>VFFE01007878.1:745699-930906 GCA_008921705.1 Burhinus oedicnemus | reverse complement strand
GCTTTTGACACTGTCTCCCACAGCATCCTCATAGGCAAGCTGAGGAAGTGTGGGTTGGATGAATGGACAGTGGGGTGGATTGAAAACTGGCTGAATGGCAGAGCTCAGAGGGTTGTGATTAGTGGCACAGAGTCTAGCTGGAGGTCTGTGACAAGTGGTGTTCCTCAGGGGTCAGTACTGGGTCCAGTCCTGTTCCACATATTCATCAATGACCTGGATGAAGGGATAGAGTGTACGTACCATCAGCAAGTTTGCTGATAACACAAAACTGGGAGGGGTGGCTGACACACCAGAAGGCTGTGCTGCCATTCAGCATGACCTGGACAGGCTGGAGAGTTGGGCAGAGAGAAACCTCATGAAGTTCAACCAAGGCAAGTGTAGGGTACTGTACATGGGGAGGAATAACCCCGTGCACCAGTACAGGTTAGGGGCTGACCTGCTGGAAAGCAGCTCAGTGGAAAGGGACCTGGGAGTCCTGGTGGACAACAGGATAGCCATGAGCCAGCAATGTGCCCTTGTGGCCAAGAAGGCCAATGGTATCCTGGGGTGCATGAAGAGGTGTGTGGCAAGCAGGTCACGGGAGGTCATCCTCCCCCTCTACTCTGCCCCGGTGAGGCCGCACCTGGAGTTCTGGCTCCCCGGTTCAAGAAGGACAGGGAACTGCTGCAGAGGGTACAGCAGAGGGCTACAAAGATGATTAGGGGGCTGGAACATCTTTCTTAGGAGGAAAGGCTGAGGGACTTGTGTCTTTTGAGTCTGGAGAAGGGAAGACTCAGAGGGGATCTCACCAATGCTTATAAATACTTAAAGGGAGGGCGCCGGGAGGATGGGACCAGTCTTTTTTCAGTGGTGCCCAGTGATAGGACAAGAGGTAATGGGCACAAACTTGAGCATAGGAAGTTCCATCTAAACATGAGGAGGAACTTCTTTATTTTGAGAGCGGCAGAGCACTGGAACAGGCTCCCAAAGAGGTGGTGGAGTCTCCGACTCTGGAGACATTCCAAACCCGCCTGGATGCCATCCCGTGCAACCTGCTCTAGGTGACCCTGCTCTGGCAGGGGGGTTGGACTAGATGATCTCCAGAGGTCCCTTCCAACCCCTGTGATTCTGTGAAAATTTCCATCAACTTCATGTAGTCAGAATGGTTCCTTGTACATCTAACAACCCCTGTGTTACTTGGCACATGAGTTACTCCAGAAACAAGAATTCTTCTTACACTAACATTATGGTTGTCATAAGCAGTACTTCAGAAGCAACTCTCTGCACTTTCTAGTCCTGGGAAATGTTTTGTATTTTAGGTGACATCCCTAGGAGGTGTGAGATTTCTCAGCAACTTGCAGGATTTAGCCCTAATAGTATTTACAGTAATTAAGCACACTAATTAAATAACAAAACAACTAATGACAAATTGATTCAATGCCAAATAAAGGACTCAAATAAATGCTTAATTAAAGATGCTAATAAATTCCCCCTTAGCACTTTATAGTCCACTCCCTAGGGCTAATGATGACTTTCTACCTCCAAAATCTTTATAGGCCTTTACAAGCCCAGTCCCTAGGGTTACTGCCTTCTTTAACCTCTGGATTAAATGCTTGTTAGCTAAGCACTGTATAAACCCTTTTAAAATGTCATCAAAATAATTAAGTTGGATCCAGAACACTCTGTATCCTCCAAGTATGATACACCATGACATTCCCATCTGCATGCAGGTTCCCGTTCACTGAGGTATGCAAGGTTGTGCCTCATTTTGGGGACCTGGGCAGGAGGACCTATGTCTGACCATCAGACCTCCTTAAGTCGATGGCACAAATCATGTGCTTAAATTTAGTCTAAGTACCTTGATGAATTGAAGCCAAAGTGAGAAAAAGCATAGCCATAATGCAGTCCGGTTTAAGTAAAGCAAGACAGCTGTTTTGTAATTAATTATTCATTCTGTTCAGCTTTCTTATTTATCACCTAAGTAGAACCTAGCAATAAAAATATATTTTTTTATTAAATGCTTTGGAGAATGGGGCTGCCATAAAAAATGGCTATTAAGCAGCACTCGAAGAGGAGAGAATTCTTTAAGTTACTATTCAATGTTTCTTTCATGTGCTAGGAATCTCTTTCTCACCCTGGCAGATAGCCTCATTAGATATTTCTCTCCTTACCTCTACATATAGCTTTTTACATTTTGTGTCAATAATGATAAAACAAATGCTTATAAAAGTAGAAAAGGAAGAGTAATTTCCCAGCCTTTCATAGAAGGTTTGCAGAAGAAGATTTGAGCAGACAGACTGCTGTGATCACCAGGTACACAATATATAGTGCATGGCAGCCCTTCCCACTTTTATCTGTAATGTTGTTTTGTGATGGGATTGTTGTCTTTGGGGCTGTCAGCAGATGGTTGATCTCAAAGTTTTCCTTTCTCCCTCTGATGTGTTACATCATTTCGCATTACCTCATCTAACAAGCCAGTGTGATTTTGGATAACGCTGCATGAGTTTAAGTTCAGAAGAAGCTCTGAGCCCAGCTTGGGTATCTCTTATCAGCTTTGGTAATATCCAGCTCCAAATCTGGGGTAGATGGAAGTATATGGGGTGTCAGTGAGAAAAAAAGAATTCCTTACACTTGTATAAGCCGCCTCTATTCCTGTGCTATTTGCTTATAAAAGAAAGCAGGTTGTGCAGCCTGTGAGGAAATGATTACACTGATCTGAGTGATATAATTTGGATTCTGTTGGAAATATTAACAACATGTATCCTATATGCCACCTTTGGTTGTGGGGGAGCGCGAGGAATGGAAATGGAGAAAGAGCTAATTCACATGAAGGTGCTGCTTGCAGTGTGCCAAATTACCTGTTGGGTAAGGGAGTACTTGCAAATGTTGCAGGTAACTCACACTTATCCCTCTGGAAACCCAAGAGAAAAAGCTTGCATAGCTGGCAAGTTAAGAAGTATGAAAAGAAATAAACATGAAAGGGGCTTAAGAAAAAAAGCCCCAAAACAAAACACAAAACCCTGAAGTGTGAAAAGAATAGAATTAGACTTAACAACCTTAACTGAAACACAGTTGCTCCACTACTGATCCTTCTAAACTGCAGTGCTCTGCATCCTCCAATTATGTCCGCATGCTGCTTTCCATCAAGAATAAAGGAAAAATTCAATCCTCCAGGCAATGGTATTTCAAATGATTCATCACATCCTGAAACAATGTACTACAGTGTTAAATCAGTGTTGTGCAAAGTCACGTTCTGACCCATCAAAGATTCTTGTTTCCGTCTTCTTGTTTGTTCCTGGCCTTTAAAATATCCATTCTTACTTTGTTTATATCTTCAGTAACTTTAATTAGCTCTTATTTAGTGTCATACTGGCATTTGTGTTTCCCACTGTTATTCTTCAGCACACATTGCAGAGTTTGGGTGGGATTTTTTAGTCGCTATAATGTGCGTGCATTTTTCAGTCATTAAGAAGGGCCCAAAATCTTCTCCAGTGTTTTTTAAATTCTAGCAACTGTTCAAAGAAAATATACTACTTACACCTATAGCCTTTTATTGTTTATGTCCTTAGATCATCATGACTAGAGCAGTAAGACTGTAGACCATTTTAAAACCCTGTTACTAATGTCAAATGCTGTTTTAAGCCATTGTGAAAGACTGAGAACAAAAGTAGAGCTCTGGGTCATGGCTTATATCTGTCAGAAAAAATATTTAAGTTAATTTCCCTCAAAGTTTGTAAAGCAAAAGAACAGCAGCAGTGCTTCTCTGCCAGGAATTTGGAGAAGAAATATGTGGGGATCTTTGAAAAGCTCAACAGCAAGGGATTCTTCTGGAGTGCTGCATCTGCATCTGTAGGAGTTTTGTCCTTGGTTGGTTGAGATACGATTCTGCAAAGTGAAACAGGGAGTTCAAAATAAGACAGAGACAAAGCTGACGAAAACAGAGCATCTGTAAGCCCTCCTTAAGGGACTTCCTAATATTTGTCTGTGTGTCTCTCTCTCTGTCCTTTGTTATTGCTGTTGGTGAAAATAGTGATGTCTGTTGAGGTAAATCTATACAAGCAGCTTCACATCCCTGGAGTGAAAGGGGCTTCTATTCTTTACATAGCCTCGGGAGAAGTTGAAATACAATTCTGCATCCTAAGTCTTTGAGCAATTATTTGAATTGTTCTCAATATCATGCAGCATTTCCATGGCTAACTTGAAAACTGTTCTATTATCACCACAGGAAGTAGCCTAGAAGGAAAATGCTACTGTGTAATAAACAAGACACTGTCTGGCATGGCTGTACTAAGATGAAGAAGGAAAAAAATCACCATACAGTTCAGCAATACTTAAAAGAAGCAAAATGATTCCAATCTGAGCAAAATGTCACGGTTGTTCCCAGAAGTGTCACAACATGGGAACATGGGAGTAGAAGATAAAGCTCTGCTGAAAATGGTTATGTCTCTTGATAGCTTTAGTCAGCTGTGGCAATAAAAACAAAGGCATTTCTTGCTGTGCTGCAGGAACGTATACTGGGCAGTAATAAAGGAATAAAATTAGGAAGTCACACTGACATAATAATGCAATGCAAATTTCATTTGCTTCAGTAAACGCATAACGAATTCTCCATATCCTACAATAATTTCAGTTATTCTTTAATGGCAGTAATTCAAGATCTTCCATTGAAGAGTAAGTTGCAACAGTTTGAAAGGTGGAAATTGCATCATCACGGCATAAGAATATGCAGAAGATGAAATTAAGCTTTGTCAATAAAAGAAGAAAAAAGAATGTCTTTAGTTTCAAAAAACTTGATTTCAATTAATGGGATAGAATAGCTAAATATTTTACTGGAAAAAGGAGAAATAAGTGGTTGAGAAGGACATTTTCAACAAATGTGGGTACTGAGCTATTATTTTCAAAACTGAAGTAATTTTGATTTCCGAAATTTAGAACATCTGGGAGATCTCACCTGTTTACAGTTCAGTAGAACAACTAAGACTTGGAAACTATTACTGAAAACAGAGGGGATACAGATTAGTGTTAATAATCTAAACTGAATACATCCGCAAGAAAATGGTTAAAATGAGAAGGAGTCATGCTGAAAGGGGCCAGAGTAAGCTGGCCAGAAGACCTGAGCTAGTCTGATTCCTCCAGGTCGTATCATGGGGTTGTTCTGGTTTAATGTAGGCGTGTTAGTTGCTACATTAGAACTAATGTTAGTGTTTCTGAGAGGTAAGGTAGTGTGGGGAAGTTTGCTGGTGACACAGTGTTAAAGGTACCATCAGTACAGAGGAGAAACTGGGTATTTTTCAGAAAGAACCAGGTGATCTGGGTGATCACACTGATAAATATTTGATGAAATATAATCATAAGTATGAGGTTATATAGTCGGTAATGTATAAGCAGAATTTCTCCTGTATCATGGGAGCTCATTAGTCAGAAATTATTAAGGATAAGAAGGATCTGCATCTACTAGTTGCTCGTACAGTGATTAGGAGCTGCTCCTAGCATGTTGCCACTAAAAAAAGCAAATGCAATTCTAAAATACTTTTGACAAGCTGTTTCCAGGAGAGCTAGTAATGCCAGTGAATATCTCCCTGGTTCATCTGGAATACTGTGTGTGCCATTTTGTGCACCTACATATTAAAAAAAAGAAGAATTTAGGCTTAAATAGGCATAAAGAAGGAGACTAATACTAATGAAAAAGAAAC
Source organism: Burhinus oedicnemus (assembly GCA_008921705.1). Lineage (NCBI taxonomy): Eukaryota > Metazoa > Chordata > Aves > Charadriiformes > Burhinidae > Burhinus > Burhinus oedicnemus. The sequence continues at coordinate 925,234 of VFFE01007878.1, read as the reverse complement.
TAAGGTGGTGTGGCTATGTTGGCCTACCAAAATAAATGCTGAAAGAGAATGTCATTTGTTAGTGTGAATGAACTGAGAAACAACTACCAAAGAACCTTTAAATGTAGGAAAAACAAGTTACAAGAAAGATGTGTATAAATTAATGCCATTAAATAAAAATATGAAGTTTAAAAACCATAATAGTGGGGTTCTGGATTATCCTAATAAAAGATGGAGAAGAAGCACCATTAATATTTTTAAGGTGAAGCTCTATTAGTTTATGAAGGGCATAGAAGTGTCAGCAGGGTGCTTGGCTTGCATGGAAATTGAGGGTGCACCTATTGCAGCATTTCAGTTGGAATGAGAAGTGCACTTTTGAAGTGGGCTCCCCAGCATCCTCACAGCTGCGCTTTGTTTTGCAGTGGAGCGGTCTCACACTGCACAGTTTCCTTTCAGATGGAGTTGAACTGGAAGGTGCAGGCCAGAAGTACCCTTGGTGCTGCAGCTGCTGATGGTTTCTCAGTTGACAGGAGCAGGCTAGAGCTGCCAGGAAGTAAAACCCTGGGAAGCGCATATGCTGTGGATGTCAGGCTCTCAACACAATTGCTTCACTGTCTCTGTCTGCTACTGTTCCTGTAACCTGACCGAAAAGGAAAAATGCTGAATCTGTGATTCAATTTCTGTTAGATTTCTTGCTCGTAGCTCAGAAGGCTAAAATGAAATCCATCTTAATGCCAAAGGAAGGCATTTTGTATTTATTTATCTAATGTTAGTGTTTTGCTGGTATTTGAAAAGTAGGAGAGGGACTGAAGTTTTCAATGCTTTCTAGGAGGAGCCATATTTATATGTAAATATATATATGTATTTATACACATACACTGCACATAGAGAGAGGTATATATGCCTAGTATCTTGCAGAGCAGAGTCCTATATCACATTACAAATGCCATAAAAGAATGGACCATTAATATGGTCTTATTTATAGCTTTTTGTTTTTGCTTAAAATGTTTATTGCATGCCAGTATACTATATTAATTGCAAGGACTTAGCCCTCATTTGCTCCATTAGGAGATCACAATTAATACAAAGTCTCAGTCCTCAACTAACTTAGTGACTTCCAGAATAAAATAATTTGCCTGATATTGTAAGACAGTAAGAGCAAAATTTGGCAGCCTGTGGCTAGCTGGGGACACAGTGGTCCACAGAGATTAAGAAAATCACCTTACACATATGTACAGCTTGAATGATTGGTGTTTAGAGAGTGCCTGATCGCGTGATCTGCACTTAAACGTCTCATTGCCTTAATTTTCAAAGGTACACTCAATAACTGTAAAAATAGTTGTTTATTTAGCTAGCTAAGTTTGAATAGAAGAGGCCTACTCCCAGCACCTTTTTTAGAAACATCTGTGTTATATTCTAGAGAGGGTGCACGTATGTCTGGTCTGTGCACCAGGTACGTGTGCCGTTAAGGTTGCTCATGTTCACTAAGTATTTTGCTACCGATCCACAAAAATGCTGGGCAGCTGCAAAATATGAGGGGTCTGTGAGAGGTAGACATATACGTCCAATAAAACTTCACTCTTCCAAAACTTACCTGCCAGGTAAGAGAAAATGAAAATGAGAAGCACTGTGCAAACATTCCCCGCTCTTAGGTCCGTGCTGTTAGCAGCGGGCTTGTACGACAGGCTTGAAACAGGGGTACCCAGAGCATGGGGAGACTACCTGTGGGGTTCTGCTTTAGGCCAAGCCATCAAAAAGCTTCTGCCCCTCCAGCTGCACCACTGAGCTTGCTTCCTGTAGATTCCTCAGGCTGCCCAAAACAGGAGATCAGCAGGTCATCTTTTTACTATTGAACAAACGGCTTCTTGCAAACCGAGGCCTTGTAGGATAATGTAGCTGAATACACAGTTGCTCTTGATGCCCAAAATGTTTCTGATGAGGTTTTATGCCATATAGGTGAACAAGTAAATCGAAGTGCTTGGGCAGCTAGACAATTTATCCCCTAAAATATCTATAATTGCTTCTAAGAAAAGCCTCGTATTTCTGTTAACAATTGATTTTAAGCATTGTTTCTGTCTTGAAGAGAAATGATCAAAATCCATTCTTCTGCTGGAAAGAGGTAAGTAACACAGGCAACCACAGAAGACTTTGATTTTTAGTAAAAGTTTGCTGGCTTATTCAAGTACTTTTCAGTCGTGTTGTGGTTTTTTCCAAACAGTCAAGAGCCCATAGCATTTCATTCCCTCCCTTTCAACACTCACGTGTTCAATATGGTCTGGGTTTGCAAGAATAGGGACAGTGATGTGTTGTGCTATTTCTAATTGATTCTCCTATTTCTATGTGGGCTATTTTACATTTTGCAATTAGGCAGCTTTGGGAATGAAAGAAATGTAAGGATCCCACTGAGTTTAATAAGGAGAGATTAAAACAGCATTTAAAATGTATCCCTCCTTTTCTCTATGTATCTGATGCTTCAGTATGTTCATCAACAAGGCACTGTCATTTATAGTAACTAAAAAAGGGGGCCATCACTGTCAAATTCTTTCTCTGCATTCAGGACTGTGAGCAACCTTAGACCACACAGAATAAGCCTTTTCTTTCGTATAAGGTTGTCAGGGCAGCTCTGTCTTGGTCAACAGCAGATACAGACTGATAACAGTTGCTGTGCAGTTAAGTCCGAGTCTTTTTGTCAGAGACAAAAGTCTGGGAGGCTTTTAGAGATCTACAAAGATAGTGAAACCTTCACTCCACGTGCAACTGCATCTCAGCTGGATGTCCTGTGATGGGCAAACCATTTGCTAAGGATTGCCGAATATCACATTCAGTCACCCAAATATTTCGAGTATTAATTCTAATGAAAGGTATTCAGAGCTCCCAGAGCATTCACATCAAAATCTGACAGGCTTGGGCTTGAGGACTGTGGCTTGCACCACAATACCGTTGGGTGCTCTGTGTTAATCAGGTTGCTGTAGGAAGGTCATTAACAGACTTCATGAAGTGAGTAGTGTTTCCTTTCTTTTCTCGCTTTCAGGCAAGTTGCAGGATGGCAATTTGCTTTTCTGCCTGTTATTTGGGGGTGACAGTGCACTGTAGTAAGGAGAGTTTCTTTTGTAGAGCGGAGTGTTTAGACGAGGTGGCCTGATACCGCCACACAACAGGGCCAACTCTGACACTCTTCTAGAACTTCACTTCAGAGCCAGGTTACCTGCACAAGAATAGTGAAAGGGGCTAAATGAGTAATTTGAAATCTCTGAAGAGTATTCTAGCAATTCACTGACTGAATATAAATGTTCATTCATGCATCCTCTGTGATTCAGTCACAGCAGGGCTCGGAAATTTGAGTATTTAAAAAATGCTTCTAGTATGTAAAGAACCATTTACCTCTTTGTCAAATTAGTATTCTTCACTCATATACTACATTTTGGTGCTGTAAGAGCATTTTGGAGGCTAATAAGTGCTTTGAATTGTTGGTTTGATAAGAACTATGTGTTTACTCTTCAGAATTTGCAGTGTGGTAAACACTCATTACAACGAAATGAGAAAAGATCCTATTTGCAATTGAAGACTGTTTCCATGAATGCAAGCAGGCAGACCAAGTTCACCCCTCACCTAGCTTTTTTGCCATCAGGGGAAAATTGGGTAAGAAAAAGTTTGACCTAGCAATAGTATGACAGATATATACTGCCAGGATTCCTCTTGGTGATTGTTAACCCTGGGGTCTAATGCTCATCTTGTCTCTATTGATGCTGTTCATAGTTGCTGAAGTATGTAGATGGATGTAGAGAAATTCTGAAGATCATAGGTTATCCTTTGTTTCCATCCTGAATGCCAGATTAAGCCTCTTTTACATACCTTGTCATTGAACAAAGAAGTAGGCATCAGTCATAAAATTGGTACTGGGAAGAATATTGCTCCTCCTTACCTCCCAGCAGTACAGACATCTCCTTATGTCATCAAAGCTCTGAGCACAAGTTTTCTCCTTGTCCAGTTCAAGAACAGTTTGAGCCAGTAAACCACCTCTGAAATCAGTCTTCATTGGCTTTAGGAGCTCCACATTATTTTATTTTTTCTTTGGTGGATTCTGCTAAATCAATTCAAATGCACTAATTTTAGATCATCTAAAACTGCACCTAAAAAGTGGTACGTGCCAGGTTGTTATGATTGTGCAGACTATTTCTGAGAATAATTAAAACCAAACACAGGTGTTTCAAATGCTTCTCAAGAGCATCTGGTAACTGCTAAGATTTACTGAAATAATACGAAATAAATCTTTTCATATGTGTATTTCTAACACACTCTTGAAAAAGTCTCCACACAACATAAAATAAAGCTATGTCAATACAATGTCTGTGCGAGACAGGCTACAATTGTTATATACTCTTTGTTCCTTGATAGCCTTCCCCAAGCCTAGTCCCTGTGTGAACATGCAAGAAAGCATCCCTAACATGGTAAGCTTCAAGTGTAAATGGGCAACATTAGAAGACATTTCAGGCTTGTGTGTGCACTGATCTGGTTATGGAGGGGCATATTAGCCTCAACTTGTGCATACAGAAAGGGGACATCTCCAGGTGAAAGGAGAAATTTAACAGAGAAGGTGCCTGGCACAGAGAGGGGAAGGGAAGGAAGGAAGGAAGGCAAAGCCTAGAAACAGGGAAAGATGTTGAGCTCTTTTATTTATTTATTCACTTCTTTCCTTTCAGGGCCATAGATTTACATAAAATGGCCAAGTGCTGGGAGGAGCTGAAACAGAACTTGAAGCGCTGCTGAGGTAACGGTTATCCAGAAGCGTTTACAATCGTCAAACTTCAATGAGTCCTCTAACTGCATAGGACAGGCGTACAGGACTTTTTCATCTAATCAATGAAGCAACTGATTGTGTCAATAAAAATATTTTGGTCCATCTCTGTTAAGGTTCTCAACATAATAATAGGTTTCTGGTTTACTGCTTGATATTCTTTCATCTGCTATATAAACAAGTAGTCAAAGAGAAAGCAAACTGTGACATCCTCTCTTACAAAGATAAATAAAGATCAATCTTTTCTGACATTCTGCCTAATAAAAAAGTCAGAGAAGGAAAGTAAAGAAAAATGTTTTTAAAAGAGAGAGAGAATAAGAAATACGGAGCAACTGGCTGGAAAGATACATGTTCATCATGAAAACAAAAAAAATATTGGCTGGAACTGACAGCTCTAAGTTTGAAAGATATTGAAAATATTTATTTTCTTGTGAATTTCAACATATATTGTCCTAATTTTCACCCCTCTCTGTTTAGATGCCTACTTCTGAACCCAAAACACTCTCAGTACCAGAATTGTGAATTAAAGCAGATTAATTCACAGATGAGGCTTTTTCTAAGTGAAAAACATTAGCATTTTTTCCCCAAGTGATTTACAATCAGCTTTTTGTTTCCTAGGCTTTGGTATATATCTTGATAAGTGTCTGTTGAAATAAGATTAAAAATAACTCGTGAATATTAATTGATGAATTAAATTCCCATTCTGAAAAACTTTTTAAAATTTGGGAGAAAATGGATGTGCAATTTAAAACTACATTTAGGTACTTTTGTGAATGCCTAATGAGAATTGATTTCATGGATCAGTTTGACCTTGGGAGAATTAAAGTAATGTAGGTAATAATCTTTTATAAAATCATTGCTTAGTAGATGTTGAAGTTATTCCTGTCTGTACAGTACTCCTTATTCTCCTGTTTTTCTCTGTTAATATTCTCTTTCCTTTTGGTTGTAAATTGCTCGTATTCTGTGTACTCTTAGGCCGTGTCCCAGTGATGAACTCATTGTAAAAAACTTAAGCAGTACAGCACTGCATCATTAAAATTATCATCCTTTTGGGGTAATCACCTAATATCTTTAATCAGTAAAGGTACCACGTTGCATAATGTGAATTATGCAAACCAATCCCTCATGTGACAAACAATGAGGCATTTGCATAGTTTTTGCTCACATAAGTAAATATATGTGCATACTTAAGGGTTTGCAAAACCTGGCATTATGTCATGGATTGTAGCTTAGATTGAATTTCTGTGGATCTTAGAGGAGTTAGAGTACAGGAATCCGCATGCAGGTTCAATGGCTATTCCTTTTACTGCATAATCAAGGCATTGCTGATTTGACTGAGCTTGGGAGAAGGGTAGTGATATCCTACCCCTAAGAAAGAAGAAATGAAAATGACTTCTTTCATATCTGGCTGTCAAAGTTCCCATTGGAATGATTATTTTAATACTGATGAAATTTCATTGTATAATGGTGCTTCTAAAGCAGTGAGTATGCTTTAAAAAAAAAACCAACAACAAAAAAATTTAAATTTTAATAAATAAAATAGAAACGGATGAATTCTGAAGAACTTTTCCCATCTTTTTTTGTCAGTCATTGTTATACTGAGATATTGTTTCCTTTTCTTACAAAATCCTTTCAAAGTCAAAAAATTCCAAACTGGAAAGATTTTTGTCAATTTCCGAAAGTCTGGTTTGAGAAGTCCATGAAAAATAAAACCTCGTCATATCATGAAAGATAGTGGCTTGATCTCTTATAGGAGACCTTCCTAATTCTTGAAATGGAGTAGAATGCCATTGAATTTGGAGATAAAAGGTAAAATAATGATAAAAGAAAGTACTATTGACTCTAGATAAACATGCCAACTACTTTGAATCAGAATTTAATGAAAATTTATCTTGATCTCCAAGTAAAATTGCACAATGAATAGATTTGCCAAATATGCTTTCTTTTTCAATATTAGAAATAACAGGGTCATATTTTAGCTACATTTTTCTATAGAACACAGAATAAGAATGTCCTGGTTTGAGGTAAAACAGGACCAATTTTGTTCAGTAACTTTACTTTTTAGCTAGGCCTCTTCTAACTGCTAAAATCAACAGCCTGTTGTGCAGAAAACTGTTGACTCTCAGAGTGATAAGCCCCCCGTTTATAGTTGATGCCAAGGAATGGGATGCAGAGAGGCTCTTGCTTATACTTATTGCTGTAACACCCAAGGCCAGCCAACTTTGTTACTTGCCCCGTTGGAGGGTCGGAAGCAGAAAAGCGTAGAGGGGTCATCCCTGTGGGGAGGAGCGGACAGGACAGGTGACCCAAAACTGACCAGCAGGGTATTCCATCCCATCTGCCCCATGCTCAGTATGAAAGCTGAGGGATCAAGGGGTCAGCCCTCTTGTCTTCAATGGCCGTCATCCGAGGAGGACTCTGTCTGTCTGTCTGCCTTTGATCCCGATCCTGAATCCAGATCCGGAATCCAGTTCCCGTCCCTCACTGTATAAAGTTTATACAATCTCTTCTCTGGCAGAGGTTTTAGCCACAGTATTGGGTTAAAATTTAAAAGTTTTTGGTTTTTTTTTTTTTAAATTTTAAAAACCCTAATTAAAACCCCCTATTTCACTAATATATTTGCAAATTCGTAACTAAACTAATTACAGGTTACAGCAGCGCAGCTATTTTCAGAATGTGGACTCATGAGGGATTACTGATGTGTAGTGAAAATGAGTCGATGACTTACCCTTCTTAAGAAGAAAAGCATTACAATCCTAATGTTTTCTAGTGAAAGTAGGCAGTAGTTTCTCTAGTTTGTTATTACAGGTGTGATCATAATTAAATAAAGTCAAGCAGTTAATTAGGGAGTGTCTTATGAAGGTTGTGCAATGGCTAAAGAGACCTGCTATGAGAAATGGCGCACAAGTGTGACTGTAGTCAGCTTTTCCAGCTAGGAAGCCATCTGAAGATCTGTTTGATTGCATGATCTGTCTTTCAAGCTTAAAGCTATGGTTTCTCTCTTCAGCAATTGTATTTTGGAATTATGCAGGAAAAGGGGAAAGACTCTGTAGCAGTTAGGCATGCATCGAGTTTTCCTTTCCCTAGTTGAGTTGAGAGCTCCAAGGATCAAACTGCAGTTTATGCGCAAGTTGCACAGTAGGTAAGGGAAGAACAGAAGTCCCTTTGTACAAACATTAGTTGCAATTTCATGTCTATCAAGTCCCCTGAAAGCTGAATCTGTCACCCGTGTCCAGTATTGCTGCTCAAATGCTTTTGATTATGTCTAGTCCCTGTTAAGAATTTGCAATGATCTGAAGGCATCATTCCCCTTTATAGATTCCTATGAACTACACTTTGTATGGTTGGAGGTAATATGTTTTTCATAGCAGGAAGTTGCACTCTGATGTTTCAGCCAGTTAGCTGGGTTTTCTACCCATTTCTCTCTTAATGAGGACACTAATGAATAGTCATTTATGGTTGTACCCTTGGACTCAACCAAATTCAGTAGTGAATTTTCCTTATATCTGAATGGGAGATAGTTTTAGCTATCCAAATTCAAGGGATATCAGTGTGTCTAATATTGGGGGAAATCAGAATGAAAAATGGAAAGAAAAATTAATGTCTTGGGTAAGTGTTACAACTTGATACTTTCATTAAGTTTCAAGTTTGCAAGTCAGAGGAAAGCCTAGGAGAAAGGGTTAAATAAGATTCTAACTGTAATCTCAGGCAGAAATTGGCACATACTTATATCCGGGTCAGTATTCCCAATAGCAAAAGCATCACCCAGAGTGTCTGACCTGAGGACTGAATCCCATTTGTAATGTCTGGTAGCTTTGTATTTGGAAGACACAGAAAAATCCCATGAAGATGAGTTAATATTTGGTTATCTGTAAGCCAACAACTAAGCACCACACAGCTGCTCACTCCCTCCCCGCACAGTGGGATGGGGGAGAGGATCAGAAGAGTAAAAGTGAGAAAACTCATGGGTTGAGCTAAAGACAGTTTAATAGGTAAAGCAAAAGCCATGCATGCAAGCAAAGCAAAACAAAGCATTCATTCACTGCTTCCCATTGGCAGGCAGGTGTTCAGTCATCTCCAGGAAAGCAGGGCTCCGTCACATGTAATGGTTACTTGAAAAAACAAACTCCATCACTCTGAACATGTTCCCCTCTTCCTTCTTCTTCCCTCAGCTTTATATGCTGAGCATGACATCATATGGTACGGAATACCCCTTTGGCTGGTTTGGGACAGCTGTCCTGGCTGTGTCCCCTCCCAACTTCTTGGGTGCCCCCCTGCCCTTTTGTTGGCAGGCCAGTATGAGAAGCTGGAAAGTCCTTGACTGCTTAGCAACAAGTAAAATATTAGTGTGTTATCAACATTATTCTCATCCTATATCCAAAACATAGCACTATACCAGCTGCTAGTAAGAAAATTAACTCTATCCCAGCCGAAACCAGGACACTTAGTGTGAAGCATAATTGCCTGGTACCTGATCCATCCCAGGCATGCCCTCTTCAAGTCAGGGATATATAGAAATAATTGATCTTGTCTTGCTTTACTCAAACACAGACTGAAGACATTTCTTGCCGCTAAAATGGTTTGTGTAGTGTTTGAAACTTAAAATGCTGAGTTAGGAGTATCATTTTTCAGGGACCAGTGTTACTTGTAATATCCTTGTTATGCAGCTGGACAGTAAAAGTACCATAATCTAGAGATCTTCTGTGAGTTTGGGACAATAGCCTTTTTAAACTCTCTAAGTAGCGTTTGTGAGAATATTTTTGCGTATATTCCCTGTAAAAATGTAGCTTTTCCAAACTACCTCCATAATTACATTACAGATGAAACATCCTGGATGAAATTCTGTTTCCAATAAAGGCATTTATATTCTTGATAACAAAATAACCCAGCCAATTTCTATGAGACCTGAAAGCCTGAAGCTACAAATTAGTCTTAAATAACACAGTGTGATGGAGAAGGCAAAATATGAAAGAAATTGAGCTTAGAATTGGAGATGAACTTTAATGTTCTTTGGGGACAACTTCCAAAATCCTGTTCTCATGGTATGTTTTGCACTAACTGCTTGGCACAATACTTGCAGCATAAAATACTGTTACGGATGGCTTTCCTAGACTTGCATCTTTAGAAAACTGCATTTGTAGGAGAACCGTGCTGTTTTTAGTGGTCAAAAGCAGAATGAAAAATTGTAATTTACAAACTTTTATTTTACAAAATTGCTTTCAGCAGTTGGCTCAAAATACTCAAGTTTCCATGAAATCCAGCAAGCAACATTGTCTACCTCAGATCCCTCCTTTAAAGAATGACACTAGTATTGTTATTGGTAATTGGTATTGATAGATGCTATATGCATTCTTTTGCATTAAGCAAACATAAATTCCTACCATCAAAAAGAAGGCAATAATTTGCTTAGATCAGACTACACCAGGCAACTGGAAGAAGAAAATGTAATTTCCCAGCTTGTGTTTTCATTATTCATTTGGTGTTTGGTGTTAATAATACATTGCAATACAGAACAAGGTAATACAACTCATAGAGTGCCTTATTATCAAGTATCCTCAAGGCACTTCACAATAACATCAAAAAGGAGACCAAAAGACAATAGCTCATCTATAAGAGAAGCTTAAAGCTTTTGTTTAAAATGTGATGAGGTGGGGTCCCATCAACTTCAAAAGAATTTTGTTTAAGGCTATGTCTGTCCCTCTCTTTTTTGGTTTGTATTTATGTTGTTTACTATACTTCACAGGGGGAATAGTGTCAGAAACGGGGGGAAAACCAGTCCTTCTAATGGTAATCTGCCTGGCAGTGTTTGCAGACTTGTAGGAAAAGGAGTTTAGTGGGAGTTACGTGGCAGTGAGCGGCTGTCTGCATGTTTGGTGTGGAAAGGAGGCCTAGGTTGCCACTTGCTACACACCGTCCACAGAAATTACAGTCCAGAGCTGCAATAGATGGTACATAATTTCATGAGAGAATACAGTTTTAGGGAGTTGCCAAATCCAGCAATTCTCTGATATAGGCAAGGCAGCTGCAGGTCAGTGGTCCAGGTCCAAGCAGTAGCAAGGCTGAGCATGTATTCCCCATAGGTACATGTGCAAAGGCAGGTGTAAAATACGCGTATACGCAGTGGGCCACACAGATCAACGCAGGCAGAAACACATGGTATTCACGCAGAAACAAACTGCTCCAACAGCCTCTTCCTGCTCCCCTCTCTGGCTGATCAGGATGAAGAGCTGTTAGTGAGAAATTCATACATTTTTACCACTGGGACCTCTCCAGCAGCTGGGCTTATACACGCACATATCTTACTCGCTGGCTAGTCTGGCTGGGTCTTCACTAGCAGTCACACACTGGCTTACATACCCTCACTACCTTTGGTTGCTGACACCCCAGACACATTGTCCCCAGTGACTCATGGTCCTCAGTCCAGCTGCTGGCACTTAGACCTCCATGCATGTACATGCACATAGAACAGGGATTTCCGTCACCCAGGAAAATAGTTAGAGTTTAAAAAGAGTACAGGACTGACTGTGCTGATCAGGTGCAGGGCATGGCCAGACAAACATGCTGACCAGCACCCTGCTTACAAGTAACTGGCCCCTTTTATCTCCTTACCCTTCATTTCCCACACTGGTTCCATAATAAGCCTTGTGTAATCCCAAAATGCTCTTGCCTGCATCCCATAATGTGTCCAATACCCCTCAGACAGTGAGGTGCTCCAGAGAGCCTCCCCCACTGACCTGTGGTGCTGGGTTTCCCAGCTGGACCGCTGGGGCTGATGGCTGTCCTGGCGCAGCCCTGGAGGTGCTTGGGCAGCGGCTCGTTCCTCTGCCTGTCTCACTGAGATTTCCCCACCTGCCAGTGTGCCCCATTGCATGGGCTGATGCTCTCCTGTGATGGGCCCGTGATGGGCCAGGGCAGGGTGGCATTTGGGTTCCCCACCTCCTGTTGTGCCTCTACTCCTTTGCACATCTGCAGATGAGCTATTTATCACGCAGCCTGACATAAAGGAGCTCGTATTTTATAGATTTATTATACTTAGCACTGAATAGGAATACAGGTAAGGAGACAGGGGAGCAGGTCCAAGGTGCCACCCTATTTCATACGTGTGTATTGTCTCTACACAGTACAAAAATGCAGTCAAAGCTATTCTGCATGTTAGTTCTCCAGGATTAAAGATGATGAGTCAGTCTACGCTGCAACTGCAACTGCTGTCATCACTGCAGCTCCGTTAAAATATATGACCCCCATTTAAATTAGCTGCAATCTTGCAGAAGTTGCTCATGATGATGGATAAACTCATAACTAGTTAACTAACCCTGCTAGTGACCTTGAGTAGTGATGCCACACAGACACAGCAAGGCCCCTAAAATTGTCTTTGAAGATTGTGCTGTTTTGTGACATCTCCACTGAGTCAACTGGGGACAACTTCACTGGCAAATGCATCCATTTAGCAACAAATGGCATGAAGTGCTTCGTGGGTTACCAAGGGCTTAGACCTCATTTTGCATCACTCAGGGAAGCTAATATAGAGGCTTTGACCGGCTAATATCACAGAAAGGAAGCATCACTGGAATAATTCTAAACATATTTTCATGGAGCAGAAAGCATGGATAGATTTTCAATAGACTTAGGTCCAGATTGCCAGTGTCATAAATTCTTTACAGTTAGCCAAAGCACAGTGAGGATATAAAACACATTTTACTAGGCACAAGCGTATTTAGTCAAAATACTGTTTACATGGGTATTGTGGTGACTGACTGAATGAGATCAAATGTATAACCACTTTCTATTTAATTAATACCCGTAAGAAGATAAAAGATTTTACAGCTCATATATCAATCTTAATTACTCAATTTTAGCCAGAATATTAAACTGGACACTGCATTAGATGTCTTGTAGAAATCTGATGACAAATGTGGAGGCTGTCACTGTCGTATGGTTTGGACAGAAGTAAAATGCCTGAACTGCTTTTTATACTGTTTCTTAACCAGAATTTCAAATGCCAGTGAGATCAACTGAGGGTACACAGAATAAGTGAATGTAAAACGTACCAACGCATTAGTCAGAATGCACAGACCAGCGAACGTTGCTAGTGCCTTTAGCTAAGAGCCTGTCATAAATTTTTATTGCAAATTTCCATTCCAGGGCCCCTATTATATAAGAGAAACTCTCTTGGGTAATTTTTAAAATTTTATATAATCTTTTTGACAATATACCTTCATGAGTACAAAAAGAAAAGAGAAATTTTGAAGTCACTTTGGTGCACGTGCAAACTTAGTTTACTTCATTATGTTTTCCATGACCAGCAGACAACAGTGTGGATGAGACAGGTCTGAAACTTAATGAAAAAGCTGTTTTGATTTACTCTGGGACATTAGGGACAGAGCACATTTTGTCAGTTGAAGCCAAGGGATGAAAGTCAGTATGACTCAGTTTTAGGTGAGTCACAGCTTCTCTGTCCTTCAATTTACCCACCTGTAAAATGGAAATAATGGAGAATGGCAAAAATACTAGGTTGTGAAGATTTAAACAGTGTTTAAATAACTGTGTGTTTAAAGTTGGTTGCATTGAAAATGGCAAGGATTTCCAGTAATGCAGAAGTACTGCCAGTGGTGGTGCTTGCTAAGAACTTTACAAGCAGTTAACAGTATTGTGTTCACATAGAATTGCTTCCCTGTAGAAAAGGTATCTTTTATAAAGTCAGCCATAAACTAGGTTAGAGCAGGCTATTTAGTCCTCAGTTTATCTGCCCATTTACTGGTCCCATCTTATCATTAACGAATTTCAAAACCATTTCCAAAAATAGGGACTAAGTGGTGAAGCCCATTAAAAAATCTCACAGAAACCTTGATACTTACGATGGCTGTCTCATCAGATATGACTAACGCATACTTCGCTGTAAAACCTGTGATGTCATTTTGTATTAAGGTACTGTATCACTGGCCTTGGACCTTCAGCTTCCAAGGTTCTCTTTTGGTTAGTATATTCAGACAGACTTCTCATAAGCTGATACGTGGAGCTGAATTAGTTGAAGAAAATAACAATTCTGTGTGCAGTTTTGGAAAATATTACTTGCGAGATATCTTTGCATTCATCTAGACTATGCAAGGTTGAAATGGGCCAGTCACATGAATCAAAACAAAATGCTTTGATAAAGTAACATTTTGAATCAGCTATCATCTTGTTCATGAGATGGACGGGCAGTAGAGAAAATAGAGAACGAATCCTATTTATGAGGCATATTGCAGGGCAATTTCCTCAAATTATGCAGGTCTTGAGATGTGTTCTCAGAGACAACATTAAAAATAAGAGAAAAAAATCTGTTCTGAGCATTGGAGGTAATATTCCCAAACTCTAATTAAATCTTTTTTCTCCCCTATCAGTCCTCTTCATAGTGTCCAACTAAATGAGTTTCTTTGCAATTACCTCTTATTTTCCAACTTTCCTTGCTAATTAAGGAATTTTCCAATAAAGTCTGCTTGTATTTTGGACAAGCTGAATGGCAGGTTTGCTGGAGCCTGCAGGTAAGAAGACATTGTTCCTAGATGAGAAAGAAGCTGGTCCCTTTCCTCAGCATTATCTGATTCAGGCACAAAGTAATAATCTCAATAGAGCAAAGGGTTGTTGTTACTCTTCGATACAAAAAAATACCCTGGAAGGGACCAACTTGAGAACAGATGCAGTCAAATGACATTGAGAATTTTAGATTAGCTTCAGTGAAATTTATGTTCTTCTTACTTAAAATCTTTTTTTCTCCTGAAGGTGAGAGTGACTGATACATGGTGCCTAATGAAGAAGATTGTTCATTATTTCCATCTGCATTTGGCAAGCTTTCAAAGCCACTGCTAGAAGGATGAGATTTCTGAGCACCTCTGTGCTCTCAACAGAAAAGCAAAGTTATGTGTGAAGGGGAAATTGTAAAATTATTATTTAGGTTCTATATTTATTTTTTAAACTTTATGCTTAAACTGGGGAGTTTTCTATTGAGAAAAAAACAGTTACTGCCACTCAAAATAGCAATGCCTTCTTTCTGTATCCCTCTGTTAGGTAAGCTTAACTCCATAGCTAGGTTGCCGGAGGATTGAGGGATATTTTAAAAATCCTTTACAATCAATGCACAAACCTTGCCCAGAACAGGTTCCTCTTTATCAGTCTCAGATTCTCAAACTTTACCAGAGTTATCAGTCCCCTGTAGGGCAAGAGACTGTCCCTGTCAGCTTCTTTCATGAATTCAGCCAGCCCCTTCTACTGAGTCGCATGCCTCCTTCTGCTGCGTTCAGGTGGGGTTCTCCTTTGAAGTGTTTACTTTTGCACCACATTTGAGTAAGAACCTTTTATTCTTTCAGGCCCTAAGGTTCGTGGTTTGGATCAGTCAAAAATGAAAACTTTCTATTATAGCTTCACTGTAGGTGTGTTTTATATCCCACCGTGCCACAAGTAAAAATTAAAAACCTGGCTCAACTTTAACTTCACAGCATTATAGAGACATTATACAAATACGAAATTACTCAAATCCCCGAAGCGCACTGTGAACTAAATTAGCGATTTGAAGTTCTTCCATTTAATGTTAAGTATCTTTCGAATTTTGAAGGTGCCAGCTGAATGCATTCAGTGATAGCTTTTTGAGCCCTTTAATTTCTGCATATTATGAAGTTTTCACCACATTTTTGTCAATTGTTCCTTTTCTTTAGCTCAGCAATATAATAGAGTAATTGAAAGAATTCACTAGCATGTAACCACTTCACATCGAAAGATACTAATGATAATACTTCTGACTTATTAAGGAATCTTTTCTTTTCCTTCATAGTCGCAGGGCTGTACATGTTAGATTTAGAGCTTGTTCCAAGTGAGCAGCGATTTCACATTGAGTCCTTAAGTTGCAGGACTTAATATGAACAAATTTCCATGCAATTTCTCAATATAACTCCATTGAAATGATTGTGTAATTCAGTGTAACTACATAAAAATGACAAGATAGCTGCTTCCCAATTACACAATGGTTACAGTCTAGTCAGTGTTTCAGTGTAAAATGTAATTGATTCTTAATTATTCTATCTTGGAAGAAAGACCACTGCTTATAATTTCATTAAGGTCATGAGAAATTACTCTGCAAAGTGAAAGAATCAGCCACATGTATACATGCTTATTTTCTGTTTGCTGAAAGTACCACTTTTTGATTTATTAGATCTTTCAGGTGAGGTTTGTAGAATAGTACTCTATTTTGAAGTTGCAGCAGTATCAACATGAGAAAAGGAGTTTCAGGGCTATTGCTTTGGTGTTTTGGGGTTTTTTTTGCTTGATACGCACTTATTCACTATCCCAGAAGCAATTAAAGATAAAGCAGTACTGTTAGGCAAGTTATTTCAGGAGAAACAATGACGTGCAATAAAAAGAAATGGGCAGCTTTTCTAGCCAGAATTGAACCTTATCGATTACAAAGTCAGCAAGCAGAAGTGGGCCACCCATACTACGGTCAAGCAATTTGCTGTTTTTTCCTGGCCCCCAAGGCTCCTCTTCTTCTCTGTCCAGCGAGGACTGATGCAACCTTCTTGTCCCCAGCTCCCACAGGACCCTGGCCCTGCTGCCCTGTGGTCAGGTCATACAGGGCAGAGTGCTCAAGGGCACAGCTACAGCTGTGGTGTCAGGGTGGTCTGGCCACTGTATGAGTCAGGGCTCTTGCATTATTTGGGTTTTGATAGAAATGGAGAGTCAAGCATAGCGGAGCTGGCCTGGCTGGTAGTAGATGGGGAGCTTCCTGCAGAAGGGCAGTTTTCCCATGATCTTCACGGCCACTGTCGAGGTGTTTCATTCCATTAACGTCATAAATGGGAGCCTTTCACCCAAGGGGTACAATTATTCTCCCTGGTGGAAGCTGAGTCAGGCCTGAGGATACCTTTTACAATGCTTAGAATAGCATTAAAAACATTTTCTCTCTTAGTGCTCTACACTTATAGTGAAAATGTGGCCACGCTGCACGTCTTTTGATGTCCTATAGTAACTGTTATCGATAGGATTATTCAGCTATGTACACTCTTCAGATTACAGGACTCTTATTCAAATGGAAAATTTCATTTTGACTGTGCAGCTAGGCTTCTGTCTTTCTCTTACTTCCACATCAGAAAATAATTTTAAAAGCCACAAGCACAAGGTTAACAAAAGAGAGTTGTCAGGTGAAACGCTCTTCCACGGAAATGAAATACCTTTAAACAATAAGTGAACATCGTCAAGGAGAAGTGGCCTTCATGGATGGTTGCCTAGTGATGAGATCATCCAGTGCAAGGCTGACTGACTGGCAGCTCATGTCTATACGTCTGTAAAAAGTCAAGGTTTTTTCCAACTTGGGACAGGGAACTGCATAGGGAGTGCTTTCATTAGCTCTAAGTGAGAGAAACCTTTTGGGTGGTATGGGACCCCATCCCATCTACGTATAGAAACTCCTGTAAGGAATCCCTGAAGCTGGCCAAGGCAATGGTGGTGGGGGGCGCTATGCCTAGAACAGTTTTTCCTCATTTTTCTAACTTTTTCATTTACGTAAGTTTAAAGATTCACTGCAAAAATTTGTTTCAGGCCATAATTAAACTCCCATGGTAGCTTATGTATAAACTGTGCTGCTGCTGCTTAAACATCTGATTTACAATGGTCTCCCCACACACAAACACATGTGCATGAGAAAAAAGAGCAAGATTAAGGAGAAGGGAGAGGTGTGAAGTGATTTTTATTGAGGTGGGGAAGGGCAGGATTTGGAGTTGGAGGGCTTATTGCAGGTGAAAGTGACTGTGTAACTAAGGTCTCATTGTGTTAGCTCATACATTGTGACCCAAAAAAGGCGAACCATAACCACCCAAATACCCAGGTGAGTTGTGTGCAGAGAAATGTATGTGTTTTGCGGAGGATGGGAATTTGTGGTCTCAGTTCATAAGATAAACTGGAAAGTCTTCTGCATCAAGAGTGACCCTGGTGGTCGCCCCTCAGGGGCACTGACTGAGCTCTGTTTAAACTCCTGGGAGTTAAAAGCTTTTATTTTCATTTGAAGGAACTTCAAAGTCAAACACAAAGAAGTTAAATGACCTGAAAGTTATTACATGATGTTTTATTTTGGGTTGAATGAAATATTTCAGGTTGACTATAGGTTAACCTTTTTTCTTTTCTCTTTTGAAAAATAAAGGCAGCCTTACCCCAATATCTTAGCATACTTTTCAAAGTAGGGTCTACAGCTATATTTTGATGACCTGGAATTATATTTGCTATGATATTTAGCATCATAGAATCACAGAATGGTTTGGGTTGGAAGGGACCTTTAAAGGTCATCTAGTCCAACCCCCCTGCCACGGGCAGAGACATTTTTCACTAGATCAACTTGCTCAAAGCCTCATGCAACCTGACAGTGAACACTTCTGATGATGAGGCATCCACAACTTCTCTGGGCAACCTGTTCCAGTGTCTCACCACCCTCATTGTACAAAAATTCTTCCTTATATCTAATCTAAATCTACCCTCTTTTAGTTTAAAACTGTTATCCCTTATCCTGTCACTACAGACCCTGGTAAAAATCCTCTCTCTGTCTTTCTCATAAGCCCCCTTTAGTATATTAATAGACTGCAATAAGGTCTCCCTGGAGCCCTTTCTTCTCGAGGCTGAAAAGCCCCAACTCTCTCAGCCTGTTTTCATAGGAGAGGTGTTCCACTCTCTGATGATTTTCATGGTCCTCCTCTGAACCCACTCTGACACATCCATGTCCTTGTGCCCTTGTGCCCCAGAGCTGGGGAGTATTTGGTAAAATATTTTAAGAACAAAGGTGCACTGCCCTTGCTTTATAATTGTAGGTATCAAATGTTCCTTTGGCAGAGCAGTCTGCAAAAACTGGCAGTTACTGTGTATTCCAGTGAGATCAATGCAGACTGTTAGACAAGTTTCACTGACGCTTTGTTATCTCATGTGTATTTCCTTTCTTTTTTTTAACTCATGGATACTTCAGCACCTTAAGCCAAAAAACTTTCATTCAGTCAGAACATATCTGTACTTTCTTTGCACGTACAAAAGTGTCACAGAATTAGGCAGAAACAACTGCTGCACAATGTCCCTCAAATTGTTTTGCCTGTACAACAACTTTGTAAGTTGTACTGCCAGAAAAAAAAAATTAAAAACCAAAAAGACATAGGGAAAAATGCCTCCATTTGCCTGAGGTGTAGAAATCTGATGCTTTGTCATCTGAGATAAAACTTTATTTGCCCATGTGAAAGCTGGTGGAGTTGCCAAATCTGAATATCCAATGAAATTTCCACTTAGTACCACACAGAACAAGACTACAGTGGTAAAATTACTTTCATCCTGCAATGACTATGCTTGCCCTCTTCCCTGTCCCAGTTCAATCTTCAGATATCTGTTGTTGCCCTCTCATCACGATAGCCCATCTCCTGATTCTTTTATCATGTTTCAGATTCCTGATGCTGCTTTCTTCAAGATACCCTGAGTCACTTTGAGACCTGATCTGACCTGTCTGCAGATACATGGTGATGGTATTAAGCAGGGTGCCTGACCTACATGGTTGGTGGTAACACATATTTCTTCTTGTTAGTTCACCGGCATGTTTCAAGGCTGGCAGAAATTTCTTGAGGAGCGGGCAAGTTGTGCTGTCTCACTGCACCAAGTTGCTAGTCACTCACTAGAGTGCCAAATCCTGCCAATAAACACCCCCCCCCTGCTAGCAGCTCTCAAAAGAGGGATGGCTATCTACAGAGAAGTGAGCTGAGGGCATTGTGTGACAATGAATATCCGCAGATACAAGGCTGTAGTGATTCTTGTTTATCATTCTTGTTGCATTAAAATTAGATCTAGAGAAAAAGCTCTGGCTGTCCTAAGCTATAAAGTGCTTTGACTTTGAGGGGCATTGTATTTTCAAGTTGTTGTCTAAAGAACAGAAGGACAAGATTTTTTGGTAGCTTCAAATTTCTTCTCTAATTTTTGCCTGATGGTGTAACTAAGCCAGCTGATGGGCAGCAGTTTGCTGAGTTAAGCTTTTTGCCACGTACCGCTTGATATCCCTGAGTGGCAGAAAGGACCACGTGAGGCAGAAAACGGGCTTAGAGCTGCTCAGAGGTGGGATGGGAAGGCTAGGTCCCTTGGGGACTTCATGGTGGTAACAACTAAAAATAACCTCTCAAAATACATTACTTCCTGCCACCTCCTCCGGCCATCGCAAAGAGTGATGGCAGTTGTCAGAAAGTGGGCAGAAGGAGGGTGGTGGGAGAAAATGGCTGCAAGAAGAGTGCTGCACCAGCAGGGAGGTTGTTGGCTGTCAAACATGCTCTGGTTATATGAATGCATGCTGTGTGAAACTCGGCCCGTTCGGTCGCACTTATCCACCTGCATCAAGAGAAAGATGAAAATTTAGCTCAAAGGCAGCCTGGGTTGACAGTGACAGCCACTCAGCAGCTTGTGTGAAAGATGGTTACCTCCTGTTAGATGTGTGACGGATAGGTATCAAATCCACCATTACCGCAACTGGAACTAACTGACTAGTTTTGGGGGCAGACTTGCTGGGGGATCAAGAACTGCGGTAGGTCTCGTGCCTGCCTTACTGGTGTCACCTCAAGGGCAGTGTTCCCGGGTTATACCTGCGCTGTGAGGAGAGGTTGAGAAGGGGCTTGGTTTCTTGTGCTGTCATGTTAACATGGAAGCAATCAGTTGTCAGACAAACTGAAGGAATGAACATCCTTTCATCCCAGAAACCTTGAAAAGGTATAAACAGTATAAAATCTTGTATCAGAAGAGTCATGCTTTTTCAAACACATATTCCAGAGCCGTCCTTTTCTTTGTGTGTGTTTATCGTTGGGTAGGTGCCCAGATCACTTAAAATAATTTTGTCCTTTATTTGTATTTTTGTACAATTTATTGCTTATCAAAATATTTTCTCATTTAGCTAAAAACAGTGGATAAAAATCTACATCTAAAATGAAGGAAGTCAGAGTTGGTGACTGTGGTTTTACTTTCTGGTTTAAGCATTTATGAATCATACATAATAATTTATCCAGGACATAATCAGCACAGAGCAGATATCTGTCACAACCTTTCAGATTCAATAATTTTTTACAGCCACTTTGCACTCATGGTAACATATTTCAGTGCTTCTCTACCCCATACACCATACCAAATGAGCACATAGGCAAACAAATCAATATTTAGCCATTAAAACGCAGAAAGTGATTTTAGTTGAAAACTGTTGATGAATTTAAGGCCTGTAGTTTCGTTCTTTTTAAAATAACCCTGTTCAAGTTCCTCATGTTGTGTGCAACTTGTACAATGTAAAGGAGTAATGAGCTTTTCTTACTCTCTGATGCTGCACAACCCCAGTCCCCATCTGCTGGCAGTTAAAAGCCACCCACGAAGCCCTCGCCTCTGATGTACACACAGAGCTACGCGCGTCTCAGGTGCGGCATAAGATGCAGGGCACGGTCAGCAAGTGGTTTTAAGCATTTTGCCCTTCGCTCCTTCGAGAGGTGAGACTGGAAGGGTTGTGTGAGCTCTCAGCACAGGGGAGAGGGGGCTTGCTGCGAGGCTGCGCTCCTCTGCACGGAGGGAGGAATCCAGCAGGGTTCAGCCGGCTCTCTGAAAAGCCCAAACAGTTTGTAGTCGAACATGTCAGCTTGGTGGCCGCCAGCTGGGGAAAGGGTGCTGAGAAACAGAGGAGCATCTGCATGTATCTGCGCGTTTTCCTCTGAATTATCTGAGCTTGAATTTGGAGCATCATTAGCAAGAACTGTGTTGCGCTTAGTGCTGTGTGAACACAAAACAAGACGATTGCTGTACATTGGAAATGGTTTTCATTTTTATGATGATATTAATTCCTTAAGTCATATAACTTAGTATAGCAGGAGTTAGTTCAGAGACAGTAAAGACAGTTCAGAAGGAAAACTGTTTACAGATGCTGTTATTTTTCTTTCATCTTTTCATCTTTTAAATATATTTTAGCTGGAGAAATTCAAAAGTGGCAGCAAGTCTGCAAGAGCAAGTAGGGTAGCAGGAGCTGTAACTTTTCTGACTGTATTTGTGTAAGTTTAACTGATTCAGCTGTAGTATACTGTACATATTATAGATAAACAGGGACTTTACTTCCCTATCACAACCTGCCAGTTCCACCTGTCATGTAATTCATAGTTTTTATGTGCTATTGTTCAATTAAGTTCCATCTCTAGGGCACACTGCTGCATATTACTGATCTGCCAGTGAAGCAATAGCTATACGGCGTATCTTTCTGATTCCAGCAAACACAGAATAAGCACAAATCAAACATTCCCTTAACAAATTGTGTGAGCCAGGCTCTCATTTCTAGCCAGAAAATAATCAGTTTACGTAAGATGAGAGACATCTAGATTACAATACATCTCAGGTCTGAGACTTTGTTGGTCTTGGTTGATTTGCTGGTAGAATTATCCCAAATGCCAAAGGAATTGAGGAGCTCTTCTGGCAGGTGCCACGAGAGACCAGAAGGTGCAGGGATGGTCCCTGCCAGGACGGCTCACCCCAGGCCCTATGGAGAGCCAAAGAGTGGCTTTCTGCAGGTAGTACAGCCCATGTCCAAGGCAGGAGGAAGGTGAGGAGAACGGTGATATGGTGGTAGCACACACTCTGGCACTGGATATTAAGTTGAAGGTTGGCTGGAAGAAAGGTCATAGCAGTAGAAGGAAAGTTTCCAATAAGGCTTTTCCTTTTGCTGTTCCCTGCTTCCAGCTCCTGATGCAAGTCAGTATTGTTCACCTTCACTCCACTCTCTTCCAATGGTGCAGAATGCTGATGAGCTAATACTTGGCTCAACACCAACAAGTAATTTCCTGGTAATTAATTTGTTTTCTCTATACCTGACCTGATTTTTTTTTCAGGTAATTTGCAGGTTGGGTTACCCGTCAGAATCAAACAATTTTAGGGGGTACCCAGGAGTACAATGAGTAATGGTTATTTTGACTCTGGCTTCCCTCAGTCTCTTTCTCTCCCTCTCTCTCGGCATTAGGGTTTCATTGCTATTATAGCACTTTGCATATAATTACCAACAGCTTTAGGTTATAATTATATTGTCATTTAGTACATTTGTAATGGGAAAGAATGAACAAAGCAATGAATTAAATATGTGATGACTGTTGGTGTTGTGTGCCTTTTGCTTTCTTAACAACTTCATTAATATTTTGCAATGTTTATGAGGAGCTACCTGGAAAAACAGCCATTGCATGCATTTAAACACGTCACAACTCTAGGAGCTAAAAGGAAAAAAAAAAAAACAGGATGAGCAGATACTCTTTAAGATTTAGGATTTTTTAATATGGACTTTAAAAATTACTGCAATCATTTGCATATTTATTTCACATGACATTTTCTAAAGGCAGCAGCAGTGGGCTAATGCTGCAATAAGTGGTAGAACTCCTGTTGACCTCAGTAAGAGCAGATGTAAATAGGTACCATTCACTCAAGAGAATACCATGGGGTGCTCGCTGTTTGTAAAACAGTTCAAAAGTTAAAGCATAGTGAGTCTCTGTCTTTGTTCTCGAGATAACGTCCAAACTCACTATCTGTTTGGTATTTCCTCTGCTGGTAACGAACATAAAATATAGTTGAACAAGTACATTTTGCCACCATATATGTATAATAAACTTAATGGTTGTCTCTAGGAAATCTGTAATGGCTCCAGTTTACAAACAAAAATTAATCAAAGCATCATATACACTTGTTAATGTTGCATATTTTGCATGTATGTGTAGACATGTAAAAGTGTATTCAGGTGTATGTGTATGTACATGTACATATATATACAGTTGCAGAATGAAGAGTCTAAATTACTTAGCACAGTAATGACAAAGAGAGCGCTAGGTCCCAGCTGCCTGACTCAGCGGGTGATCGCAGGTGTCGGGGACGTCAGAGGGTGTTTCACACCCTTGTGCTTCCTCTGCTGTACCATGTTGCATCTCTGTCACTGACACTGGTTGCAGCACAGATCACGGTGACGGGTTAGCACAACAACCAGTTTAGCAGCAGGCTGAGGTGAAGCTTATTGTAGCGTTGGTGTCTGCATGGGTAACAATGCTGCTTCACTCGTAGCCTAATTTGGGTCCCTGTCAGGGATTTAGGACTGCAGCTTTCTGGTTGATGTGCTTGAGTAACTTTAGAACGTAAGACAACACAGCTAGTTTTCAAATTTCATGATTTTTTTTAACGTCACCTGAATGTGTCAACACCATCTTTGCAGGGCAAAAATTATTGCTAAATATGATGGCCAGGTTTTACTTTCCTATGAACTCTAGGAGCGTAGCCACAAAAGAAACGATGTCTCTGAATATCTAAGCAATTTCATGTCACTGTGTGGGCACAAGAGAGCTATCAAACTTAAATCCTGGAAACTTATAGGAAATTCTACAAATCTAAAATAAGGCAAACATAATAGATTTGTTTTGTTAAATAATAATGCCTCGGTACCAGGCCTATCTGTCTCTCTCTGGTCTCTAGCTAGAGAATACTGACAGTAAGGTATTACTGAATATATGAGATAGCATTGTAAAGCATGAAATATATCAGATCCATTGAGAACATCTGCTATAAACTCTCAATGCCATATAAGCCTGTGTAAAATACACTTTTCCTGACTAAATTCATTGAGCTTGTAGTTATCAATAAAGATGATGAGTATTTAGTAAAATAACTGGTGCTCATAACATATTTCAAGTCAGTATGAGAGGTTAGAATTTGACAGCATGGATGGAGATGTTTCTAAAGATTGATCTTTCTAGTGATTTTGTCCCTAGGCAGGATAGACATCTATAGCGCAAGCATAGGTTTTACAAGTGAAATCTGAGCATTGATTTATAAATAAAAGACAATTTACAGAGAAGGAGAATTTGTTTGGTTTAGAAACAATTGTCAAGATAAGTGAATCAGCTAAAAATAATTAGTGACTGAGAGTGCGTGTACAATTTCTTCATATTCAAATATTTGGGATTAAATGCTTTACAATGTCCTACATATCTTTGGGTAGCACAGAAGAAGGTGTGAAGGCAACAGCAGTCAAACACAAGTGGAAACACTGGTTGACATTTCTCAGATGCAAAATTTTAATGACATTTCTATCAAATGTTTTACATGAATAGAAGAGTATTAAAAGGAGAATGTAGTGTATCTTTTGTCTTTTCCTGGCCAGCTAGAGGAACTAGGAGCTGAGACTGATATGGCTAAGTAGGAATCATAATACTTTGTTCTATGTAGAAGCCATAATATTATCTTGGCAAAAAGCTACTTGCAAAAAGATGGAGTTTTTGAATCGGAAAGCCACAATCAGGGAATGCCACAGCTAAGCTTGGGAGCATATACTTTAAAGTCACTTCACCAAATTGTTTACTTGCTAGGTCAGTGCAAAAAGGCACAAAGATTCTTTTAAACATGGACAAAAACGTTTGTTTCTATTTCTGAGAACTGCTAATACAGTAAAAGCTAAGAAAGCACCCTGCAGTGGACAAATAACATAGACAATTTCAGGCCAGTGCATTGAAATTTGGTAAAATTCTAGGTGCAAATTAAGTACTGTAATGGGAGAATCTCACTGATTTTGTCATGCTTAACTGTCTTAAAGGATCCAGCCTAGGGACTTCAGCCTAGAAGACAACTTAAATTTCTAGAGTCATATAGCCATCAGTAAGATTACAGTGTTACTTGTCCTTGAGGTACCAAACATCCTGCATAAGCACTGGTAAATGCCAGATTGCTGACAGCTGGACCCGATGCCTTAACCCTAGCAGGATTCTCAACACTGAGATTGCTTTATGAATCTTTTCTGTGAAACATGATGAAGAAGGATTTTCTGAGTGAGTGAAATCCCTGTGAAGATAATGATAATGAGCCACCAATTAATCTATTGCTTAGAATAATAACAGAGTGTGATGGTCTCCAATTCAAAACTTTCTGTCTCTACCCAAATTTGAAAGCTGGCTCTAGGTGTGAATCTGAATATGAAGTAAGCAAGGCTGGAAAATGGTTTCATCAGTTGCTTCCCCTGACAATCAAGTTATAAAATTGTTCACTCTCTTTTTCCTCTTTCTGGGTCAATGAATACATAGCATTTTAATGTGATCAAAGTGATTCTAAGTTTCAAGATGACTGTTATTAATTACCTAATTGTGGTGGGTTGACCCTGGCTGGACGCCAGGTGCCCACCAAAGCCACTCTATCACTCCCCTCCTCACCTGGATGGGGGAGAGAAAAAATATAACAAAAGGCTCATGGGTCGAGATAAGGACAGGGAGATCACTCAGCAATTACTATCACAGGCAAAACAGACTCGACTTGGGGAAAACTAATTTAATTTATTGCCAATCAAATCTGAGTAGGGTAATCAGAAAAATAAAAACAAATCCTAAAACACCTTCCTTCCACCCCTCCCTTCTTCCTGGGCTCAACTTTACTCCTGAATTCTCTACCTCCTCCCCTACAGCAGCACAGGGGGATGGGGAATGGGTGTTACAGTCAGTTCATCACATGTTGTCTCTGCTGCTCCTTCCTCCTCATGGAGAGGACTCCCCACAAGTCTTCCCCTGCTCCAGCATGGGGTCCCTCCTATGGGATACAGTCCTCCACAAACTTCTCCAAAATGAGTCTTTCCCACAGGCTACAGGTCTTCATGAACTGCCCCAGCATGGGTCCCCCACGGGGTCACAAGTCCTGCCAGCAAACCTGCTCCAGCGTGGGCTTCTCTCTCCACGGGTCTACAGGTGCTGCCAGGAGCTTGCACCAGTGTGGGCTTCCCATGGGTTCACAGCCTCCTTCGGGCATCCACCTGCTCTGGCATGGGGTCCTGCATGGGCTGCAGGTGGATATCTGCTCCGCCATGGACCTCCATGGTCTGCAGGGGGACAGCCTGACTCGCCATGGTCTTCACCACGGGCTGCAGGGGAATCTCTGCTCCAGCACCTGGAGCACGTCCTCCCCCTCCTTCACTGACCTTGGTGTCTGCAGAGTTATTTTTCTCACATATTCTCACTCTCTCTCCAGCTGCAGTTGCCCAAGGTTTTTTCCCCCTTCTTAAATATGTTGTGACAGAGACACTACCAGCATCACTGATGCACTTAGCCTGGGCCAGCAGCGGGTCCGTCTTGGAGCTGGCTGGCATTGACTTTGTTGGACACAGGTGAAGCTTCTAGCAGCTTCTCATGGAAGCCAGCCCTGTAGTCCCCCTGCTACCAAAACCTTGCCACCCAAACCCAATACACTAATTAAAGCTTTGTTGATTGGGTTTTTTTAAATAGAAGGGGAACAAACCCAGAATTTTTGAACTATGATCTTTTCATGAAAAGATATTAGAGAACTCATTAGCTTATGACCATTGCATACCAACTAAGAGGCAAATGATTTGAGTTTTCATTTTTCAAATTTTATGTATGAGGCATAAAATTCATTGATAGCAGCAATATCCTGACAGCATGGTCTCTTAGTAAACAAGCTTTCAGAAAAACTATGATAAATAAAGTCTCTTTGATAGATAAATGAATGCCATGAAAGCTAATGCTCTGCTTAATGGATGTACAACTTTACCAGCATCCATTAATTTGTATATGAATAAGCTGTAAGTATAGGTGGTCTTCAAGTCAATTATACTTCAGCTAAGCATGACATGAAGAACGCACAATGAAACAGCCTCCTTGAAGATGCAGTAATGGTGAACAACAGGACAGATAATCATGAAAGATTATCTTGCTGGCTCATAAATCCATATCAATGCTGACAAGACTCAGCTCTGGGGATGACAAACTTCCTCCTTCTCTTGTGATGTTGACTCGAAGATGCCAGGCTAATGATCTTACTCCATTAAGCTTTTTCCAGTGCCATCATTTGAAGGTGTCTTGTTTGAATGTTTATATTCATCTTCTTTTAAGTTACCAGATGACTTTTCAAGCCTTGGTACATCTGACAAAAGTCATTCTGCAAACTCTTTTTCCACTGAGAAATTTGAATCCAAACATTTGCTATTGTTTCTAACATATTGCGCTACTCAATGGATGGTCATTCCACTTTCTTCTGAGCCAAAAGTTGTGTATTTAATTAGGACTAATTAAAATACAATAAAAAATCAAAATTAACCACCCCCCCAATGTTACTGAAATTTCAGAAAGACAGTTAATATTTTTGTTAATTCATCTGACTGTTCACTTTGTAGGTTGGTAGGGGTTCAAAATGAAACTGAGAGATGTTTTTCTTGTGCTTTCTTCTTGCTGTATTATTAACAGAAGTTTGATCAAACAATCAGATCATTGTCAAATGTTTCAGAAGGGATTTTCAGTCTTTCCATGTATAAAATCCATATCTCTGATCATTTAGTGTCCATCTCTTGCTTATCCATGCATATTGTGTCTGTTTAAAGAGAGAGTGTTGCTGAACATAGTAATCATGGTAGAGGAACACTGCCATATCTGTTGTTATTAATATATTTATAGATCATTCATATTGTATTAAAGTGACTAGATTGTCTGCGTTTTCTCACGTATTCTTTGCTACCCTTCATTTTCTCGCCAGTGAATTTCATTTGTCCTTCTGCTGCCCAGCTGTCTATCTGTGATAGGTCTTTCAGTAGTACCTTCCTGACATCTGTGTTTTGCCTAGTCAAAACACCTTTGTATGTATATTCTAATTTATAATATATACTAATCTGCTGATCAATAAACTAATAACAGGAAGGTTTTCTGTAGTCCCTTTTCTTCTAAACTGGCTTGATTTATGGAGCTGCATATATACATAAATAACTTCTACGACAATTTATGTTGTTTAAAAGGTCAAGTGGGTGGTATCATGTTGTGCTCTCCTATTGTCATGTGTTTGTGAATACCAGCGTTATGCAGATACTGTATTACTGTCCACTTTAAGTCAGTGGATATTTGTCACTGGTCCAGTGGGTAAAAGCTTTGCTAATGTAGCTAATAGTTAAGCTTCTACATTCTAGAAACAAATCAATATGGCATTAGGAACGTATTTTTTTCTCCTCAGCTTTACCTGCCCTCAGCTATTTACCTTGTCTGCCTCTATTATCTCTGTGTTAATATGAGGTCTCAGGAGTTAAACTGAGTTATAAATGAGTCCTAATGTCTTGTGTTTAAAAAAATCATACGAATCACAAGATTATGTGAACTTTTGATCAAAAATTAAACCCTGAATGATCTCACTGGTTTCTGTGTACCCTCCTTTTATTTATTTACATACTACTAGAAAGTAGCACTGAAAAGAAAATATTCCCAGAAAAGGGACATTTTTCTCTTGTCATTATAAAATTTAACAGGATGGGTCCTGAATTTTTAAATGTTTATTTATTAATTGTGCAAATATTGGCTGCTTCTTCAGTATGAGAGTTGGTTGAAACTGGACAGTGAATTAGCAAAAGAGGGGGGTTTGACCTTGTATTATTACTGATACCAAGGCTATACAGGGTAAAGAAGGACATATATGTTGATCTCCGTAAAACTTTTTTGTTTCACATAATTGAAAAATATGATCCTAAAACTTTGTTACTCATTCCACTAACTATATTATTTTAGTTTTCCCTTTGTATGTACCTCAAGTTGCTGAAAAGAACAGCCTACACACTGCCAAGGGAGACTGTGAAAAGTCTTGGATAAGTCTGGCTTGAAAAGCTGCCGTAAGACTAGCATGTGAAATATTCTGTTCTGGGATCTGGACAAATGGACAGTTAAAAAGAGAGTGCATTACTTCACCTGCCCGTTCATTGCTCAGTTTTGCCTACAGAAAGATGAAATGAGTTAAGGAAGAGTCTAGAAAGGTGGATAGCTTAGTGTTACAGCACAACTCCTTTTCTTTTATATTTGCATGCAAATTGATCTAGAAATCCATCAGCTGACTCTGTTAATGAGGTCAAGAAAAACATGCAGAGTTAATCAAACTCAGCTATAGCTTTTATTGGTTAACTGTCTCCAGGGGTGGAATCTCAGGAACATAATTTTTCTTCTGTGCTTGCAGAAACACCTTGCCAAAACAGTGGTATCGGAATTTAATTTCATTGAAGAGCTGCCTCTTTTCCCTTTTGCACAAAAGTTACCCATGCATGTCAGTCTTGTCATTTTAATTGAACTTACAGGCATGACTGGCATGTGGTGGAATTTACTCTGTCAGTATAACAATAATAAATTATTGCAGAAGGTTTGATAAAGAAACCTGGGACTTAGCAGAGAAGAATAGTAAGGAACTGAGGATAGGAAGGAAGAAGTTCCATGAAATACAGCTTTGCCTGCCAGTTGACTTCTCTGTTTTATCCATTTATTCTTGTCATTTTTCTGCCTGTTGTTGCTTAATTATTCCAGACACTATGCCCATCATATTCTGTGTTATAGCTATTAATCAAATGGCTCAATCTTTTCCAGTCTGCCTTTCAAAGAGGATAATGTTCCTAGTTACTTTTACAGCTCCTCTGATTTTTCCACCATTTTGCTTGCACTTTGAAATGCATTGTAGAAATAAGATTTATCTTCTTGAATCCATGAAGGATATTAGGGGGGAAATTAATTTTAACTTCGAATATGATTATCCCTAAAAGATTAATTGACATTGGTGGTTGTGACCATGTGGTCTGAATAAAAACCATCATGGGAAATGCCTGGATTCATAAGTATTCTAAATAAAGTGCTGCTGTAGTACATGTATTCGTGGGAAGTGTATCCATAGAGGCCTCCCAAATTTTAGATGCAGCCAGGGGAAAAATAGTAGGGTGCTCGTTTAAGCGCGTGTGTAACTGAAATTGGTACCAAGAGTTTATGAGAGGTATGATGGAATTATGTAATGAAGGGCACACAAATAAGCAGATAATGCCTGTTGTGGTGAAGAAGGAAGAGTCAGAGGACCTGGAATAATGACTTTGTTTCTCTTAAACAGCTGCTGGCCACCTTGCATAATTTTATATTTTAAGTACTGGGGACCCTGTCTTGGCCACAAATTGTGGTAATAGGACATAGTAGCTATTTTTTTCAAAAATGGATATACCTCTTTTGAAAATGGAATATCACAAATACTCTAGAAATACCTAGTTAAGACAGAATTTAGGCTTCTGAATCAGAAATAAAAAGGTATGTTCCCAGGAAATAATTTTCTCTACATGAATGTATAAGGAAGGCACAATCTTAGCAATATTACTCAAAGATTGTAGAAACTTTGTATTTTCAGATTTAGGAAAAGGTCCAAACCAAAAATGACATCGAGACAAGTAACAAGCGTCGTACTGTTGTTCACTCTGATGGAGGGTGTAAAAGGAAATCTTGAAAGGCAGAACAGCATTTCTGTTTTAGCCATACTGAGCCTAAACTAACAGCTGCACCACTGCAAAGATGTCAAAGAGACTGACTTTGATTTTAGTTTAGATGGAGAGAGAAAATTTTGGAATAGCAAAATGGATCCATGAATTGTCAGAATAGAGAAGGTACTTAAATATGTGCTTCATGAGAAGAAATTGTGGTCTTTAAGATCTGGGCCTGTCACATTCATCGTATAGATTTTGGAAAAGCTGTATTTTAAACCTGAATTAGGTAACCGAATATTATTTAAGGTCCCTGTAGTTATTAGGAAGAAGAATAGGAAAGGCTGTGGTTTCCTATCACAGAGTTGTAAAGCAAAAATAGTTCCTCTTTCTTCAATGGCATTACCTTTGTGTTAATTTTTTAAGTAAAAAAACATTCAGTCTCTCAGAATCCTTCTAACAGGTATATATTTGAGTGATACTCATTTAAAGTTAAGGTTTTTGTTTCATATTTCCTAATTAGAAACTAAAGCCTTTGATAATGTGATAAGTGGTCCAAATGGGGGTTGCAAATAATCATGTCTAACTAATTATCTACTGTATAATCAAAAAACACAAGAGGAACAGACACCTGCATAATGCAAGCCTTTGGAACAGATGTGCCCCTATTAATAGACATGAGCTGCCTATTAAAAGTCTGTGGTGACACAGAATGTTTTCCACTTTATGAAGGATACCCTGCCTAACCTTCAGTTTCTATGTAATTATAAACAAGAAAAATGTAGAAGTGGTGCGGCTTTCCTCTTTTCCCCATTATGCTACAACATGAACTCTCAGCCTTCCAAGGTTTTAAAGGTACCGCACTGCTTATCCAGTTGTCTTTGGTTAATTTTATAGAAAATGTATTGTCTGAAGACATGACAAAAAATACCAGTCAATGGGAATATTTTGCCAGTAAAGAAATTAAGTATTCAAAGTCCATTATAAACAACAGGCAGATGTGTTGTGCTGATGATTACGGGTGCAACAAACAATGTAGTGTGGGAGAGTTTTCTTAAAGAGACCAAAATAGCAGTTTCGGAACTGTATGACAATAAAAAAAGTGAGCTACTTAAAAATATACTACAGGGAACAGAAAATTCATACATTTATTCATGAGAATAATATTTTAGATATTAATAACTGTTTCCTGGACCCAATATGTTTCACTCGAGATGAGCCTGAGTTTTGTTCTCTGTAGGTGCAAGTATATATATAACATTATACATGTGGCTTGTGCTATAGATTTTAATGGTATTATTTACATGCTTAAAACTAGGTGCATGCACGTGCATTTGCAAAATAGAGGTTTTAATTATTAGAGATGTTGCCCATTAAATGCTGTGAGTCAAGCAGCTAAAATTAACCAGACATAAAAATGAATGGTTTCATTGATGCTAGTGGTCATGAGCAAATCTGACTTGAAATATTTTTCAGAGAATAACTTAAAAAAATCTCAAAGATTAAAACAATTTTTGGAAGAGTGAGCAAAGTGGAGAATATTAAACACAAGAATCTGATATCAGGGGTTTTTTTGTGGTACACATGAACAACAAAACTAAAATGTTATAAAAAAGCATCACAACATTTCCCAGTCATTCTGCATCCTTAGACCTTTTTCTTTTTAATATTTTCTAGAAATAGATATTTTGAGGGAGAGAATACTTTAGATATCTTCCAAATTTTCTTATTTGACATACCCAAAAATACTAGTGTCAGAGAGCAGCTATCTGAAATGAAAGTTTTGCTTTTTCAAAACCTTGCAGGTGAGAGAGAAATCCTTAAAGCACATGTAGTATTGGGGCATTTGCATCCACGGTCATTCTTTGGATTCAGCTCTATTGAGTTGAAGAATTAAACAAATGTGAAGAATTTCAATCTTCCTTTTTTACAACCCATCTCTGAGAGCTGATTGACTCCTGCAAACCACACACCAGTGTTGAATGTCCATGGACTGCAAATGCAGGTGAAGATTTTGGGTGCTTCCCAGCAGAGGACAGAGTATGCTACTCCCCTGCCCTCTAATTCCCATTTTTCCAGAGCATGGTTAAGGCAGAGGGACTGGAGTCCTGGGGAAGGGCCCCAACACCTATGGTTGTACAATATTAGTTGATAGGACAAGAGGTAACGGGCACAAACTTGAACATAGGAAGTTCCATCTAAACATAAAAAGGATCTTCTTTCCTTTGAGGGTGGCAGAGCACTGGAACAGGCTGCCCAGAGAGGTGGTGGAGTCTCCGACTCTGGAGACATTCCAAACCCGCCTGGACGCCATCCTGTGCCGCCTGCTCTAGGTGTCCCTGCTCTGGCAGGGGGGTTGGACTAGGTGACCTCCAGAGGTCCCTTCCAACCCCTGTGATTCTGTGGGGTTTTTTTTAAGGAGCAAGTATTTCATCTTCACGGGAGGAATAAAAACCTCTGAACTGTGACTAGTACTGACATAATCCGCTTGAGTTTGCAGAGAGATGGAAGCAAAAGCTATGATGAATGTGGGTTGTCCCATATGTCCCAAAGCAGAACTAATGGGGCCGAGAGGGTTTTCTCCATCCCTGGCCAGGGCAGGCCTGGGCTGACTGCTGGGGAGAAAAACGTGGGGAGTCCAGATGCACCTGCGTTACCACCGTCAAGGTTTCTCTGCTGCTGGTTCTGTTTATTGAGAGTACAGGAGAGGAAGGGTGGCTTCTAGTGCTGAAAGAGGAAATCCCAATTAGAGAAACATGTGGAGCTTTATGCATAACAAATGGAGAAGTCTGGATTGAAAAAAGCTGTATTGGCCCAAGACTATATGCTTAATGTGTCCTCTGCTATCCATGGCCTCGTATGTATTACCCATTCTTTCCCTGTTGTTAAGCACTGTGTGAAGCTTCTAAATTTCAGTAATGCAAACCACTTTCAATGTGTTCTTTTTAAATAATATTTTACTTTTTCTTTGCCAAAATTCAGGATAAGATGCATTCGGGTACAAGATACAATGATCAGTTTAGAATCCATAAATGGAAAATGTTGGCCACAGATGTATCCATTCAGGGTAACAGGAGCCTTCCTTTTGGAATGACGTGTTATGCATTTCTAAAATGTATTTGACAGCATCAGGGAACTACAGTGAAGCCAGAGGACAGCTGAGGTTTAGATATTTTCTCTGTCTAAAATATCTTTATTTTGACAAGTAAAGATTAGCTTAAAAGGTCAATCTGAATGTTATATCATGTACTGTAGTAAATGTAGAAGGATGTTAAAAATATATTCATAGAGAGTGAGCATGTGTATATTCATTCAGTGAGAACAAATATATTCAAATATATACAGGAAATCTACTCCATCCATCTAAGTCTCTCAGACCTAAAGTACTTACCATTAAAAAGCCAGCAATCGTTAATGTTTATCACACAGTGGGAATGAGATTACCTCAGCTTTTCTTTCCATTTAGGATAAAAGATATTCTATAATAACTGCAATTTTTTTTTTAAAAATGCATTCATGGAGTTAGCAGCTCTCACAAGTTGCTGTAGCAATAGCTACAGCAATGCTGTTGCATTTTGGGATTTTAAAGTCTGGTAGTGCTGAGTTATGTGTCTGCGCGAAGCTAATGTGGTGGCCATTGCTTCTCTGCCTGAAGGTCATGCTAGGGATGACATTATGGATCGGAGATCCATTCCTCCCTTCTTCATACTGTTCATTCTGGTAGTAGCTCTGCTGCTGACCTACTTCACATTTGACATTTTTAGGGCTGAATTCACTTCTCCACATAAGACATCTAATGCTTTTTGAGATTCCTTAGTGAATCAATAAC
This sequence comes from Burhinus oedicnemus, assembly GCA_008921705.1. Lineage (NCBI taxonomy): Eukaryota > Metazoa > Chordata > Aves > Charadriiformes > Burhinidae > Burhinus > Burhinus oedicnemus. Next base: position 890,377 of record VFFE01007878.1, on the reverse strand, counting down.
ATCCATATGGAGCTGACAGATAAAGGAATAGGACCTGCAAGAGACCTGTGTCTTCTGAAGTGGCAGCCGGAATCCAGGTGAAGTATCTTAGAGCACCACAAGTGGCACTATGTCAGAGTATATGTGTGGAGCCTAAACTGAGCCCTTAGTGACTTTGTTTTGTGTAGTGAGAGGTGGCTAAGTCTCTACCTGTTTTCTTTCCCTCCCTTCTCACCTGCTTTTGCAGAAAGAAATAGCCTGCTTATTCTCAAGTCAGCATAACCCATACCACAAGGGTAGCTCTACCTGGATATACTTGTGCGTGGCCTAACTGGCAGCAAAGTATTAACTCCTAGAATTCAGGAGCATGCATTTATGTATTTTCTTTTCTGTGGCCTATTCACTCTTTTCATTGCTATTGCCCTCAGGGACACATTCACTCACAAAGATTTGTCATCTGTCATCCAGAATTCATCATAGTTTTGTTGCACATTAGATTTGACACAACTATGATGAATACCCAGGGTATTGCTTTCCCATTCTGTGAGTGCTACTTAAATTTGTGCAGTCTGTGTTATCCTGGTGACTCATTTCACTTTGATACCATTTTTTTAATCTAGAAGGCTGAACAGCATGTCCTGACTTTGGTCTCTTGCCAACTGTAGTGAGCTTTGCTTTCTCACATCACAGAAGATCCTCACCAAAAAGCAAATACGTGCAGCTAAGAACTCAGCTGATCAGAGCAGCCCTGTCCTTTCACGTAGAGGTGGGAATAGGCCATTGAACACTGGAGGAGAGCATTTAATTAATTCAGATTAGCCCTTCCTCTTCATCATTCTGGAAGAATTTCTTTCGTCCAAATCATTTTAGTTTTATTTTGCTTAAATCAGTATGTCAAGGAGATAGGACCTTCTTTCCCAAGTTGGCTCCTGGGCCAGCATGAGTGACTTCAGAAAGTTCATTCACTTCCCTGTGATTCTGTTTCCTTATCTGTAAACGGGAATAGCCTCCACTGTAAAGCACATGAAGACTTTCAGATAAAAAGAGCCTTTCTGAAAACTACGATACGTTACTGTGATGACGTCTTATGTGCCACATATTCTCCATATAGTTACATGAACAAAAAGTTTTCTGTGCCACCAGAGCCAGTTATTTACCTTCATAGCATGTGATAGCATACCTCAATTGATTTTATATAAGCCAAAATTCTTTCTGAATTAGAGATGCCGTGCTCCTAGCTGGCAGCAATCACCAAACAGATACACTGTGTAACCACAACTGCCCATACAATTTACAAAACAGAAATGTGGGATCTACATCATACCAACTGGAGAATGATCCCATGGGTTCAGTGCTTCCCCAAGTGTAAGGGAATATTCATTGACACTGCTGACTGTCAAGTCACCCACACTTAAAGCCAAAAATGGAGGCAATCTTCTCTTTAAATAATGTGTATATCAGGTAGCTAGTCTGTCAGCCAAAAGAGAGTGGGAACACATCAGCCAAAAGCAATCCTTCTAGAGAAGAGGAATACCCCGGTTTCTGCAAAGAAGATGAAGATTTTTTGGGGGATGATATTTTCTTTCTCTCTCCTCCTCATCCGTTCCACAGACAAGGAGAAGCAGGGCCGAGTGTGGGTTCAAGATTCATTCACATCCCACCCACACAGAGCAGCCCCATGTACATTTACTGCAGTCACCCACACAGAAAGAGCCTCTGTTCCGGGAAACTGAGCACTTCATCACAGCTTGGTTGCAAATTTCCCCAGTTTGCCCATATAATCACAGCCGGCTTAGAGGAAACCATGAAAACAGTTTTAAACTTGTAATTTCTATGGTGAGCTCACACTACGGTTTTTGTTATTAAGACTGCAAATCTGTGTTCACATTCTGAAGATTCATGACTCTTTTTTTTCTCCTGATGACTCAAAATACTCAGGGGCTTGCCACTTCTATAACAAAATAGGATCAGAAGCGTTCTAGCTACAAACACGCAGAAACGCTGAAGTCTGAGACTTCTGATCTTTAGTAAGTGTAGAATGAAATTATATGCAAAAGACTAACAACATGTAACAAAAGCTTTATAAAACAGAAGAGCACGTATCAAAGTTGAAAAACCAAATAACATATATGAGGCTTTTAAGATGACCTCTGAGAGACAGGAATGAGGCTGTCTTTAAAACAGATACAAAATTTGGTAGAAAAAGAAAGTTGGAACAGGCTGATTTGGCAGAGAAAATTGAATGAATCTGTTAAATACACATTTTATACACTCTGACTCATAACGTGTATGCAAGTATAAAATAAATTAACCAGCCTACTGGAAATACACACATCCAGTGCACCAAGGTTACATTATTATGAACTTCTGTCACATTTTCGTCTTCTGTAAGTAACATGAATTGTGTTGTGTATTTTTGAAACTGAAATTAGGATTACTCTTCATGTTTATTGAGCACATTTATTACTTTGTTTTTAATTCTTATAATCTAAACGGATATTACATTCTTATAGTATGTTTTTCTAACTATGGAGTGCAGTACAAAGTCATTCTTGCCTCTATCTGGTATAAGGAATAAGTTATTAATTGCAAATCCTTTTCTGTTCGTAAAGATGATTTGTATTATCTAGATGTAAAAATGCAAGATTAAACATTGCCATAGTTGATTACACTGAAGGCATTGGTTAAAATCAAAGCAACAGAGTGAAAAAGCTGCTTTCTGCTTGAGGGCACCATTGTTTGTACTGAATATATAGCTCTTAAGGTGTTCCTAATGTCTTACCCTTTGGGGTCAAAGCAATTAAGGCAATTCTCCATGGGGCTAATGCTTTTCTGTGCTTTATTTTTTCAATACAAGGTGTTAAAAACTCTACAGTGTCATCATCTGCATACACAGAAAGAGGCTTTTTCCTGAAGGTTTAGAATTAATTTATTTTATGCATTTTTTTATGATATTGTTAATGTTAACATTCTGGCATGCATTTTTAGACTCACAGGGTCATCATCGGATACATCTTATGGCCTCTTATCTTTAAAGAAAGAACGAACAGAACATTCAAACCTGCTGCTAAATTCTCTTTTTTATAGCAATAATATGCTGATTATACTGGTTATAGCCGTTACAACCAAATGGGAGGATAATGTCTACTGACATGTCATTATAATGAATTAATGAGAATTCTACTTAATTAGATATCTATATCGAGATAATATTTCCAAATGAAAGTCATCCTGTATTTTGTATGGCTTGGATTCTGTAACTGAGGACTGTATAAATCAGTGTCTGTTGCACAGCAGATATGTGATTAAATATCACTGAAATGGGAATTTTTCAAATAATGAGCCTGATCCTTTACTCACATCTCAGACAAAATTCCAGTTGACTTGGCGAGCAGTTGGTTTGCAGACATTTTGTAATAATTTATTTTTTTCAGTGATAGAAAGAGGATAGTTGACATTTCACTTACAGAAGAAAATTGCCCAGTGAAATGATGGATGTTTCAACAGAATCTCTAAATTTGATGAAATTGTAAGAGGTGTAGTTTTCCTCTTCCATATTCTATCCCCATTAAAATAAACTGAGAGTATAATGGAGGCAATAAAAAATAGGTCTTTGTAAATCAAAGGTAGTGCCATTGAACTCATTGTGAGCTGGAGTTGTGATAGAAATTGTGCCTTAGTATTTTAGTTGAGTCCTGATTTCCCTTTTCTGTGATAGAACAACAGGTACTGTTCTATTTTCTTTATGAAGTCAGTCTTTCAAAGCAGTGAGCATAGCATAGACACATATTTGACATGTGAGAAAGTGATGCCTGCCATATGAAGGAATAATCAACTCAATAGCCTCACCTAAACCGCCAGGTTGTCAGCCCCATGCACTCTCCAGCCAGGCATGCTGAGCCCTGAAGGTACGATATGGGAAAGGAGGAGGACTTCTCTCCAACGCTTAGCACAGCACTGGCAGGTTGAGGCTGTGACCTCTACTACAGCCTGGGGGCAGCAATAACTCCTGTTGCTTAAGAGACCCTGATTCAGTGGCAGGACTGACTGCTGCTTTAGCCATGGGGTAACAATAAGTCCTGTGGCACTTGAGACCCCAAATCCCATGAAGGGAGAATGGCTGGTGTAGCCATAGGCATCAATTCGGAAAACATGCCCTTCCACCTCTTTCCACTCTCAAGACATAACTCTTGCTGCTGGGCCCTCAGCATCAGTTCCTTAAATCCTGCCCCCATGCCATGTACCAGCGTAATCGGATCTGCTGTGGCTCACTGTGCGCTCGTGTGTGCCTATGTCTGTGAATGCATAAGCATGTGGGAAATCATCTTAAAGGAGTGTGAGTAAAGACAGAATTTAAGAACAGCGTCATTAGCTACAGGGATTACTAGCTTCAATTTTAATTGTACCATTAACTACTTTGAAAGCTAAGCAGACCAGACCCCTCACCACTGCAACAATTCAATAGCCAGTCACTTAGTTAAGACTTACATTCCTGATGTCAAAGGTAGAAGAGAATCCAGCCCGCCTTCAAGTGTGTGGCTGGCAGGATGAAATACAGCATGCACTTTTTTATTTTTAGAATTGAAGAATATGGCTTCAGGAAGCTATAGATTTGAATTGCAAAAGGCTTATTGAGTAATAAAGGGCATTTTTGAGAGTAAGTTTTAAAACCATAAGCCAGATTCATTTTAATGTAGGACTTCTGATGCAGAAGTGTCCATCTTAGCTGTTTTGTAACACTATAGGTTGGATGCAAAACAGAAAAAGGTAAGTGGCGGAAGTGGGGGCCACAGGGGAAGTCACGGTTGTTGCATCTTCGACTGAGGATGCTCTGAAAAAGCTACATGTTCCTTCTACCAAAATCCTGAAGAAGACAGATAACACTGTTGCTCCCTCCCACCATGCGAGAATCCCGTAATAAGCTAGGCTCATCAAGATGTAATATTCTGTACTTTTTTATAATGGAAAGATTCAATCTCCTTCTATAATAAGGAGTTCATTCAGACAGTCCCTCTGGCGATATTAAATCTCCATTCTCTCTCATACACTGCTTCATTTTGGGATCTTCTTTTTGTCAGAGAAATATGTCTGGGTTCATTGTGGGCATTGTGTTGTGGGATATCACATTCACAGGCTTCATCCAAGAAAAACTCCTTAAACTAATGAGTGGCGAAGCATGTTTCTACCTAGGTACTTGAATATTTGCAACAATCTCACAGCCAGCCTCAGTTCTTTTATTAAAAATGTCATCAGCAAAATTAGTGGTGCTGCAGTTTGCTTTTTTTTTAAATATTTCAGACTTTCAAACCCAAGAACCTTTCTGCTCTGCCTAGGGCAACATTAGCATAAGCTTGCCTCCTCAGCAAAAATGTTCCCCTTCCCTGGTCACAGAAATTGTGACATTTAATTGATGCTGTTTGAATATATGTACTTAGGTGGTGTAAATCAACACCGCTGCTCTCCTTTCAGTGAAGCAGCACCAGCTTACATTTGACGCTAGACTTCTTTGATGAAGAAGGTAGGTCCTTCAGGGAAGTGTTATACACAGGTGTGAAATGTTGTGGAGAAGTTACGTTGTTCTGCACTTCTGCACTTGATTTTTGAGCAAAAAATATCATGGATAATTAAAGTGCTTAGCATATCCACAGTTGCAGTAAGTTATGCTATTTTGTAAAAAAAGGTATTATACGTCCTACAATTTGCTCTAACTTTAAATGTATATTTATATTCCTACAGCTTAAATACAGATTTAAGCAGGGAGCTTGTAATGCGCTTTCCCATGCAAAAGACCATTAATAATTAATATTTTACTATTCGTTGTCAAAAGCCAGCTAAAAAGTAGGTGCGTTTCCTTCCTTTCCTTTGTATTTTTCTTCTTTCTCACGTTGCATTCCCCAGACCCTTTTCTGTCAGCCAAGGAGTAATTACATGTATGTTTTTGTTATCCACAAGTCAGTCTACACGTGTAGCTATAAATTCAAAATGCTTGGGTCACCTATTTCAGCAAGTTGTATATTCAAGGCATTGTTTTATTGCTGCGGCTTTTAGTCAGATAGCAGGATCCAATTAGGTTTTTCTTCAGCTTTTTTTTTTCTTGTGGAACATGTTCAGAGCTGACTGGAGAGGTGAGAGGATAAATGGCATAAAACTGGCCAACATCAGAGGACGTCCTACATCAAGATACTTTCCTGGATGATTTGTACTGCCTGAGAAGAGTAAAAATCTCATTAAAAGAGAAAAGGAGCTAGGTAGGTTTCTTTTGACATTATATTTCTACCTAAGGCGAACAACTATGTCATTTCTAAAGTTGTCCAGCTACATGGCCTTGTGTCACATCATGCTGTAGTGAGTGTCTAACAAATCTTGCATTGTTACCATTGCATAGAACTTCCCGTGTAGTTTTTACTTAATTTAGTGGATGTATTTTGAATACAAACTAAATCATAGGCTTATACATAGATTCAGAAGGCAAACGGACTGTATTCAGGTTACTGAAAGAGTGAATATTCCAAATTTTTATATCTGAAGCAGTATAAGCAGGTGTCCCCTATCAAGCACGGTGCCTAATGCACTATAATTTTGCATTACAGCTGATGTTTGGAATTCTATAGAAACAGTAAAACTTTGCAACACATTTTCTCTGCTTGTGTTTATGTTTCAGTGTGACATCTCCTTTTACAATTTATCACCTTTGTAGCAAAAATGAAATCTATGTGTGTGTAACTTCCATGAAATATGAACTTAGTAATGTGAGCTATGAGCTTTAAGATGCTGCCAGACTGAAGATATCTTACCTCCAAAACATGACATTATTGGATTGTTTCTAAATCTGGCACCATTCCACATATTGCTTGAAATTTCTGGATTTATATTCCCAGTGTTTCTGAATTCTTAACAGCTACAGTTCTAGTGAGAATGTACTAAAATATAATTTGTCTGTAAATCTCCCCTGTCATATGCAAACACCATAAGATCTTCAAGGGAATTGCTTTTTTTTTTAAAATACAAGAAGACACATTTTGCCTAGATTGTCAGTGTAAAGCCCTGTGTGCATAATACAAAGTAGAGAAAGCATGCCCCAGAATAATTGAACTAACTAGCCTGCCACCAGTGGTTCCACTGACATCAAGGATGGAAGTAGGTGGAGCCAGGTAATTGTCACCGTAAGTGAGGATATAGCAAAATCTGGAGAGTGATGAGTAAGCACTTATTTACAACTTCTTATTTGCAACTTCAAAGTGCTTAGTCATCACTGAGGACTTTGTGTGAAGTTGCAAATAAGAATTTTGAATGGTAAAATGGCAGCTTGGCAGGAGGGAAGTCAACTCCCTTTCCCTACCTGGTATCTTGCTCCTGTGAAGGGCAGTTTCTTTCTTGTTCTCCACAGAGTTCCGAAGGAGGGTAAGTTGCCCACCTGTGTTTTACTAGCATTGTTTCAGTAATATAACTGTATTAGCTGCAGTAAAATTCTTCATTTTTCCATGTGGCTGATCTGGATATCTTTGTGAAACGGAACTTGAATCTGTTTTCTGAACCACACATTTGGGAAGGGAAAATGCTCTCTGATATATTCCTGTTAAGAACTTGCTATTCTCTGTATTAACATGTGGTGAGTCAGATTTATGGGTTCAGGCAGGCATCCTCTGTGTGTATGTATATTTGTACTCATGTGCACTTGATTAAACACGAGAGAATGAGAATAATTGAGAACAACGGTCGTTAAGGAGAAGGCACGTGGAGTAACTGCTGCTGGGTCTCCTAGGTATCCATTGGGGAACATGTTATTCCATTTACAACTCCAGGGGAAAACCACTGGTAAAAGCTATCCAGCAGGTATTTTGTAAGGCTGGGGGAACAGTGACTTGTGCTTGTAATGCGCTTTCCCATGTGAAAGACCATTAATAATTAATATTTTACTATTCATTGTCAAAAGCCAGCTAAAAAGTAGGTACGCTATGTAGGGAAGTCTGCTGCCTCCCTGGGGCCTGGGTTAATGATGTAAAGAAGAAACTTCCATCCCTAGTACAGCCCTCAGATTATTATCCCCTTTTGGTCTTTCAGGTAGGCAGTGATGAAGTAGTGAGGAGAAGTCCAAGGGCAATGAAGAGAGATTTCAGGGCCTTGGGACGACTGGTCACAGGATTGGGAGCACAAGTCATGATCTCCTCTGTCCCTCCAGTTGCAGGGAACAATGAGGGGGTAAACAGGAAGAGCCAGCAGATCAGTGCCTGGCTCCAAGAGTGGTGCTACCAGCAGGGCTTTGGGTTCTTTGACTGTGACTTGATTTACAGGACACCAGGCCTGCTGGTAACAGATGGGAAAAGCCTATCTCTCAGGGGGAAAAGAGTCCTAGGATAAGAGTTAGCAGGGCTCACTGAGAGAGCTTTAAACTAGATTCAAAGGGGGACGGGGATGTAACTGGGCTTGCTAGAGAGGCGCCCGGGTGCAGTAGCCCAACACTTGTGGGGCAGCGTGCTAGTATTTTTGAGAATCAGAAGGCCTGCCACCCCTCAAGGGCAAAAACTACATGCTCAGCTGCCTCTCTGAAATGTTTATACACCAATGCATGCAGCATGGGGAACAAACAGGAAGAATTAGAGATCTGTGTGCGGTCGCAGGGCCATGATCTCATCGCAATTACTGAGACATGGTGGGATAGCTCACATGACTGGAACGCTGTCATGGATGGCTATGTTCTCTTTAGGAAAGATAGGCCAGCAAGGTGAGGTGGTGGACTTGCTCTTTATGTAAGAGAGCAACTGGAATGTATCGAGCTCTCCCTAGGGGCAGATGAAGAGCAAGTTGAGAGCTTGTGGGTAAGGATTAAGGGGCAGGGTAATATGAGAGACACTGTCGTGGGGGTTTATTACAGGCCACCTGATCAGGATGGGGACTTCAATCTGCTGGGAAGGCTACGCAGCTAGGCATGTACAGTCCAGGAGGTTCCTCCAGTGTCTTGATGATAACTTTTTGACTCAGGTGGTGGAGGAGCTGACAAGGAGAGGTGTACTGCTGGACCTAGTACTGACCAACAAAGAGGGACTGGTGAAGGACATTAAGGTTGGGGGCAGCCTTGGCTGTAGTGATCATGAGAAGATCGAGTCAGGATTATGTGCAGTAGGCATAAAACAACAAGTAGGGTTGCAACCTTGGACTTCAGGAGGGCTAACTTTGATCTCTTCAAGAAACTGCTTGGAGAAATCCCATGGGTTAGGGCTCTAGAGAGCAGGGGGGCTCAAGAGAGCTGGTTGATATTCAAGCATCACTTCCTCCAAGCTCAGGATCAGTGCATCCCTAAGAGCAAGAAATCAGGCAAGGGAAGCAGGAGACCTGCGTGGCTGAGCAGGGAGCTTCTGAAAAAGCTCAAGTGGAAGAAGGAAGTTTACAGCAAGCGGAAGAGGGGACTGACCACTTGGGAAAATGACAAGAATGCTGCCAGAGTATGCAGGGACGAAACGAGGAAAGCCAAGGCCTCCTTGGAATTAAATCTGGCAAGGGATGTCAAGGTCAACAGGAAGGGTTTCTTCGAGTACGTTGGAGGCAAAAGGAAAACTAGAGAAAAAGTGGGCCCGCTGTTGAATGAGACAGGTGCCATGGTGACAGATGATGCAGAGAAGGCGGAATTACTGAATGCCGCCTTGGGTTCAGTCTTTACTGCTCAGGCCAGCCCTCAGGAGTCCCAGACTTTGCAGGTAACAGAGAAAGTCTGGAGGAAGGAGGACTTTCCCTTGGATGAAGAGGACCAAGTTAGAGATCAGTTAAGCAAACTGGACATCCACAAGTCCATGGGTCCTGATGGGATGCACCCGCGAGTGCTGAGGGAGCTGGCAGAAGTCATTGCTGGGCTGCTCTCCATCATCTTTGAAAGGTCCTGGAGAACGGGCGAGGTGCCTGAAGACTGGAGGAAAGCCAATGGTGCTCCAGTCTTCAACAAGGGCAAGAAGGAAGACCCAGGAAACTACAGGCCAGTCAGCCTCACCTCCATCCCTGGAAAGATGATGGAACAGCTCATTCTGGGCATCATCTCAAAGCATCTGGAGGAAAAGAAGGTTATCAGAAGTAGCCAACATGGATTCACCGAGGGGAAGTCATGCCTGACTAATCTGATAGCCTTCTATGGTGGCGTGACTGGACAGATAGATGAGGGGAGGGCAGTGGATGTTGTCTACCTTGACTTCAGCAAGGCTTTTGACACTGTCTCCCACAGCATCCTTGTAGGCAAGCTGAGGAAGTGTGGGTTGAATGAATGGACAGTGGGGTGGATTGAAAACTGGCTGAATGGCAGAGCTCAGAGGGTTGTGATTAGTGGCACAGAGTCTAGCTGGAGGTCTGTGACAAGTGGTGTTCCTCAGGGGTCAGTACTGGGTCCAGTCCTGTTCCACATATTCATCAATGACCTGGATGGAGGGATAGAGTGTACGTACCATCAGCAAGTTTGCTGATAACACAAAACTGGGAGGGGTGGCTGACACACCGGAAGGCTGTGCTGCCATTCAGCATGACCTGGACAGGCTGGAGAGTTGGGCAGAGAGAAACCTCATGAAGTTCAACCAAGGCAAGTGTAGGGTACTGCACCTGGGGAGGAATAACCCCATGCACCAGTACAGGTTAGGGGCTGACCTGCTGGAAAGCAGCTCTATGGAAAGGGACCTGGGAGTCCTGGTGGACAACAGGATGGCCATGAGGCAGCAATGTGCCCTTGTGGCCAAGAAGGCCAGTGGCATCCTGGGGTGCATCAAGAGGTGTGTGGGAAGCAGGTCACGGGAGGTTATCCTTCCCCTCTACTCTGCCCTGGTGAGGCCCCATCTGGAGTACTGTGTCCAGTTCTGGGCTCCCCAGTTCAAGAAGGACAGGGAACTGCTGCAGAGGGTACAGCAGAGGGCTACAAAGATGATTAGGGGGCTGGAACATCTTTCTTATGAGGAAAGACTGAGGGAGTTGTGTCTTTTGAGTCTGGAGAAGGGAAGACTCAGGGGGGATCTCATCAATGCTTATAAATACTTAAAGGGAGTGTGCCGGGAGGATGGGACCAGTCTTTTTTCAGTGATGCCCAGTGATAGGACAAGAGGTAATGGGCACAAACTTGAACATAGGAAGTTCCATATAAACATAAGGAGGAACTTCTTTACTTTGAGGATGGTAGAGCACTGGAACAGGCTGCCCAGAGAGGCAGTGGAGTCTGACTCTGGAGACATTCCAAACACACCTGGATGCCATCCTGTGCAACCTGCTCTAGGTGACCCTGCTCTGGCCAGGGGGGTTGGACTAGATGATCTCCAGAGGTCCCTTCCAACCCCTGTGATTCTGTGATTCTTTGACTGCTAGGGACACACAGCTTGGACTTCAGGGTCTTCCGTAAGCTCTGCCAAAGAGGTATGAACTGATAAAAATGACTTGAGAGAGAGAAGGAACTGCTTAGTATTTGGGTATGACAGTGCTTTGGGTTGAGCATACGAGTGCCTGTCGTTCAAAAAGCCCTGGCATTCAGGTCTTGCAGAGGTTCTTCCTTCTGTGTATCTCTGGTAATGTGCAGGAAACCGAACCTGTACCATGATGCAGTGAACAGGTTGCCCTGTTCTTTGGCTTCCCCTGCACATCGCACTCCTCCAGGAGACACTGATCCCTGTTAAATGGTTTTGTCATTTACCTCTGACTCGCTCTGCTCTGTTGACTAGGCCTGAGCAGAAAATGTTCCAGCAAAACAAGCTCCAGCTTATAATGAGGAAAACCAACCGTGCAGCTCTGCCCTCTTTCAGTCGCCTTTCATTGCTCTCCTGTCTGGGCTTTCACACCAGGCCAGACAGGTCACACCTCCCCTCTCATGCGAAGGTCTCAGAAGCAGGGAAGCATGTTTTTATTAGTGACATTTCTGTCCATTTGAGAGATAGCCTCCGTCCCTCGGGATACTGTCCCAGGTAGAGTAGCCTCCATGGCTCAGGAAGGGAGGGAGGAAGCTGACCTCAAGGCTTGTCAGCGGCAGCTGCCGCATTTCCAAAAGAGGGGCTCACTGCCTTGCCACTCTTTGTCTCAGAGCTGATGACTCTGGCCGTTGTTGCACGATTCAAGTATCCTGCCAATTTTCACCTGAGACTGAAGGGGTTGGGATTTGGCTGAGGAGGCATGATAGATATCACAGTGGTAGCCAAGACTTAAGAAATCTGTACACAGGATTTAAATCTAGTTGTTGCAATCATGTTGGTTTACTTTGTACTTACCTTTTTTCTATTCTCTGTAGTCGTAGGTTAAGGAAGGATTATTTGAAATCCAGACGGGTTGAATAACAAGGGGATAGGCATGACAGATCTTGCAACAGAAATGATAAAAGCTGAGCTATGGCCAGGGGCACACTATTTGAAAAAGTAAATGGCCTTCAGCCATTCCTGCTGAGGTCAGAGGCCAACACAGGGAGAAGAAACTGAGGGCTTGCTGGGCAGTTCCATGCTGTCCGTCCCTCCAAACGTCAGACAAGGCAGCAAGCTGAGAGGTGGTGTGGTGCGGCATCGCCCAGCTGGGCTCAGTGGGACTGGACTGCTTTGTACAACTGTGCTTGCCATGGCTGGCTCCAAATACGTGCTTGCTGCTGAGAGCACTCTTCCACAGATCATAAATAATAGCTACGTGGCTGTTCACAATTTTCTGCATATTCTTTTCACCATCCATCCGAACTACTTAACCTTGACATGTGAAGCTATTAGGGAGTGTACCTTGTTACTCCTTTATTTTAAAGAATCCCCTTTAATAGCTAGTTGAGGCTGGTTTATAAATTCCATAACCTTATAATAAAGTACAACAGCTCCAGTTCTTAAAAACAAAAACCAAAAAAAACCCCAAACCACCAAACCTGCACATAGTAGGAATGTCAGAATTTTAAAACCATCAGACCATGGATATTTTCTCAAAGTTACCTAAAGAGGGACCTATATTTTTGTGAGGACCAAGGCATATAAAAGCCATCCTTTTTAACATGGAAACATACTTTGTCATCTGATTTATAATCCTGGCTCACACTTCTAGCCACTCGCATTATATTAATTTATTAAAATAGCTTTTAAAAGCTGGCTATAGAATGATTTGAAAATACCTTATAATAGTCAAAATATCAAGGGACTTCTACAGTAATAAAACAACAGAGCGCAACTGTGAGATGGAGGCAGAGTAGCTACAAATGTCTGTGTCTTGGTATAGAAACAAAGTAATAAAGTATGTGTTTGTGTGCGTTTGCATCAATATTAATGAGGTGTAAAAACTGGGATACTGGAGAGGGGCAGGCAGGAAGTTTGGAAACTAAATTTCCCCGATAAATTAAATTGCAGGGGGACTATTTCTTCCATTGTAAAACTTGAAGTCATACTGTAAGCATACAGAAAAACAGGAGGAATTGGAGCCAGGATGTTAATAAGGTTTGATCTTTAAAAAAAAAGGAAGAGTGAGCAAGAGAGGAGAAATATAATAACATTTTGAATTTGAATAACATGTTAGCTAACAGCAATGGAAAGAAACATCAATTCAGAGGGAAGGAAAGTGGCCAAAATTGCATTATGGAATATGAATCATAGAGTATCTAGACAGCAAAATATGTAAGGAAGCAGCAACAACAACAAGAAAAAGACTGGACACCTTACAAGGATTCTGCTATTGAACAAATTATCTGTCTCTACAGTTTTTCTACCAACAAAATATAATTCAGATCTTCCAGAAGAGAATAAATAACTATATAGAAACTATGACATTTAAGAAGCAAATGATTTTTAAATATGACTTTGACTTTATCATCAGCCTTCACTGCGTACACTGATGCTAACTTGTACTGTGCTTCCCTTTCCTAGAAGATCATCTATCATGTCAGAGAAAGGTGTCAGGTTAGACTACCTTTAGTAAATAGATATTTTATTTACCTCTTTTTTAGTTTTTCCCTCAGAAGTTGTTCTCCAGCTTTGCAAAATTTTGAGAAGCTAACTGTGGCCAACAGATACCTGGTTATTTTCTTTCTTATCTTAAATAATGGCTCTTCTTTTGGTATCTAAGCAATGTGACATTGTCCCTGTTTTGGCAGGGCTTCTCAATTCAGAGCTGCCCTGAAACGTTTCCAGTAGCCCATATCACTGTCATTTTAGAAAACTGAGGTGAGATGTTTAAGTCTGGGGTTTTTAATTCATACCTATACTATCTCTAATTTCTACCCTGTTTCTCATCACATAAGATCCCACTTTTCCTCCCTAACTTTTAGCATGTGTCTGAACGACATTTTGGGGGTACTTTTAATCTACTTGATTGCTCTAGTTCACTTGCCTTTTCGTAATTCTCACTAAAACCTTCAGCATTTTGTCCTTAAAGACACAGCTTGGTTTTGTCAATCAGTTCGTTTTTTCCCATTCTCATCTGTAGATTCTCTGCTGACTCTCAGGGTCTTAGTTGATGTAATTATTCATCCAGTTATGTGTGAAGCCTTTCCCTGCAAGTTCTTTTCCTCCTTTTAGCAACAGATTCTAGCCAGTTTTATACCTTTCACACTGTTAGTTTTCATGGTAAAATCACAAATTAGTTCTCCCAAATCAACAGCCGTAGAAGAATTAAGGTTTAATATTATCAAATTATTTCCTTTTTCCAAGTCCATCGGCAAAAGGAATTGAAAGTTTTTTTCTGGAACTTTCAAAATGTAAATCTGACTGAAGCCGACAAATACAGGTTTCTATTAATTATTTTATCCAAGCCCCGGGACTCACCTTTTTATTCCAGGTTTTTACTCACAAAGTTCTGCACCTGAATGTAGATTATTGTTCATGTAGCTAGCTGATAAGCATTTAAACCCGAAAATTACTCTCAAAGACCATCTGTCAGTGGTTACAATATAGACTCAGGCAAGCTTCTTTGAAAGGAGTCATGTTAAGCCAGGAGGTTACTAAAGGCATCTGCCCTGGTGAGTGTCCCTGTGCTGAGGGCAGAGGTTCAGAGCTATCCACCTAGTGCTTTCTGTCCATCAGAGTGAATTATGCAGGGCCAGGTAACGGTCTCAGCTGCTGGACCTGGATTAGCTGGACTATTATGTTGTTAGAGTCATCTCCAGCATGAGTTTGGACTATCCTTAATAGGCAGTTTGCATGATGCCACGCTGTAATGTTAGTAATATAATAATAATATCACAGCTAATATCATAATAGTGTTAGTAATATTAATGTAATTTTTGTCCATACTGAGCATCTTTTTCAGGTCTCCCCTGTACCCTTTGTAACCTTAAGACAATTTTGTCAAACAGTTTTTAAATTCAGAGTATCTAAAATGATGCAAGTATTGTTCTGTATTCCCCCAGAGTGACACCTTTTTTGTTACTGCACCAGGTGCAGAATTGCATCTGCCTTTGCCTCAAAGGTAACTAACTAGTCAGTTCATTTCAAAAGAGAGCTGGGAAGAAAAATAACATAGATGTAGCATGGCCAGTCAGGGGACTGAGGAGCAAACTGGGGAAGCAAATTACCTGGCCGAGCAGCTGTAGCCACAGAGGTTTCAGGTCTGGTGCCCAGCCTCTTGCCTGCATGGTGATGTTGAAATTTGCCAGCATAAGAACCTTAGTTAATAGGGAAGAAAACCTGTCTTAGGAAAAGGAACATTTAATTGACAAGAAACCAGGGCAAACAGCTCTTCTGTTTGTGCTTTCCCTTTGGTTTCTTTAGGAAGTTCCAGATTGTTAAGTAAACGCGGCAGCTGTGAGTGTGAAAATGCTGCGGGAGCAGAGCAGAGCTCAGATCTGCTGCGCCGTGCTACTGCCCTGATGTGCTCAGTTCGGACGGTGACTGGGAGCAGCGTTCATCAGCTCACGCGCGGTAGCCTCAGCAATGTGATGACATTTTTGTGCTAAAAGTACCTGGGATCTCTCAGCAGCATGTGTAATGCCTGTGCAAACAATCCAGGTGCTCGCACAAGTGTCGAGCGTTAGGTGAATGCACAATCTTGTTGGCTCGAAGGGCACTTCTCATGCATTTACAATAAGGCATGTTCTTGCGCCTGTGGCTGAAGGGAGCCAGAAGCCTACTTCTGCAGTCACACCATGTTACTTCTGTCTTTGATGCCTACCGTGATTTCCAGAGGAAGAGTTTGCAAACACTGGGCCAAGATCAAATATGTTGGTTTATGCTGAGTATCATTACCTCACTCTGTTGGCATTTCCTTTCACTTCAGTGGGGCCATTTGCAAAGCATTGCTACTTGACGTGCGTAAAAACATCAGTCTGGGTCGTGACGTCTGCGTGGCAGTACAAATCTCAGTCTGAGCCGTTTGGTTCTGGCAGGACTAAAACAGACCAACAATCAATCTCCCTGTCAGTAAGCGCAGTGCATAATAACACTCATATTACAAGCCACGCAATATTACTTTTCAGCTTCACGCCATTACTAGTAATTAAGGGATAATAGTAACCGCTTGCTGGTTTATGGGACAATAATCTTGTTCCCAAAGGGATAAACCACAAGACCAAAAGGAACCAAATTATTGGCAGAAAAAATAGGGTGGATATTTTTCTTAGAGCTATATGAAGATGTTTCTGAGAACTGCTTCTTCGCTTTTAAGATAACAAACCACCTATTAGGAAGAAAAATGTCCATCTTGCTATTGATTTGCTTTTATCCTGCCGTGCTTTCAGGGCTGAATTAATAAATTGTTTACCTGGAAAGTTTAGAATCCTCTTTATTAAGGACCTTATTTTAGAAAAAACTGTGGTTGTCTCGGAGTAAGATGGTGATTCAGCTTCAAAAACTGGAGCTACTGGAACAAAATCAACAACAAAGCTACTTTTCTTCTACACTGACGTAGGCATGGCTTTTACAACCCACAGATTTCATCCTCAGTTTTCAAATTGCTTGTAGTTACTTTGTTGTAGATAATAACATAATTTGGAAAGTAATGGTTTATGGGTAGTTAAGAGGGAATACACCGGAGTGCTTTGATGTTGTTACCACTCACGACTAAGTGCTGTCTATCCGGAAGAGACACAGAAAACTCAGAGACTGGTAGCAATCCAAAGCTAGCATTATTTAACAGAGAAATTAAAAGGCAAATGAAAGAGGCCCTAAACAGAAGCTAAGCAAAATAAATGGCTATCTTCCCAAAGCCTATCTTACTGAAATGAGAAAAGTTAAGATAATGTACAGTGATGGAAATCAGACCCATTCAATAAAAGAGACCAAGGAACATATTCCCTTCCAGATGGGCAAGCCAAAGTGAAAATGAAGGTCACAAACTGAACTGTGCATACTAATTAGCTCAAACTTGGTAACTACAATATTCTTTTTCCCATCCTAGTAGAACAACCAATAATCTTAGGCTGACAATTGCAGGCATACGTGAAAAAAAACAAAAACCCTGCAACTAAATCCCATCAAGAGCTTTGGCCTAAAAAGGCATAGAGAGCTATTAAAAAGTAATCCCTGCTTGTGTAGTCAAATGAGTTTGCCTGAGGTCCCACTCCACATTCTCAGCTGTGTGCTCAACAGATTTAGGCATTACTTTCTCTTATATTTGCATGTGCAAATACTCTGTTGAGCATATGGACATATACTTATTCATATCTGTATCTGTTACCCCTAAGAAATAAGGTGTATGGACACCCGTAGCAAATGCACGAGGAGGTGTCCAGAACTTGTGAAAGAAATGTTTGGTTAACAACAATATTTGGAGACATTACCTGTAAAACTGAGAAAAGTATGCAAACACAGGGAGAACTTCTAGCAGGAGAGAAACAGGGTGGTGGAAGGTGGCTCTGTATGCTGCATCTGCCCCAGGCTGCCACCCGCTGACACACAGTGTGGTTAGAAGAAGGAAGCAATGGGTTTTGGTCGGGATGGAAGAGGGACGGAGGATGAAGCAGACACAGTTTCTTCCCTTTTGGCCTTCTGAGGTATTCAAACTGAAAGAAGTTTGGCTGCCTAGCAGACAAAATGAAATACCTGAAGTGGAAAAACCTTGGTTCACGTGGCCAAAACTAGCTATGAGAAAACCAGTGTGAAAACACTGATACAGCTACCAAATCATTTGCTTACAACAAATCACTAAATTTTGAACTTCTGTAATTATTAGCCAACATTGTTCAAAACCGTATTACCCTGACAGAAAAATAATCTGCATACAAAATGATTGGGGAATCCTTTGGGCGTCTGTGAGATGTAACAATTCAGACTCCTTCAACAACATCCTCCCAGCAGCTGCAGAGGCTACTGCAAAATTTAGGCTAGGCAGATAGCTGCTCAGTGGCTCCAGTCCATTTCCCGCATACAACAAATGTCTCCCATCTTTTTATGTCACACTAATCCATCTGTAAAATTCTGGCTATGTGCAGGGAGCAGGCCTGGGCCCCGAGCGTGCAACTGTGGGCACTATTTTCTAGCAGGATATGTGATGGCAGCTAGGATTTGACACTTTAATTGTAAGGCCTAACTATTCACAGTCTTCTTACTGCTCATTTTCTGGTCGTCGTCTTCTGAATATTTGCGACATGAGGACAGACAGCCATGGAAAATGCAGCTTCATGTAATCTATCCACTTATTCATTTCGTGCTGTAGTAAATAGTCAGGCAGAGTCAATTATAGAAGTAGAAGGGGAAGAATTAAAACATAATGAAAGTTAATCAAAGAGAAGAACTTCCTTCAGGCTGGCCATGCATGTCTGTAGTTTGTCTGTCATTTATAACGCTGCAGCCTCTGGTTCATAGTCAAGCTGTAATTCTGCCAGTTAATGTATCCAATTAACCCCACTAATGAGCTAATCAACAGTGTAAAATCTGTGTAAAATCACTGAGGGTGTATGATGAATGGGAAATGCACTGAACTCTCCTGGTATAAAAAGTGCTTTATTGCACTTGTTAAAGTGGCACTGTCTTCTCCCTCTCTAAAGGGTAATTTATCACTAGGGTCTGTAACAGTGCCATGCCCTGATAAGGGAGAGGTGGCAATAAACCCATCATAAAATGATTACTCAGGAATGCAGAGCAATTAAAGTGTCTCTGCATATCAGAGTCATAGGCTAGAGTGCAAAAGTGGTATTTTTTGGTGTAGGTTGCTAATAAAAGGTAGGCAGTTGCTTGAAGGTGATCCACAGTTTGGGAAGCAAATACCTGTCTAATACAAATATTTCAGTTTAGGGGTAAATAATCTACTGAACCACTGTGGATTATGATTTATAAAAATAAATCAAGACTAGATTCTGCCACCTTTTTCAGTATAAGAAATATTTGCTGCAGTGATAATCCTGCTAATTTCAATGAGATCTCCTGAATAGGAAAGTAATCCTTAACCCAAAGAAGCAGGACAGAATCTGGCTGAGAGAAAAGCATCAGATGAAACTATACTCTCTTTCCTATGGTAATGCCTAATCCAAAGCATTGATAACAGTAATTAATTTCAGTTATTGTTTTGTTATTTTTTTCAGTATCCTTACTATCTTTCTTTCAGCATCTCTTTTTGTGGAGATACAGTTTAGAGAAAAGTAACACATGATAAAAGAAAAAAGGAAGGAAAGAAAAATGAAATGCTGGCATGAAAAAAAATCCCTATAGTTAAGTAAAGGACTATAAAGAGAGGAAAAGGTCTTCTTAACCTTAAAAAAACAAAACAAAACAAAACAAAACAAGAAAAAAAAACTTTACCATGTAGAGGGGTGAGGCAAATTATCACAGGAGTTTGGGAAATTATCTCAATGGAAATAAGCAAGTTAGAATCAGCTATCAGAAACTCTTACAGATAATTAAATTTGTGCTTAACTGCTGCAAAGGAATGGGTTACATGAGCTGCTGGAGATCCAAATTGTTCTGTGACTAAAGTTGAAACTGTTATATTTTTCATGTAACAAGAAAACCTTTTTTTTTTACAAACAAAATGCAAAATGAAATTATTTTGGTAGAAAGAAAGAGAGTATCAAGGGTTGTCTGAGATATTGAGAAATACATACAGCTTTAGCTCTACAGTTTATACCACAGGAATAAAAACAAAATTTCAATAGGCACTGATAAAATACAGGCTTTGCAGCTGGTTTTGTTTTGTTGTCGGTTTGTTTGGTTTTTTTAATGCAAAGGCCGAATAAGTCATTTTCAAAAGAATTATAAGAAATATATGTTAGACAAGGTTTATAAAAAGCAGTGTTTGTCAAAGCATTCTGCAAAGAGACAAACTGCTGGACATTTTTTGTTGTGGTCTGTGTGTCGAGTCTTCACTACAGAGTTAGTGTTTTGGCTCTTTTTGATCTCCCCCACCACTCTTCTGCTGATAAAAAATCGGAGGTTTACAGAAATATTTTGTGTAAAGGATAGCTAGTTTCTGTTGGTGTGATTATATTACAGGATGTGAGGACATGTCCCAGACTGAGCTCTGTAGGGTAATTATGTCCTCCTCCCACCTTCTTAGGGGTTGGTACTGGGACCAGTGCTGTTCAATATCTTTGTCAGCAACATGGACAGCGGGACTGAGTGCCCCCTCAGCAAGCTTGCAAATGACACCAAGCTGTGTGGAGCAGTTGACACGCTGGAGGGGAGGGATGCCATCCAGAGGAACCTGGACAGGCTCGAGACGTGGGCCCATGCCAACCTCATGAAGTTCAACAAGGCCAAGTGCAAGGTCCTGCACATGGGTGGCAGCAATCCCAAGCACAAATACAGGCTGGGCAGAGAATGGCTTGAGAGCAGCCCCGAGGAGAAGGACTTGGGAGTGTTGGTGGATGATGTTGGTGGCAATGTGCGCTCGCAGCCCAGGTGGCCAACTGCATCCTGGGCTGCATCAAAAGAAGCGTGGCCTGCAGGTTGAGGGAGGTGATTCTGCCCCTTTACTTTGCTCTTGTGAGACCCCACCTGGAGTACTGTGTCCAGCTCTGGAGTCCTCAGCACAAGAAGGATGTAGACCTGTTGAAACAAGTCCAGAGGAGGGACATGAAGATGATCAGAGGGCTGGAACACCTCTCCTGTGAAGACAGGCTAAGAGACTTGGGGCTGTTCATCCTGGAGAAGAGAAGGCTCCAGGGATAACTTATAGCAGTTTTCCAGTATCTGAAGGGGGCCTACAAAAAAGCTGGAGAGGGACTTTTTAAAAGGGGATATAGTGATAGGATGATGGGTAATGGCTTCAAACTGGAAGAGGGTAGATTTAGAATAGATATTAGGAAGAAATTCTTTACTGTGAGGGTGGTGAGGCACTGGAACAGATTGCCCAAGGAAGTTGTGGAGGCCCCATTGAGGAGGAATTAGGCATTGTAGGATTGAAAGGGTTAACAGGATTGAAGTACTGAAGGGTCCAGGTCATGTCCGAAAGGAGGAGACTTGTGTGTCTGGAACAGGAATAAAAACAAGATTAGAAGGAAATAAACGAGAGAGCGCATGACCTTTGTTTGTGAAAGAGGGAACTGCAAGGTTGTAGAAGATAGCCAGTTGTATCAGCTAAAGGGAAGCATGAAGGACGCGTGAACAGGACACATAAACCAATAAGAGATCACTTAGTGGCACGTGTATAAACAAGTAGAAAGTGTATAAGCAGTGTAATATTTTAATAGAGGGTCTTCAATTTAGCCTCTATCGGAGTCTGGGCATCAATCCGCTACACCCCATCCCTGGAAGTGTTCAAGGCCAGGTTGGGTGGGGCTTTGAGCAACCAGGTCTAGTGGGAGGTGTCCCTGCCCATGGCAGGGGAGTTGGAACTAGATGATCTTTAAGGTCCCTTCCAACCTAAACCATTCTATGATTCTGTGACTCTCTCTGCACTTTTCTGTTTTGCAGTCTTACCTTTGGAAACAGGAAAGGCAACTGAGTGAGCAGAAAGGGGAACTGTGAGGTCGCCCAGGCAGCCCTGGGCACTGTCCATCACCACCTTGGAGTGGCTCACTGGGATGGGGTGGAAGAGAAGCTCAGGAAATCAAGAGACGCAAGGATTTGAGAAAACTGTAGGGGTAGACCCTGATTAACTTCAGTTGCTAAAAAGAGAGCAATAAAAGGAGACAAACTAAAGTTAAATGGGACATTGTGAGGATGTGAGCTCACAGAGGGCCTGGGAGGACTCAGAAAGGAGATCCCTGTGTGGTACACAAGCTGCAAGAGGCATGGAGGTGTCTGGAGAACAGGAAGAGGAGGTTAGTCTTGAAGAGGCATTGGCATAGAACAGATGTGGTAATAAGAAATATTTAGAATGAGAGAGAATTTAAATTAAGGGGAATAACATATTTAACAAGAAAAATCATGGACTACAGAGACAACAAGCGTCCATATCTTTCCATTCCCCTGTCCTCCACCTTCTCTGCACCCCCAAATTTGCTGGTAGAGTTATCTGATTTTCTGTAGTTCTTATACTTTGGGTTAATAATGCTATTACTATGTTGTGATTTAGCAGGAAAATCCAGACTGTGGTTATATTGCATGGATTGTCCAGGTCAGGTAACTGACTGACACACAGGATTGAGATAGATCTACAAGTTATTTCTGAAACAGGTCATATAAACTATTATTATTAGTATCGTGTTGTTGGGTTTCAAGCAGTGCATCCCTATGGTGACTAGAAACAGTTCATATTTCTTTGTTGCTTTCTGGTTTGCAGACTTGGAAAGACCATTACATGCTTTGAATTACTCAGTTCTCATTTGGAAGGTTTTGATGCAGTCACAAGGGATGGAAATAGAAAGGGGGACGTGGCTTCTGCTGACACCGAGCTGAGTGATGCACACTCACTTTGGGCCACCAGACACTAGCAGTGCCACTGAACCTGTGGCTGGTGTTGCTCCATGCTTCCTCTGTGTCAACCAAATACTCCTAAGCCTTGTGAATTAAACTGAGGAGCTGCTCTGGGTTAAGACTATTTTTCATCTTTTCCTGATGAAAACCTGCAGCAGGGGTTTCATATCAGACCAACAAAATAATCCAGAATTTTTTTTTATTTTTTTTTTTCCAAAGAGCTTCATAGATGAAAGCTGCAGGAAGATTGTGTACCAAAATCCTGTATCTAGAATCTGGTAAAATTGATACATGATCCAACCTGAATTTATGTCTAGTGGTAAATAAATCACTTTTTTGCAAAGTTGTCTCAGGCATCAGACAAATATAAACTTAAAAATATCCTCTTAAATTTCTTTTTTGCCTAGAATTGCAGCCAGAACCATAGTCGTATGTCTAAAGACAGGAAATATCATATTGATGGAAGTACTTGTAAGTCTCCTTCTTCCTGGACTGGGCACTGGGGGTCCAACTCTGTTCTCTGTTCAATTCTGCTGAATTGAATAGCATCGCATTGACATAAATGAGAGCAGAAAGGCAGCTTGGGAGTGTCTTTCAGCATCAATAAAAATAATTTCATACAAAGACGAATTTTCCAAGTGGGTCAGTATCAATTAAGGTGCAACTGCTACTGGAAGTACATTTGCC
Organism: Burhinus oedicnemus; assembly: GCA_008921705.1. Classification (NCBI taxonomy): domain Eukaryota; kingdom Metazoa; phylum Chordata; class Aves; order Charadriiformes; family Burhinidae; genus Burhinus; species Burhinus oedicnemus. The sequence continues at coordinate 867,023 of VFFE01007878.1, read as the reverse complement.
CAAATGCAGAGTCTGTATTCATTTTCCTTTCCAGAAAATCTGACTTTTTGCCAGAACATTTATATGAATTGTGTTCTACTAAGTGGAAATAGAACTCTTACTCAAATTTTATGAAGTAGCTGTTTAGGAGATATTCTGTATTTTCTACAAGTTTTGGGTGTGTTTTCCTCTATGTATTAAATGCCTTTTCTTTATCTCCATAAATCTTACCTTAGATAATACTTTCCTGAGAATATTGCCAGTAACAACACAGCAAAATAGCTGCAGGGTCACGTATTGACGTTAGAGCTCATCCACATTTCAGGCTCAGTAGAGATATACACTGATTGGTATAAATGTTACCTACTTTTCCTGTCTCTTTGTGTCCACCTACTTTATATCTGAACGGTATGTATAGTCAGTGGGAACCAATAGGTCAGAATACCGCCTGTACCTTACTTCCACCCCTGTCCCACAGGGGAAAAAAGCTGCATATCAGACCAGCTGTAGACCAGCAGTGCCAGCCCCTCAGCCCTACATCTCAGCTTAGTATCCTTACTGGACAAACAAAATCTGCCATTCCAGCATTCCTAAGTTTGAACGATCAGCACCTGGACACAACCTCATTTTTTTCAACATTCAGATTTTTTGAATCAAGCATTTGGAATCAGTCCAATATGAAAAAGATTTGGGGCAGGGAAGATGTTCTGAAATCTTTCTTACAGTTGGGTTATTTCTGCGTGCCATTAAAGGCATATCCCAAAACCGAGTGTATTTCCTTGGCAATTCTGACAGGGAACAAATATTTGGCAGTCAACTATTGACCAGCTCCTCCTTTGATACTATTTATGATTTTAAAGTAGCATAATTTAGAGGCAAGCTTTTCCTTAAAGCCTTTAACTAAGAAGTGTGTTAAAATAAAAACAAAACAAAATTGGACTTACATCCAGCTTTCTCCCTGTTTAACCATATTGCTAGATTTAGCTCTAAGTGCACAGATGCTCGAGGCTCTTTTTTGACTTAGCCCACTACAGGGCTACATTATGATCTATACATTCCATTCCAGACCCACATTATATTCCAGGTGGTTCAAATTCAAGCTTACTTTATACCTTTTTGCTATTAAAATATATTTTTCACTGCAAGGATCTAATTAGAATACATATTTATTTTGCAAACAAGTCACTGTTCAATTGAAGGAAATTTCTTTTTCTTTCCCTTCAACAGTGTAAGCACTTTAGTTAGAAGCTGATATGCAGATCAGCCAACCTTGTAGAAAAGGTAAGCAGTGTGAAATTATATGCGAGTTATTAATAATTCCTAATAGGAGGAAAAGACCTGACAGAAAGGGTGAATTAAATGACTGTAATAATCACAAAGAGGTGCATTACCTGAGATTCATTTCAGCACATTTGTGATGCTCTGTAATGGTAGAGTCAACTTTTAACTCAGCGAGGAAGTATGTCCTTCCTCATTAACAATATCTCCTCTTGAATTTAAGTTCTTTTACTTCACATTCATACAGTGATGCCAGTACTACACTGGTAGGATGGCTTTTTATTACAAAAAATGCTTGTCTAAATGCATCCGTTGAACTATGATTGCCAAAATATGGAACAGGTTGTTTATGTCTATTCTCAGACCTTTATCTATTAGTCTCCTTTTTCACTGAATTCCAAGAAGGCACTAAAGAAGTATTTGTTGAATACTGTCATAATAGCAAAAGGGTCTCTGCAAGAAAAACAAAAGAGAAGAATAATATGCTTCACTATGTAGAAAAAGGGTGGGAAACTATTTGGTGATCTAATTATACTGGTCTTATCTGTCTGTTAGAAATTCTAATCCTGCTTTGATCCAGTTGTCTTTCTTACAACTGATTTTCAGATTATAGTATCTCTTTCTGTGTACATATATTTTCAGCACAGGTCTGCCAATATGCCGTTTGTCAAAGCAAGATCATCTGGATAAGACTGACAACAGATTGAAAAATTTTAAAGATGCTGCTTTTATTGTATGCCACTAACTCTTTCTAAAGGTTCTGCATGTATTTCTAGAAGTCTAGGTGTCAGACAAGTGTATACACACACACCACTGCACACCCGCTTCACATACCCAACCCCAAATAAAAAGGAAGGCATTTATTCTAATAAGGAGGGCACATAAATGTCAACAAGAGGTGAATAATGGCCATTAATTTGAGTAAGGAGACAAGACCTGAGTGGTGAATTAAGATGAATAGCTATGAAAGAAGCCTTGATAAAAGAGAAATGAGGAGAAACAGTTGAAATAGGCTGAACATGTACATGATTATGGAGATCCCAATGCTAGACACTACATAAAAGATGAAGTATGGAAAGCATCTCTGCTGTTATGTTCATCATAATCCAGCTTTGGTTTAAATATAGATAAGAAGTACCATTCTATTTTACAGAAAAACTGGGACAAACCTTAGAAAACAGGACTGTACCCCACAGTGAATGACTTCTGTTCTGTAACTTACACAGAAGATGAGTAGGATGTTCATTGCAAATGTACATACAGTGTTAAATGGCTCTTTAAAATACAAAATTGCTAAGTGAAAATTACTGTTCCTGTTTGAATTAGAACACCTGGTTACAATGAAATGGAAAATACCAGCATGTGTTTGGGAATTTGTGGGTGGAGGGGAAAGGAATTAGTTATTTACTGGGGTTTTTGGTGGGTGTGTTTTCCTATGTTTGTTTTTTTTTATCCTTAAAATTTCCACTATAATTTATCTATCCCGTATAAATTAATATTAGAGAATTCATATGTATTTATATGCCTTGGCAGGTCAACAGTACCTCTCTAATAAATCAGCAGTATGTTTTCCTCTTTTGGTTTTGCTTATCTGTTGAGAAGTTTTTTGGAAGTTTTGATGAAAACACAAACATCACAGGAATATCGTTGCATCCAATGATCAATTCTGCTGAGTTTTTAGCTCTTCTAAAACTGAGAATAAAGTTAGCATTCATCCGCATTTGAGAGCAGGTAGATGTATACACTGGTTAGTCTTCTCATCTGCCATGATCAATAGATGCCTGTAAAGAAACAAATACTTGCATTCTCATCCACATCAGTAGATTATCTCGTGTCTTTAAGGTCTTTTCCTTACTTGACAAAAAAGTAATTGCTGTTGCATCTTTTCTTTTTGAAAAATTGCATTTAATCATTGCTTACATGGTCTGTTTGGTAACATCAAACACCAGTGATATGTTCTTGTCTTGGAAGTCCTTTCTATTTTTCTCAGTAATCTCTTAACATTAAGGGGTTTTGTCTATGACAAACACCAGCATGAGCATTGTGCACTATTCATTTTTGTTGGGTAGGCAAACCGAATACCTTCCAGCACAAATTGTTAGAGCTTGTGTTCTACTTTGATGATATTTTCCTCAGTGCAAACAGGAAAGCAAAAAACGCATACAATCTCTTCCTCATCATTTGAGATCAAGCATGTACTCCAAAAGATACATATTTGTACAAGGAACAGGTCTCATGCTACTCCTTGAGTGGCAACAGACCATGCACTCTGTAGATGTCCCTTGGTTCACTAATCTCAGTTATTTCAGGAGATTACTAACATTACACGTTGTACCATTAAACTATATATTTGCTTTACGGCAAAGTCAGGTCTGTTGAATGAACAGAAAAGAGAAGTCTATAAATTGTGCCTTGTCTTACCAGGTGTCATGTGGAGATTTTTATTTAAGGCTGTCCAACATCGTGCACTGTAAGATAACATTCTCATCTGCTTTTAAGATTTCATTTCTTCAATATGGAGATTGAAATTTTCTATGTTGATGATACTTCTCTTTGAATATCTCAGGGAAAATGTCAAATCAGCCAAACACTTCTGTTTTGGAGGCTTCAGTGATCTGGTTTAACATGTAGCTTAATAAAGAGTTACGTCAGCACGTCTGAGGGCATGGAGAACTGTGATACAGGAGAAGCTGTCCAAGGTTATAAGCTCTTTAAAGCTTGCACTTCAGAAATCTGTTCTTGAAAATGTTGTGTCTGTTCTAAATGCAGGATCGAGATCTTTTTAAGAACAAGGTATCAGAGAAAATGTTAGGAAAAAGGGACCACGTCAAGGAAAAGGAGGTAAGAAGAGAAAGTACGATAGACGGGGACTGGGTTTTTGTTGAGTGTGGGTGTTAGTGTAGGACACACAAAATCTAATCAAGACGGGAATTAGATGAATGGGGAAAACACACATGAGAATAATGGTATGAGAAGATGAACAGGAATCATACAGGATATCAAGGAAATGCTGGGACTGGGGAAACAGAAAGATGAAATAGCACCCAGAAAGAAAAGAAGACTGGACAACTTAGAAAAAAGAAAGCCAGAAGCCAGTGGTAAGCGGGCATGACGACATCTGTGTGACTAACTTGTGTCTGGGTGTAAAGAAAGTCAGGGTATACTCAGAGCAAGGAAGCAGCAAATTAGAAGAGAAAATGAGCTGGATGGAAGGATCTGAGGAACTGTGAAATGCTGGGTATAGATTTGCAAGGGATGAATTATGTAAGCCTATGGGAGGCAGATCAAACACTGGGGAAATGAGCAGAAGTGCCTGTACTCACTAGACCCCCCCTTACTGTGCAGCAGCAATAGAACCGATTCCCATTTCTCTCCATTCATTTGCTATCGTGAAATATTCATGGTTCTCATTTCCTAACAGTGTTGATCCACTTATAAGATTACAACTGTGTTACACAGTTGTCAGCTGTGCCATTAGCCCAAACAGCAAGCATCTATGTGGCAAGTCTCAATCCTTAGAGATATTCCAAAGCAGTCTGGACGTGGTCCTGGGCAGCCGTCTCCAGGTCTCCCTGCTTGAGCAGGGGGGTTGGACTAGCTGACCTCCAGAGGTCTCTTCAACCTCAGCCAGTCTGTGATCCTGTGAAGTGGTAGCCCAATGTCAGGCAGTATGAAGGAGGATCAGGGGGAATGGCTTGTTTTTTTCTGAGTCCTGTGAAATGCTACACATCCCGCTCTTTCTCTGACCTGCCCATATGCAGCAATGTCTCAAAATTAAAGAAGCGCTAGAATTAAAACTTCCTTCTGGGCCATTATTTCTGCTCCCATATATACTATGATATTTTCAATTGCATAATTATGTACTATTTGTGTACTGTTCCTTAAGACTTGGGAAATCATAACTGGTTTAACAGAGCCTGATTGCCATAATGCAAGAAAATGATTTGCTAACACAATTATTCCTGCTGTTAGAGGAAACAGTATGCATACTTTGAGTTTCACTGATCTTCAACAAACTGGAAAGAATTCTAAAAGTCATAAAATATTTATATTATATATTTAGGGAACATACGTGTTACCCTGACTTACACCTTTCCTGAGAACCATTATTTTTGCAGCTTAGAGTGACCCGCTAACATTCCTCTTTGTCATCTGCCATAAAGACTGTATAAAACAGATGCTAATAACACTGCATTTTTGGTATAATGATAAGTATGGAAGTGAACATTCACAATCTGATTATGTACCTGTTCAGAATGTATGGAGACAAGTGACCTTCATTTGGAGAAGAAACAGCAATAAATATTTGTGTATCTATGTGAGAGCTAACAATGCAATAAGGGTTGTATTGACATACAGACTGGTGTTTGATTTTGCCCACAGCCACCAGCCCTTTGGGTGTAACTTGTTCTGCTTCCGGCACAGCTTCTGCTTTTCTCTGTGTTCGCTTTTCCCATGGTCCTGAAGCTGTGTTGCAGACGTATGCCCACAGGAGGAGAAATACACTGGCTGCCATTGGGAATTTTCAGAGGCCTTTCCATAATTGTCTGTAAGAACAACTCAGTGATGCAAGGCATCTCCTTACAAGCAATTTAAACCTTAATCGCTAGGGCTTTGAGTAGGAAGAAACTAAAGGCTACCATGGGAAAATGCCAATGAAATACGGATGAAGCTCTAGGGAGATGTAAGGACTCATTCCTCTCATCTTCTGTGGTCATTAAGTGGTGGCATACAGGAGTAAATGATGACAAGTTTCAGCAGAGCTGTAGGATAATACAGCTGCTTTTAGGTCGTAACTCCATGAAATGAAGGGTGAAAAAAGACATGACTTCTATCCATATAGACTGACCACAAGCAAAGCAAAATTTTAGATTGGTTTGTTTTTTAAATTTGGATAGTTCTTCGGTTCTGCATTAGAACTGGTTTTCCCTCTGCCATGCTCTGCTTTCCTACTCCCCTTTTAGCCTGAAGGAGCATCTTTTCTCACAAATACTGACCCTGCATGCCTTGAGTCCGGTTGCATAAGTGTCCCATGGGCTAGCACAAAATGTGGTGCCATGCGGTGCTGCGTACTCACAGCTTTGAGTCCTGAACAGCACAGCATGAGCTGCCGAGTCCACTTGCTACGTGCTGAACCCCATGTAGGGTATGACATTGATAGTTTGAGAAGCACATGCACTCCCACATGCTGGTGTTCATAAGCTCCAGAATAATTTTAGATATGTATATATACTTCTAAATACATATATATGGTATGTATGTGTGTGTATACTTCTCAAAAGACCTGAATTATGAGCTTAGAATGTTTTTAAAAGTAGCTTTCCGAGAAAATACGCAGTAACTGATGGCACTATTGACATTATTCGTAAACGGAATAGTTGATTACCTGTTGTGTAACTGAGCCAATGAATATTCATAGTTCCCTTGGTGTGGAGCTGGCATATTTCAGCTAATTAACTCTTCTGCTTAGTTGGTGCATATGCACACTTTTTATATGATACCAAAGTATGTTTAATTGAGGTTTGAAAGATAATACGAAAGACAGTTTGCAAACAAACAAACAAACAAAATAGACTCCTCTGTCATTTCCATAAATGAAATAGTATCACTTAATGGAAACTTGTATAAAAATTTACTTTGTCACCCCATTTCAGAAGGGCCTAAAATTCACACTCTTAGGGCATGTTTCAATTAGAAATTGGCAAGAGAAACACTTTTTCGTAGGTAATATACTTATTTCAAAGAGCATACAAATTTCTACTCAGAGTGTTTCTTAATGTTGTTGATATTGACATTATCCCCTTCACTGAATATATTTAAGAATACTGTGAAGTCTTTGAATTAAAGTTTTAAGATATCATTTTTCCTTTGAGAATCTTGGATGCAAGCCAGAGTAAACTAAAGATCAGAAGTTGAGCTGCTTTCTCAAGCAGTTTCTTTTTTAACTTCTTAGTGTCTTTTGCTGGGAACACACATAGTGGCTGGCAAGGAGCACAGCCTGCCACAGGGTCCTGATCCTCACCTTCTTCAAAATAAGATGCCTAATAACATGCCCTGAGGCTGTTTTTGGTATCCTTTCAGTGGCTTTGCCACCTTGCCTCAGTGGTAGGGTGGTCAGATCCATGCCTGGGTCTTGATCCAGTGCAGAGTCCAGACACAGCTGAGGTGTGTCCCCAAGCCAGGAACTTGGAGCTTTTGTGGTCTGAGAGCCTAGATGTACCCCAATATCAAATCAGAAGAAACTGACACAAGTGACGTGCTCTGCTGCTCTGCTTCCATGGAGTCCTTGCCTGGTATCTCTTCCTCTCTTCCAGTTGTCTTTCATCCCGCCCACAGCTGAAGGGTTATAAAATTTGAGTTAAGTGCCACAATGTTCTTGCGTCAATGGGGCACATCAATCCACCCACTGTTCTTGAGTTATTCTTTTCTGCCTATCAAAACGATAGCTTACTAGTTTTTAGTCTTAAATTATATTTCCCTCTTTTTCTAGTCTTTCTTGCATCCTATAACCTTATCCACCATAATGACATTTTCTCATGCTTTTGCTTGAGATCTGTTATTGCACAGAAGACTTATGTGAGTCCACCATCTGCAACAGCATCTTTATGTCTAATTGACTCCTGACATTTTTTGGATCCCATCCTTTTCTCTGACCCATAACTGCTAACGCCTTCTATAATAAAAATATCTAATTCTGGAGTGTGAGTGATTTAAGAGTTGGTTACAAACCAGAGCTTTTTAATCAAAATCATTACTTCAGACCCACTCCTTGTTATACAGGGCTGGAGTCCATTGGGAGGAATCATACTGACATAGGTTTAAGGGAATAAACTTTGTTTGCTCTGTAGCTGGTGGGAAAATGTTTCCATGTATACAAGCTCGAAGGCATCCACACCAATATTTATATCAGATTAGATGTGTTGCAGAAAAACAAGCATGTCAAACCACCCAGAAAAATTCTGCACACTCTGCACTAGCTTAATATACAGTGGCATCAGAGTTATGCATCATGTTAGAGTATGTGGTTCTCAATTCAAATAAACCTGCTTGCTGCCTAACTCAAGTTTACTTAAGCAGTTACCAGAAACTCATCTAGACCTGTCCCTTAAGGAAGGTGTGGCTTTACTTATAACCCAAATTATGAAGTTCTGATACATAATAAATTGCATTTCTGATCTCAGCTATTAAAATTTTTTTCAACTCTGTGAAAATCAATTCTACTGTTCATTTTTTTGACATTGCATCTTTTCTGTGCATACTCTCTAATCTGCTCTGAAACACTGTAGCACTTTTCTGTGTATGAAGTTATAAAATAATATAATCTCTTATAATCATGACCATTATAGTTTTTATGTTCTTCATACAATTTGTCAAAGAAGATAGAACATGATCTCTTTGAAAAGTAAGGTCTGAACTACAGTTCCATTATTTCTTTCATGAAACTAGCAACAGGCTGGTTCATGTTCTGCTTCAGTAACTTCTCATGAAGAAAACACATTTAAAAACTGATTACTCTTTTTCCTTTTCACATTTGTTTTTTCTGCTGTGAAGCTTTGAAAAATGAATACCATAATGAAATTATTTTCACTGTAAAGCTAAGAAGTTGAAGCTAATTATATCTTACCTACATGATGATTTTATCATAAATATTGTAACAGCCAATCAGATCACTTAATATATAAATCTCATTTCATAATAACCTTTAGTAGATTTTGAAACAACAGTATGTCAAAAGTATTTGGAAAATAACTACTTTTACAAATGTTACAGCTGTATCAGACTAGTCTTTTATTGTCAACCATGCTTCAAGGAGCAAAAGTAATTTTGCATTCTAAAAATGCTCGGTTTGGAATTTTTCAAAAAATCAAATTTGTCATGGAGTTTAGTGTGAACTGTTTTATTGCCTTCTGGTAGCAATGGGGGACAGTGACACCTGGGAGAATCTTCTAATGGGCTTTTAACATGTGTTAGCATTTTTTCCCCATTTTACCCCAATGCTAGTGAAAAAATAGCTGAGTTTAAAAAAAGAAAAGGGGAAAAAATTAATACATTTTCTCTGTATCTGGTGGTAAATCAATTCACACAGTGCCTAAAAATGTTTAAAGGAGGTATTCAAGATCCAGACTGGTCACAGGAAAGCCGGCTGATCTGAAGTGGTCTACAGGGTTTTACCAGTGTCTACCATGATAGAGACTGCAGAAATCAAGAAACAGGTGGCTTCTCTGAAGACTGTCCTTCCCTTGAAAAGGTAAACCAGTGAATATTTAGTTGCCAGCATTCCTCCGTTGCCTGAGACAGCAGGCTTCTGCAAATGTGTTTATAGTTGCACCTGTATGACTCTCCTGGTGGCGAAGAGTGGCTGTGCCCCTCGGCTGATTCTGCCTGCATGGCAGCCAGGGCAGACCGGTTCAGGGGAGATGACAAGAGCATGAAGCCATGGTCATGTAATTCCTGCTCCCCTAAAGCTCTCCACAAGCAACCTGGAATGCCCATTTTGATCCTGAGCCTTTGAGCCTCACGAGATGGGTTTCTTCTTTTATAATGCCGTCATTTTAATTAGTGTAAGCACTGAAATTATCTGATAGCAGTACTGTAATGACCTCAGCTAATGCACCGGTTTTAACACTCCATTTTAAAACAGGATAATGAATCTGGATGTGGCATGATAATATTCCAATAGGCATTTTATAGTATTTCTGTGTAGGTGAAAGCGCAGATTTATTGTAATGAAAATGTTCGTGTAAACCAGTAACGTTCCAGCTCTCCCACCCACCACAAGACTATTTGGACTAATGTCAGCTTTTAACACTATGGTTCTCAAGCACATAGTTTTATCCAAACCAGAGCGTGATCCACTTTTGTCTAGCTTAATCAGTCTCACAGGAGACCTGCTGACCTGCTTGCCCAGAAAACCGAGAAAATAGAAACTCACTTGATAGTTTTGTGACCTGGAGTCAGAAATCAAATTGCAGTATCTCTCAGGAGCACTAACAGTCACTTTCAAGAAGCCATGTATTTAGAGGCACAGGCCTAAGTTCCTATTGGAAGGTGAGACCTGAGACAAGTAACTCATAAATAAAACAAATAAGGTTACTTGTATGCTGCCACTCCAAATTAATTTACTTCAGCAGACGAAGTTACATAATGGAGTTGTTTCGACTTTGGGTTTCCCTTACGTAGTCTGGCAGCAACTTCATGGAATTTGTTGGAATTACGGGAGCGGGAAGTAGGCAGAATTATGCATGCTACTTGTTGAGCACTGTGTTTTCTGTTCACATTATAGACAATCGGTGAATTGAATGGCTAGTTGCAGGTAGGTTGCAATGTTCTACTTTGATTTTCACCTCTCCTATAAATGAGATATGAATTTTTTTAGCTTGCTAATAAAATATTGCCTTTCTGGTAAGTGGTACATGTCCAAAGATAATGCTTTACTGACAGTGTGTCTACTCATTGAGTCAGCTTTGTATCTAAAGACCCATCTGCTAACCAAAGGAAGAATTAAAAATATTTTGTCTTATTCCCTGTGGGACAGCAAAACATCAGTCAGTAGATATGATTCAGAATAAACTGCAGTGATTTTTTCCTGCAGAATTTAAAAGCCAGATTCCCATCCTCTTGATTTTATGGAAGCAAAGACATACTACAATTGAAATTAGTTAAAGTATTTATAGACTAAGGCAATAATGTGAAAAAGAGTGTCAGAATCTAACCATCTAACAGTAAATAATTGAAAGTGAGATCATCATGAAATTCCTTTTTTCCTTCAGGTGGTTATTTTTCTGTAACCTTTTTGTTACATGCTGGGAATAAAATGTAAATAAAACAGGCAAAGGCATTAAGTTGCATTATAACTGCTTTTAACTTTAATAGCATTCCCTGGATCTGAAATAACCACTGTTATTTAAAACTTGACCTCTTTGATCTGGCAATACCTTAGCCCCTTAAGCTAGAAGGTAACACAGTCAATAATACTTCAGCACCGTTTTCACAGGAGATTTGGCCTTCCTAATGCAGATTCAATGAAATTGGTAATGTTTGCCTTAATTTTGCATTTGCATAAGTAGAGTGGCAAGTGATTTTATTTATACTTTTTAAATCAAAGGTGAAATAAGAATATGCTTCCTGCTCCATTGACTAAACTTCTAGGACATAGTTTCAACTATGCTTCTCTTACTCGAGTGCTACCCGCATGCCTGCTGGCTTTGCTAATCATTACTATTTCAGTATATGATGATATTTAATCTGCAAGTGTCGAAGTCCTTTTTCTAGCATTTTCTGGGCAACAAATTTGGACATGTCTATGTATGTGTGTTTAATGTCCATTAAAAAAGAATCCTTGATGTTGACTGAGGATTGAAATATTTTGAAAGGCTACTGGAATCTGAAATGTTTTACTTCCCGTAGAGCAGGGGAAATGCTTGTCCAGCAGATGAGCTCAGTCCTGTCCCGGGAAGATCAGTCTCTTTCGTGTTTGCTACTAAATGCCAGGCATTTTAGTGTGTGGATGGACATGAGCAAGAGTAACACCTTAGGAGTAGTTAAAGCTAATTATCAAATATTGGATCTGGATGAAGGAATTGAAATAAGATTAATGGCACTTTATTTTTATCACAGACATGCACACATATTTCATGATGGGCAGACTGCACTATTTGTGCTAGAAGTAATTTATAGATTTATTCTTGACTAGAATTTTTTCATTATTATTTGCTTAATTCTGATGTTAAAACCAAAAGCATAAGGTAATATCCAACATATATCCCTGCATCAAGTTCGCTGCACCACCATCACAGGGCTGAACGTGGTGTGGAAATGTGAGTTTAAGTCTTCTCTGCACAGCGTGGCCTCGAAATGGCAGTGGTCCCTCAGACTGCCTCACCCCAGCCTCTCGGGAGGCCTTCCTGTATCCCTTACTGGCAAAATCCCTTTTGGTGTGGTCACTGAACCAGGTTTTAAAACTGCAAGGAAAATGCCCAACAACGGGAATGAACACTGCTCCAGAAAGTAAACACCTTGCAGGTCACTTGAGATCCACAGGTTATGGGCTGGCTGGCAGCTGGGAAGGCACAGCTCCCTTCTGGGGACAGAGAGCCATCAGAAAGGATCAATCCTTTCCCAGCAAGGGCCAAAATTGATCTCAGCTGTACTTATGCAAAAGGTTTACGTAAGTATATGCAAGCACAATGTGTTTGTATTCACATATCAATGATGTGTTTCACCTCTCCCCGATGTCCAAAATACACAGGAAAAAACCTATGCAGTGACTTCAAATATTGCCTAAGGCAATTCAGGGGTGTGTAGAGAATGTGTGCGAGTGGTGCATTTATGTTATGTTGAATACTGTTAAGTCCTTCTGACTTGATTCCTACAGCAGATGTTACAGAAGGAGCCGAAACAAGCGTTTCCTTGCAGACTGGTGTGGCTATTTGTATTATGACAAGAAATCTTTCAGAAAATTTCAGTCATGTTTCCTACCTCTTTCTGGCTACCTGGGACTTTCACAAAATCACGGAATCACAGGATTTTCAGAGTTGGAAGGGACCTCTAGAGATCACCTAGTCCAACCCCCCTGCTAAAGCAGGAATGCCTAGAGCACATTACTCAGGACTGCATCCAGGCGGGTCTTGAAAATCTCCCTTTTCTCTCGCTTCCCACCAAATGAACCATGGGACATTATTACTCAAAGTTACTGCCTGTAAAAGAACCCAGAGATCTTCCCCCTTTTGTGCTGCAGCTTGGGCTCAGGAGAGTTTCTCTCTCAAGGCTGTGGGAGCTACTAGGTAGCTATTTCTCAGTTTTCGCTTTGTTAAAAAGCAGTCAAATAGGGCCACTGAGCGCCTTCTTTCTCCATCCGCTGTTAAAAGCCTGTGTCTCTTGATGCAGAGAAGAAGAGGCTTATTATACACATAGGAGGCAGTGCCAGAAGATACCCAATTTGTGTCCACCTTCTACTATGTTAAAGCTTAGGAGTGGATGAAGATCCTTAAAACAGGCATCGTAGCAACCTTACCCTTACAAGGTATGATGATATAGTTGCTAAGGTATCACTGAATGATGATAGTTGCCTATAGGCTTGGTTCTGCAGATGGGGACGGGAATGCTTCACTCTTCCAGTCATCCATTTAACACAGATGGAACCCACACAGCAGGAAGGAAACCTTCCTGTCTTTCAGATCCTCTGAGGCAAGATGTGTGTGGGAAGCATCCAGGGCTCGGTAGACACAGCAAGGTGGTTTGCCTCCGGTAGCAGGAGGTAATTTTCTTGGTGACAGAAGAGAGAATTTTTACAAGAAAGGGGAAAGAAACTCACTGTGGAGGAATGTAAGTGAGAGTCCAGGCATGTTTGCTTTTTGCAGATTTTTGTTTTAGTTTGTGGAAGATATTAGGCTTCAAATAGCGATTAAAGGAGAGGAAGACCCAATAGGGTCCATAGATTAAGGAGTAACAGAATGCTTTCAGAAAGCTGCTTCCTTGGGAAAGATGAAGCAACTGGCAGTCTTCAAATTTTCAAAGGTATTAATCGCTGGCTAGATCCCAAGACTTCAAAAATAGATATGGGGCTTTTAACTTTTGAAAGCTGATTTGTTTATAAAAGAAACCTGTATTTTGTCTCCTACTCCTACTTTTGAAGAGGACAAAGGTTTCCAGGATCTTCTGTGACCAGCCAAGCCTTAGAAAAAATATCCAATCCACCTCAGAGTTGAACTGCTTCTCCATGTCTGTCTTTAGAGTGATTTCAACCATGATTAAGATTTCCAATTATATTATAGCTGGAAGGATAAAGCACATCAATGAAAGCAGAACAAAACCGCAAAGCAACCTGAGGACAATAAAGAAACCAAGCCACAGGGAATGAGAAAGATATTCACTAGTAAAAATATAAACTGTTATGAAGTGCCGTTCAGTTCTGCCTCTCAGAGCAAAATGCACATTCCTATTCTTTTAATCTGGAAGGAACTGAGGCACTAAGCATTGAAATGACATAGGGAAAGGGCAAATGCAGAGAAATGTGTCGTAAACATGGAACATAAAGAGATGACATTTACAATGGAAAACTTCCAGAAGTGTGTTGGAAAGCAATTTTCCATGGTGAAGCAATACAAAATTTCTTATTTACTTTCATTTTTGACTGGAACAAAACTACACTTTTCAGCATTTCTCTAGAAAGTACAATTCTAGAGGGAAGAATAGTAAATTTGGGTTATTGCAAATATTTTGCATTTATTTTGATTTCTGTTTCAGAATCTAGTACAGGAATGGGATAAATAAATATGTCACGGAAAAAATGAAATTCTCTATTGAGAAAAGACTACAATATGGCACTTTGACATTAAAATTCTTCCCCTTTTTTTTCTCTTTGAAATAATATTCAGCAAAATCAACACAGTTTAGCAAAGTATTTTTAGTTTTGTCAGAACCATATTTTCTGACAGATAATGGTTCCCTTAAAATTTTTTCTGACCAGCTCAGTTTCAGAGCCATATATCTACGCTATCCTTCTGCTAATGCAGAATTGTCCCCTGCAGTATATTTTACCAATGCTTTGTCCAGTCTTGCTATAAATGTCTCAGACAATGAGACTCCCACTGAAAGATTACTCCATAGTCTAATAGATCTGTCAGAAAGATTTTCCTGAAACTCAGACTATATTTTCCTTGTCTTAATTTGGGATGTCGCGGAGCCGCTCATGAAATGCAAGCGTAGTAAATCACTTGAACCAGATGGTATTCATCGGGGGGTTCTGAAAGAAATAAAGTGCGAAACAGGGAAGATACTGGCAATAAATCATTAAAAATAGCAGCTGTTCCCTTTAAAAGGGAAAATCCAGCCTGATGCCTGTACTTAGAATAAAAGTTATGATTCTTTTTTAACTGAATAAAAGATCCATTTCAAGAATTGCAGCCTGATGAGCTTAATCTCACTTCAAGGAAATCTACTAACTATCTGACTATAGCCCAAGTATTAGATGATTATAATTTTAGACCAAACCATGGCATCTCCCACAGGGGTGAATAATGGCCCTCTAGTGTGAGAGAAATCTTTGGAAGAGAACCAGCTGCAATTGCGTAGGAAATTCCAGTCTAGAAAAATTTATAACTGAATGGCTTTAACTTTCCTGGATTTTTTAAAAAGCTTCTGGAAAGGAGTCTCCAGAAAAGAGATTCATTGGAAGGGGAGTTTGCTATTACTAAGCTGGATAATGTAAATTAAGGCTTCCAATGCTAACATTAGCTAACGTGTGGGGAGGCAGCAGGGAAGTTTATCACACCAGGTGTCCAAACCTGTGGTAGTAATGTCTGTCATGATAAGATTTTTATTTTGCTTTAAAATGCAATGTGCTTACATTACAATAGGCAATGTGAAGCAAATACACCTTGCAAATGGAGTATGAGCAAGTTAAGATTTGTAATGGTCTCTGGATCTGGTGGCAACCTTTTCTTCTCCATGGCCTCCAAAAGAATCCTTTATCTCAGCCAGTAACTGTAGGAAATTTGGTACATCCTGCTCTACTTTGGATAAATTTTCCATCAGTAGAATTTGAATAACAAACAAACCTCTCCCTGTGAAGTTTGTGTGAATTATCTCATAGGTAACTGAAAATGTAGCACAAGAAGGGCATATTTCTGTTTTCTTAAGAAGCAGCTATTTGTATTACAAAGCAGGAGCAAGACAAATTGGTATTTCCGTACAGAGATGAGGAATTACATTTATTATTATTCAGATTTTATCTCCAGTCATGTTAGAAATTTAGCACGTATTCCTGGGGCTTGAACCACCTGTTGAGAAAATCTCACCAATTAGTGTTGCATGAGCAAGTTACAGGAGCAGAATTGTGAGCAGAGATAGTGAAAGCAGTCACAAACAGAGGAGCACACACTCAGCAAAAAGCTGCTGGGAGTTGTGTAAAAAGCCAAAGAGGACTGACAGCTTTAAAAGAATTCTTCATTCACCTGAAGACTTTGCACAAGAAAAGATAAGTTATTTGTTTCTTTTCTGCTATGTCATTGTGGTGCCTACTTGATGCATTTGGATTTCTTCTCTTCAGGTCTCATTCACGGTGGCTCCATCCATCCTGTCCTGCTAGATCTGTGTCAGGAGGACCAGCTGTCAAGGGTATCTGCAAAACCTCATTCGTTTTGTCTCTTGTAGGCATCAGAAGTTCAGCCCTGTGTCAGGCTGATTATATATCCCACCTACATTTGCATTAGGTAGACTCTAAGCCCCCATAGAAAGTACGCTGGAATCCCTGTGTGGAAGGACTGGACCTATTTTCTATAAATAACCAAGGAGGATATAGCTGAAGGCCTGCTTTATTCCTACTGCAAGAGCTTGGGGAAGAAGGAATTCTTGCAAATACCAACCACACCAAAAGTTTTATTCAAGCACTCCTGGAAGGCTGCCCCAGAGCCAGCACCGGAACTGTTCCTACAGCAGGAATTTTAACTGTGGTTATTTTGACTTCAAAGCTATTGGCAGAAGGAGTGGAGAACTCTACCTGGGCATGTAAGGATTGCTACTGAAGTCTTTGAAAAAAATCTCGTCCACTTAACTAGAAATGTATCCACAGATTTTTCTCACTACAAGCTCTGTATTCTACAGCAGTATTTTTTACTGTTCAAAATACTCATTGAAAGACAAACTTTTACAGCTTTCCTCTGGTGGAATAAACCCTTATTTCACAAGTATTTTGGCATAGCACTGCTTTATTTTACACCTGCCTGCCCTTCCACAAAGTGCAACAGCTACAGAGTGTCAGGCAGAAGTATAGTTGAGACCCTGTCCCTATATTACCTTGGTTTAGGATTCCTCCACAAAGAAGCAAACTTAGGCAGCTGATTGTGGCACCCTTCCCACTACCAGCTGATGCCCAAATGCAAATCTCTTTAAGTAAGAAATCCAAATTCTGGGCCACTGTCCACACAAATCTGAGCGTATTCTGCCTGGATTTAATAGTATTAGCACTGAAATCCACGTGCAAGGGAACCGGACATGGTAAAGAAGAGAATGTGTTCCATTTCTGTGATTTCTCAATAAGAGGGCTAAATCTTAAGAACAAAAAAAGAGAAAAACCTCCCCAAGCAAAGACTTACATTTCTTTTGGCAAGTGTAACAATTCCTGTGAGTCACCTGAAGCAGGTGATTCATGCAGTCCTAATGTGTTGATTATCCTGAGTGAGAGATGCACTGGAGTGTTCCTTATGCCGTTCATACCCAGATTTCTCTCCAGTCTGCAAGGGGATGCAGCCCCTACAAGGCCAGGAGACAGCCAAGGTTTACACCTATGGCCAGGTCTGCAAAGCGCACCACAGAACAAAGATACAGCCATCGCACTCCAGTTTGATCCTTATTTTAATCTCAGATGTTCCTTCCGGTATTATAATTATATGGCCTTCAGCAGAATTTGCTTGATATGCAGTCGGCTCCCAGAGCAACATCAAGGTCTGAAGTCGCCTCTCTGATTGAAAGCTATCTTTGGAAGACTATGAAACCACTCACTCAAGAACTTTGAGACCAGCTTAGAAATCGCAATTTCTTGAAATATAATACATTTGTTTTTCTTTTCATTCTTCCCCCTTTGAGGTTTGCATGTTTACAGAGTAATCTCTATACTGTGACTGCTGCAAAAGCACCTCCTTCACATTGCTGTAGGAGCTCAGGCTGTAAGAAGAGCTGTAGATATTCAGAATTTACCATAAAATGGCTTTTGTTCCCTCTAATGATTTTTTGCATTAATTATGCTCTGCTTCTCAGAGGTGCTATGTGGAATTTCTACCCAGCTATCATGGAAAGCGGTGGACACGTAAAACAACTGGTAATCAGTTTTTCGGGGCATAAAATGGGTTATTCCTGGTGACTAGATCCATGGTAGGCTGCTGAAGATGATACATAATCATGCTGTCGATTTTGCACTAAATTTTCTATATTGTTTTTTGTCACTGCCTTGATAATTAGTATAATTTTAATGTGCTACTTTGCTGACATATTACCACCATGATAGAAAGCCTTGTTGGTTCGTGTCTCTTTGAAGATTGCTCCCAGAGCTGTGCCATGGTTTCTGCCCAGGGAAGGAAGTATTGTTTTACTGTCATTAGCTTGCACTACTGTGGTAACGAGGTCCCACCATAGTATGGCACGCCCCCATTTATCTCAACATAGAGCAGGGTCTCAGACATGAAATTCTTCAGAGTTTAACGTACGATACACAAATATGGTGAAGACGTCATCATTTTCAAAGACACGGAAGAAATCTTTGGTTAGGAAAAAAAGATAAAGACTTCCAATATAGGGATTATATCATGTGAAAGGAAAACACTGTGCTTTTTCTCCCCTTTTTGTAGATAAAACATTAGTGGATAAAATAGGGGATCATATTCCTCTTTTGAAAAACTTACTACTTAGAGATTTGAAGAAAAATCAATGTGACATTTGAATACACTTTGAAGTTCTTTCACAGCTTGAAACTTCACAACTTTTGTCTCTCCCTTTTTTTATCAACTGTATTCATTACATTTCCATATAAAGCAGCCTGCTTGTTAAATACCATCTCTCTTCCTCTTGCTCTTTTCCTCTCGCTCACTCTCTTTTTTTCCATTTTCCCCCCTCCTGCCACTTTGCTCTCCAGGAGGATTGAACACTTTCTCTCAAAGGTAGCAACACACCATTCAATTAAAGCTCCAGCCTTTGTAAGGACAGATAATAACTTTGATCGCTGCATTTGTATAATTAAGGGACAGGCCTCCGGTTTAAAGGGGCTCCTCGTTCGCCTTTGAAACGGCGAGAGCATGATGAGTTTTCTGCGGCACTGGCGCGGTAGGAAAGTCCTGGTCTCCTTTGGTGTCACATCTATCTGTGTCCCCCAGCCTGCTCGTCCCCTGTCCCAGGGATGACGATTAGGCAGCCCCCCCGCTGGCTGCAGATGGAGTGAAGCGGAGTGATAAGGCGAGCTGCCTTTCTCCCCTGCCTCAGATCGGCGGAGGGAGAGCTCTTCTTCACAGGCAGCCCAAGTGTAAGCCGTTTAAACGAGCGTGCAGGAAATATTGGGGTAATTACCAAGCGCAGGGAGGGGGTCTTCGGCTATCAGCAGCATTGAGAATGGATTCAAAAACTCGCTCGGCAGATTAATTGGTCCTTTTTCTGCAGCCTGTCTTTTGAAATAATTCTCGCAGCAGTTCATAGCCGAAAGTTGGGAGAGCGCAGTGTGCCGAGGAGAGGCATCCTCACCCACAGCCCTGTGTATTTACTAGCGTCTGCATCTGACTTTCTTCTCCAGCAAAGCATTAAGAATTTTAGCGATAATTCATGCTCGGTAAATTTGTTTTCTGTAATAAGATCAAGCCCACAAAGGGAGAATAAAAAACAGTGCCGCCTGAGCTTCCTTATCGGCGGTGATGCCAGCTAAGTGCTCTGATCACAGGCAGCTGCTCCGAGGCGCTCCTGCCTGCTACTTAATTCAGTTTACTTAGAGGAGAGTTTGCTGTGGTTTTAATTCTCAGTTGTGCACCAGCGAAGCGGGCCGCCAGCTCAGTGGAGCAGCGGTGACCAGCGGGCCCCTGCGGAGAGCGGACAGGATCCTCTCCATCCCGGCAGGCCGCTCAAGTGGAACGTCAGCCAAGTGGCAGGTTTGTTGCTGGGGAGATGAGGACCAGCCTCTCCGTCTCCTCTGCCCCTGCCCTTACTCTTCCCAGCTGGCGGAGGAGGGAAACTGGCAACAAAGACCTTGATGCTGTACCCGCTTCTCACATTTGCCGGGCAAAGGATGCGCCGACAGGAGGGAAATGGCGTGCGGCACGTTTGTAGCGATGCACGTGGGTCTCCTCTATAGCTGCGTTTGTACGTTAGCATGCATTCTGTGCATAAAATGGAAAAGTACAGGAGAGGAAGAAGAGTTTGCAAGAGCTATGCCGTGTTGCTCTCCTGACTGACTAATTTTAATCGCTTATTTAAGGAAAATAAAATATTGTTCTGTGATTTATATGCTGTGCTGCAGAGAGGATTTCAAGACCCTTTATTAGCACTGTCCTAGCAACTTGAGATGAAACAAGTGAAAAAAATGTCCTGATCTAATTTTGAATACCTATATTTGTGCAGAATGATCTAATATCTTGGCAGTTTCTGTCAGGGCACCTATCAATTCAGACTGCATTTAGTTAGCACACAAAGTAAATTGCTATCCTACTAAAAAGCTGTGAACAGAGCAATTAAAATCCATTTCTATTATGGTTCCCAGCTTCTTCATACAGGAGTAGAAAGATACTGTAGAAGGTCTCGTAAAGCCAAAAACTTAAAAGTTACTGTGTGTTTTCCCTGTCTCCATTTTTTCCTGCCTTCTCCTGTATTATTGGTACATCTGTGAGTGCCATATCGCTCACTCCCAAAATACCAAGGGCCAGACTTTTGCAATTAAATTGCGAGCATTTGCATGAGGGAAATTATGTGCTGACATTATGCGGGTTCAAAAGACCAAAGATTCACAGGATTCACAGCCGGGCAGATGTCTGTTCTGCCACTAACGTGTACACATCTCTTTTGCAGGCACACGCGCAGACAACCGCCTGGGAAGTCTTCACGTGCTTGTGTATTCAGGGTCACTCTACAAAGCCCTGACTTCTACGTAGTGCTCTCAGTAACCCTTATTTCTTGTTTGATGTTAAGAAGTTTTCAAATAATAAATACCATTTAGTGTGAGCAGATGGACTTAAGAAAATAGCTTGGATTACTGTGACTACATGCCTTTACATCTCCACCTTTCTGTGCTGTAAAATGGTGAGAAACATGTCTGGATGATTTCACAGGGTCTCATGCAAGTATTCTCACGTGTTTCTGCCCACAGGTCTTATATTCCTTTAGCATTGGATGGAGTGACAGTGTAGAAAGAATCCCAAATCTCATTTGGCACTGCTGAATTTTGCCTGTCTTTGCACTTCGGTGCAAAACAGAAGGGTCCAGCCTCACCCCATACAACTGCACTCCGTTTTGCATCCTGTTTTACCCTTATTTCTCAGGGACGGGGGTGCCTACAGAGCTTGAATTGACAGGGTATCTTTTTTCCTGCCTGCCTTTGGCCACAGTTTGGTAGTCAATGAACAGCAAAAGCAGGTATCTGCTCAGACAGAAGGCTGAGGACCTCTCAGCCGCTCAAGCTTGCTTGGAGGGTAATGGCAGTCAGAGGACCTGACTCCCTAAGGCTGCCACAGACCAGGAAAGCACAGAGAAGTGCCCTCAAATACGCCAGCCACTAGTCTTGTAGAGACATTTACGATAGGCCGGTCTGGAAAATTACATTAGTTGCATGTTGTTTAAAATCCACTTCTCTAACTGTGCAAATGGCTGTTTGCAAGGAAACATATTCCTGGACCCCAGAAAGGGGGCTGTGGTACTGCTGCGCTGAGGGATTTGGATGCACCCCTATTGACAGTGTTGCACACGTGGGAGCCTGGTTTATTCTGAAAAGAGCACAGCGTATCTGCAGCTTGCACTTTGTCACAAAGCATGTAAAAATAATATCCTACTGTAAGTATATATAGCATAAAGGAAACCTTTTGTACAGTGCCCATTCTTGAAATTAATCTGTAGCTCCTGAAATGTACCCATTCTGAGGAGAAGAAACAAGGCTTGAAAGCACTCCAAAGAACCATGTTGACACCACAGCTGCTGTTTTTAATACCCCACTGTGCAGGGTAGCATCCTGAAAGAGACTAAAAGCCTCTGTCCGTCTACTCATGCCAGATCCAAAGCAGGTGGCTGTTAGAGCTGTCTTTTTCCTGTTGCCAGGCTTTCTTTTGGGGATCCATCATAGAGCCAAGGGCGGGCTCCAGTGGGACTTGCACCAATTGTTTACTCTATTTATATTTAGCTAATTAAGTGATAATCCTAAAGTATCAGAGCACATGTGAAATAATTATTACTTACAAAGCACAAAGTGAGCAAATGATTTGTTTGTTTTGTTTTGTTTGTGCCTAAAGATGATACGTCTGCCTCTCCAAAGGCTGTAAAACTGCTGATTGAAAGTTGCTCCATTCATCCTGGGATGTAATTCTGCTGGCAAAACAGGAGTTATAGACAAGATAAGTTTGGCCCACAGGAAAAAACAGAGTTCTGGTTTCGGGGAAGGCATATATGACAAAATCTGTGGGCTGGACTCAGTTGTGACGTCAATAATTTTGAGTTCCCTACCAATTTAAGTGTTGGAAGGGCCATAACTCCTGGTCACAGGAGAGGTTCAGAGATGAGTGGAACAATTTTAACAGCTCAGCATCTCTGGAGACACAGAAACATAGAATCATAGAATCATTTAGGTTGGAAAAGACGTTTAAGATCGTTGAGTCCAACCGTAAACCTAATACTGCCAAGTCCACCACTAAACCATGTTCCTACCATGATACGTGATGGTCTCCTGGTATGGCTGCTCCGGAGGCACTTTCAGGAGGTAAACCAGGAGGAGGTGCCCCACCATGGACTTTCCCCCAACCTGTTGTATGATCAGGAGGAGTACTGAACTGACCTCCTGCACACAAACATGTCTTGCTATGATGGTGTCTGCATGGAGGGAGTTGATCTTTGTGTTCAGGCCTTTCATAATGTTGGGCTAGGTTAAATAATATGAGGTTCTTAGTATTCCTTGAGCAGGCAAAAAAAAAAAAGTATAAAATGTGGTAGGACACATCTTACATTTTCACACTTTTTTGTATAACCAGCAGGGCTGTAAAAGTGTTGCTTTTCAGTTTTTAGTAACACTTTGATACCTCTGTAGTCTCAGGTTCATTCCCAGGGTTAAATAAAGCATTGTACAAGATTCTCAACACTGACAGAAAGTGGGAACCAGCAGCTGGAAGTGATATAAAAGACTCCTTGACTAGAATGGCAGTAATTTGCAGCCACTTTGCATGGAAATAATGTTCCATTTCTTCTTCTTTCCTTTTCTCTTCTGCCTTCACTGTCTTGGAAGAAAGATGACTGAGAAAAGCTGTCTCAGAGGTCTGTTAAATCATATAGGACATATAGAGGATAAATAGGGATCAGCTGTTCACCGAGTCTTCCAGCACAAGGCACCAACCTTGTGGTCAGATGACAGATTCAAAACAAAATTCTACACCGGTCCAAGGGACAACTGTGTAAGTTCATTGGAGAGAGATTTGTCAAGGGCTATTAAATACAAAGGCTCTGAACCACAGAGAGAGTAGCCTGTGACAGTATCACTGCATGTTTCTCTGTGCTTATACTATTCTTCAGGCACTTACTGTTGGCCACTATCTGAGATGGGATCCTGCACTAGACAGACTTTTTATCTGACCCAACATAGTTGCTCTTGTGTTGAGCCTTTTTATTTTTATCCCTTTCTCATGTTTTGTTTTCGAATATGCTATGACTGGAGTTGTGGGAAGTTTTGGTTGTGCGGGAATGCTCTTGCAGGAAAACTAGCTCCTGCAGTGATACAAATGTGGTGGGCTTTAGTTTTAAATTATGAATTATTGCAATTCCTTTGATTTATATTAAATATTTTAATAAAAAATAAGAGGAAAAGGTTACTTTGCTGTTTGACCCTGTGATAAATTCAAATTGGAGGAGTTCTAGTTTTTAAAAAAGAAATGCTAAGGCCATAAAGCCATTTAATTGCATTGTTTTCGCTATTTCTTTTCTCTTTTATTTCTAAATAATTTATCAGTTGAAGTTACTCTGTGTGAAAGCTAAAGACAACTTTTTTGAAGCCAATGAGGACAACCATCTATGCCTGTTATTGTTTTAGATAAACTGCCATAGAAAATAACCAGCCCTACATGCATGGCAACTATTTTAGAGCTAAGAGCCATCTTAGTAAGAAGAAATGGAAGGATCTACAAGATGGATGGGTGAACTGAGCAGAACCAAGTCTTTCAGTCTTTTTACATGGGATGTTTAGCTCACTGATGGGTCAGGAAGCTAGAGCTATGTTGCACAAATGAGTTTGTAGGTTTGGGACCTTAGCTATCAAGCAGTGCAAGAGTTAAGGAAAAAAATCAGGCTTCATTCTGACATAATAAGGTTAAAGAAAAATGTGAAACTGAGTTTTTATGGCATCAAAAGTTTTAAAAAAAAAGGGAAAAGAAGAGAAAGATGGGGGAAGAATATAGCTGAAGACAAAAAAAAAGCAGACGAAATCAATTTAACAATCAGAAAAAAACCCACAATTTAGCAAGGAGATTTTTTTTTCTTTTAAAGTTAGCTTAAAAAGAGCAATGCACATCTTTCAAATCTGTAATGGGTCATTTTTTCCATTATCGTAGTCTCTGGCTCTTAAATCACGCAATGCAAACCTGTTACTTGAGATTCAATGACTTGTTTAAACGGACACTCTCAGCTTTTGGGGCTTTTTGCAGTAACTCATACAAAAAAAGTTGAATTTTTGACAAATCCCTGGAACAGAAGGCCTGCTTTTTTACTGTAATGACTAGTCCTTTTGCCCATCCTGCTCCTTTCTGCCCTCACTCCGCCCTTTCTTGGATCATCTCCAGTTTCAATTTGAAGTCTCTATGGCAGCTGTTTCAGGTAAGCACTGCCTTCCAGTGTACTGCTGACTCACTGTAGACAAAAAAAACAGGAAAAAAAAAAGATAAGGGAAAGGCCAAGACTGTTTGGAATTTTCCTGTTACTTTTACTTGTAGTTGCCTTGAAGGTTATTTGTAACAGTAGTACATAGAACATTTTTAGGAGATGTTAAGCCATCAGCCATGTCTTTGTATTTCTGCATTTGATCATGTAACTCAGTGTAGAAGCCCTGTTCATGTATCATCCATGCTCATAAACTGCAGACCATCTTGCTGCAAAATAGAGGGGTATAGGTAGGACAGCCATCACTTAAAACTGCAGCAGAGTACCTCCAGTGAAGTCCACAGTCTCACTTTATTTTTCTGTTGGCAAAAATGGACAGTGGGTTTTCACAACGTCTTTCTTGTAACAAGATTTCACAAAGGTGGAATCAGAGATATGACAGAACATCCCTTCTCTTCAGTATTTAAATTTAAACAAGTCCTTTTGTCTCTACTCAAGACCACTTATTTGAGATACAGATTTTCAGAAGCCGTTTGTTTCGCCTGGCTCACAGACACTCAGATCCTATTTCCACTTGGTTTAAATAGCTGAAATAATGAGTGAATGCTGTTTGGGAACAGAGGAAAGCAAGGGGGATGATGGGGGAACCTATCCAATTTCATCCTCAAATCTTCTGGCATCGTATTTGGTCTCTGTGAAGTTGGACCTTTCAGTCTACTTCATTGTGCCATATCTCACTCAAAATAAGCCAAAATAGGTCAAAACAAGTCAGCTTCTCTTTACCTGCAGCATTAAAATGTAAAGATGCATCAGCCTGGACATGTCAGAAAATATTCTGCATTGTAAAACCCACCTTACAGTGAAGAGTGCGATGAGGTGGCTTTGCAGTCCCTGCACCTCTGCTTTTGATTTAGCAAAGTGCCAGACACCCCACAATGTCTGCTTTGGGCCAAATAATAGGGAACACAAGCTTGCAGGGTATGCCATTATGGCCTATAAAAGTGTCCGGGTAAACACTAGCAATCTCCTTATGTAAAAGTAAGATAAAGATAATTAAATAGACTGAACAGTGCATCATTTGCACTCCAGCAGTACTTAAATCAGTTGGGATCCTGATATACTGTTAAAGAGCATAGCCTGCCCAGTTTATGCTTTTTATTCATAACTTGCGCGTTTATGCAGAGTTGATAATTTCCTAATAAATAGTGAATTAAACCATATTATACCCATCAGACAGTTGCACATACCTAGAGATACTATTACATGAAAATGATTGTGTATTCTCCATTTTGGGAAGAAAATGGTGTGTGCCAGATTAATGAGGTTATGAGCAAGTGAGCAGAATAAACCGGTAAAATGTAATTAAGCCATTTAGCACTCCATAAAAACAGGAACACATAAAAAAGTAATGTAAACCACAGGGTGCAGTTAGTTACCAGCCCCAGTATGTCAGCAGGACTTAAAGAGGCACTCATTTTCTTTTCCACTTTCAAGGCAAAAAAATGTTCAAATCACTCTGAGCTTTCAAAGTTGCCCGGCCATGTCCCATCCCCATTGTGTGTTGTGCCTGCCCTCCTCCCGCCCCTCCTCCTTAATGTCTTCAGCAGGAAGAAGATGTTTTTAAAGAAATTAATTTTTTTCCCACTCTATGGGAAACTGCAGACGCTGCTGCACCTGAGGGCCAAAACTGCTGCAGACACTTCCCCTTCTTCAGCAATTGTTACTGTGCTCTCTCTTAGATAGCCGGAGATGTAAACTCATCAGGATGCAAACACACCAACCAAAATTTCTAGTCTGTGACATATTTTGTGGTTTTTGCTTCTGCACTTCAGATTTCAGTCACTTAATCAGGGGTGCCTGGACAACTGACTCCTAGGAAGCGCAGTACTGCATCTAGGGAGAGCAAGAGGAAGTTAATATGTGTTCATTTTAGGACTGAAATAGACTCTCGGAGATAACCCACAGCAGCTGCAGTTCAGCAAATATATTTTTATTGCAGACAACAGACATTTCCAATAGTTGTTGTCTATCAAAGGTTGTAAAAGTAGATTTTCATTATGCATAAAGCCATTCTAAATGCCATGATGGAAGAGGAAAGGGATCAAAGGGAGAGAGCTTAACATGCTGGCAGGATGTCTTAGATTCCCTCTAGTGGCTGATCTTCCAGAATTTAATAAATTACTATTGCCAGGAGCTAATACAAATACAGTCCCTCATTTAGCTCAAGTGGTAGATGTTCAGACCATGCAGATGATACCTGTGGGGAGTGATGGTAAGGTGCAGGAAGGGAAGAGGCGGGAGGGAGGAACTAGCGCATTAGCAGAGAACTGCATCCAGGAAGGGAACTTCTGGGAGAGACATAGGATGTGATGTGCCAGAGGTGGCTTGATGTGACAGATCAATGGCTTGCATCCTACATAATGCAGTGATGGTCTGAGGGTTTACATGCGTCATGGTAACAGTCAGATAGTAGCGGTGAACTTCAGTAAACCCAGAAAATTGTTTGGCAAGTTCTCATAGGGAGAAATTCAAACACAAAGCGGAGAGTTGGAAGTTTCTAGAGGAGAAAGCACAAAAGGCCAACCAGAAAACTATCTATCCTAATGTGAAGAAAATAGAGTGGTTGTAGTAAAACACCAGAATGCAACACTGACAGCTCTTGAATAACCTGAAAATCAAAGAGAAACCATAAGCAGAAACAAGGTGCTGGAGGCTGAGTATGAAAAAATACATGGGCATGCATAGACAAGACCAGAAAGTCTAAGGAAGAAATTGAATTACAACTAGTGATGAATATAAGGAGCACCACAAAATTTCTATAAATATAGTTCCTTTATGGGAGACACAGAAAAATACAATCTCTTGGCTAATGGAGACAGGAGTGGAAACATTCAGCTTTTTTCTTTTTTTAATCTTAAAAAATAATGAAATTGTGGTTGCATCTCTAATACGACTAACAGCAGTTAATGAGACAACAAGAACTCTGGCCAAATAGTTAAAGATCAGGTCAAATAATACTTAGATACATTTAGTGTGCTGCAGTCATTAGGTTTGCTGAAATACACCCTTGGAATATTTAAGGGATTAGAATGAGCAGTTGCTGGGTAGTGATTAATACTCTGAAAGGATGGGTGAATTCCAGAAGTCTGCAAAAGGACAGACATAATACTTACCTTAAAAAAAAGCGAGTAAGAAACAGAGGAGAAAGGCAATTAGAGACCAACAGACTGAATTTCTGTACCCTACGAGAGTGGTCAGAGCTTTCCAGCGCCGAGAGTGCTAAGACACAGCAAGCATAGATTTATCAAGAACAAATAAAGTTGAAACAATGTCTTGTTGAACAGCATTGCACCTCCAGTGGGTACTGCAAGGAGACAAAGGATGTGACATATATCCATTTCAGTGAGGCTTTTGGCCCATTCCCACATGTCATTCTTGTAAGCAGTCTAAGAAACTATGGTCCAGGTGAAACTGCAATCAGGGTGACGCACAACTGAAATCAATAACATGAGGTTCAAAAAAGAGCAGTGCAAAGTGCTATATTTAGGACTGAGAATCCTGTACACAAATGGGAACTGGAGACAAACAGGCTGCTCAGATACATGGCAATAGTATGACCTGGAGCTTATATCCTGCATTCTGGGGATTACGCACCGAATGTGAGTACTGTAAGCCTCACAGAAAGCTTGTGCATGCAGTTTTTAAAGAAATGTGTAGGTCAGTAGGAGTTGTGAGTCAGTTGTGCAGAGAGAGGATAGCAAGGAGTATGGTTGTCCTCTAAAGTCCCAAATCTTTAGTTAAGGAGCAGCTATGTTCCAAATTCTAGACTATGCTGACTTTTTGAATACGTGGTCTCCATTGGCTTCAACTTCTTACTCATAACTTATTTTTAGGCTGTGAGGATTGAAAAGACTATTTTTATTCGAATAACCTGACCTTGTATGCAATGCACACCTTTCCTGAGTTAATTCTTGTCTTAGTTAACTAACGAAACTCTTTTAGAGTAACCTCCAAGCCTATTGTTTACATTTCCAAATTTGAGTCTAGCACGGCTCTTTTTAAATTGTTTCAGTGATTAGTATAAATGTCAACTTCATTTATACTCTGAGTGTTTCTGGCTTTTACTTCTAGTCCTGAATATTGCTATATTATCTTATTATCAAAGTTTTCTTTCATATTACTCAAAGACTCTGATCAAGTTATCCCTTAACCTCTTTGATGAACTAGCTACATGGCTGCCCTGGAGTTTAAGGGCTTGCTTTCCAATCCTGTAATGATCCTTACTGATTTTCTCTGAACCCTCTCCAATTTATCAACATCCCTGATGAATCACGGACACCATATTTCAGCATAAACTTCCAAACATGAAGCGCCAGTGCCAAATCCAGACTTAATATAATTCCCTTCTGCTGGCCTGCAGACTGGTTGCCTACAGAAATTCTCCTCTTTATTCTTCCAGGAGCTGTATTGTCTCTTTTGAATGCAGCATCACACTAGGCATTCATGTACCATTGATTATCCACTATGATTTCTAAACGCTTTTTAGAGTCCCTTAAGTAAACTGCCCCTGTCCTATAAGTGCGTCTTACGTGTCAGATTCCTGGATGTATTCCTTTACATGTAGCTGTGTTATAGCACTTAGTGTTTGCTCATTTGTCTAGCCTAGCAGGTGATTTTTTCTGTGTCGGCCATTTTTCTGGTTTAGCACTTCTCTATTCTTAGGCATCATCGGTAGCAAAGATTAGGATTTTCTCCGGTCTTCCAGATCATTGATAAAATTGCTAAACACGTAAGGGCCAAAACCTCATCACTGTGGGGCTCTGATAAAAACTCAGTCTATCACTGATGATTTAAATCCATTAAAAATGTGCTGGTTTGGTTTTCTGTTGCTCTAAATTCTTGACCAAAATCCCACATCAACCATCAAGTCGCCTTGATGAGAAGCTGTATCTGGTTTGTAACTTACAGAGTGGGTAGATGCCAGTCTTCAGATTACGGTGCTGTGTGACTGAGTGAAGTGGTGCTAAGGACTTTGTAGTCAAAAGCAAAAATTGTACCATACATGAGAACTACTGTCTATTGGGGGAGGGTTCAATAATTACATTTTCATATTGCAGTGCAGTGGTACATAGTTCATCTTTGACTAGTTTCCGTGAAGACCAATGTGAGATTTGAGTGAATTAATGCAGGTAAGAGTTTGCAACTCGATAACTGTAAAATTATGATAGACACCTTAATATTATTATATTGCCACTCTAGAACGTCCTGCACAGCTTTTTTTGTGTGTTGTTCTTTTTTTTAAAATCAGTTTACTTACATTGGCTACCCATTTCTGAGTCAGGGTGTGAATTTGCCTTATTTATTTCTTGTGCCTTTTTATCTGCTAGAACTTCAGGTGTTATCCTCAAGTAGCAAATTGTTTTAAAATTGTCATCAAAATCCCACCGATATTTATGTCGTTTTCTGAAGAGACATTGTATTGTTTTCCTTGATCTCTTTTTAGAACTTGAAAATCCAAATATTTAATTATACTGGATTAGTGTACGTGTCCTGTTTTTTTATTATAAGGATAAAATATCACCATACACACAGTTATTACTGATCTAACCGAATTGTGAAAAGGGAAGAATTGCTAATATTCCCCCTTTGCAGACTGACCCATTTTTCGCTGATGTTCAAGGACTTAAGGGCCATGAAGTTAACAAATGTTTACTACTTTGAGTGTCGAAATGTAGTCAATTACATTTATATTTGAATTTTACATTAAGTTCTGAGTTTTGGAGAAGTGCTGAGCATTTTCAGTTTCTTCTGAGTGCCTGCCAGTGCATGCTGTCCTCTTAAGACACTGATAAGGGTGACAAGAAGAACATCGGCAGCATCCTTTTTTTTATTCTATCATATATACCATGCTTGTCACGCAAAATACAGCACAGTAAGGTAATGACTGCACTGAGTGAGCAAACTCCAGAGCAGGAGGCAATACGGCGGCTGCTATGGGACTGTTATGCTGTTCCTAGGCCCTGAGCCAGCAGCTCTCCGTGGCTCTGCTTGTGCTGGGCTGTGAGAAGCCAACCTGGGGGTCTCTAACCATCCCTGCACTGCGCCGCGCAGTCAAAGCCACAGACAGCATTTGCAGATTATTCCTCGACTGCTCGTGCATTATTCTGTATCTCTGCTAAGCCATGGCCCCTTGAGGCCCCAGGCAGTATGAGGGTACCTTTATCAGGTGCCATATGAGCAGGGAGACGGGGGTTTGCTACCCCCTGCCTAGCAGCGGTCTGCGTGTTTCTCTGGCCAGGCACAGGCACATAATGGCACAGCTCATGTTCCGGATGGAGGCGATGGGAGAGCATGCTGAGAAAAATAATTGAAAACGAAGCCGCATTTAAAAGTAATCAAATTACTCCTTGGGATTAAATTTTTAGAGCCAAATTTTAGCCCTCCTTATTCTACGGCGGTGCCTTGCCAGGACCACATAGCTTGGCCACGCTCCATGCCTGGGGAGAGTTTACTACTTTTCTGAGTAAATAGAACATGTGAAGCCAGATTCTCATCGCTTTTATGCCTAAGTAAATGCTTTTTCAGTGGAGTCCTCCCTGATTTATACATGCGTCCATGAAAGAAAACAGAAAGAGAATGGCTCCATAGCTGCTAAACCCTTGCTGCTGTCTCTAGCTCTGCTCCCAGAATGCTTAGGAAAGGCACTGGCAATGAAAGATAACAGGGCGTGATTACTTGGGGCCTGATTACTTCTTCAGGGATCCTGGACCTGCTCTGTCAGCTACAAAGGAGATAGTGACCATTAGGATGAAGAGTGTAATTGTGCTGTTTAAGGACTCCACCCTTAAGAGTGTTGGGGGAATCATCCTAAAGTGATGATTCCTTACCGCTTTTTGCCATCTTACCAGTGAGAGCAGTTACTGCAACACAAGATGAAGAGGAAGGTTTACAGCTCCTGTAAATGAGAAGCAAGAAGAGGATGTTCAGAGGGCATGGCATGTCTCTGATCTTCCAGTCCACTGCAACTTGTAAGAGTCTAGTCATGGAGCTGTCAGGTTTTGGTGCTCAGAAAAATTAAATCTGCCACTGAGCTGCACTGCCTAAGAGAAATATCTAAAAGGAGCAAAATGCTGCAGGTACCAACCATGAATATGACTTTTTGTGGCTTATGTCTAACATGAACCTCACTGACCCTGGACTGTTTCCTCTCTTCCTGGGGTGTCCACACACACGTGTACAACATGCACAGATATGTAGCAGTGGGACCTTACTCCTTTGAGTGAGGAGACCTGATTTCCAGCTAACATCCCTGACACCTGCATGAGGAAGCACCTTGCTTGTACTCAGCGCACCATGCACACCCAGGCTACTGGTTTTACACAAGAGCTAATAATGTGGTACAGGCTATTGCAATTAGGTCTCTTGACACATAAGCTTGGGTGTCTTACATTGTCTTAGGGACATGCTCTTAAAGAAAATATGTGTTATGTATATATATATACACACATATATATGTAAGCACGTATATGTCTGTGAATGTCTAAGCATAGCAGAAATTAATAGTTTAAGTTAAGCAAACAGAAAGAAAACTGTTGAGGATAGTGGCAAGATTTCTTATAACTAACTGTGACAAATACACCAACCTGTGCTCTGTTGCACTGACGTGTTGCATTATAACATATGTATCTGTCTTGCCCGTTTCTTACGCTGAGCCCATCAGCATGTTATTTGAAGACTTTTGTGTCATATATCCTACACTGAGCTCTGACAGTATCTAGGCACTACAGAGTGAGTTAAGAATGGACTGACACTTCCAAGACAGTCCCTTGCTGTTAGTTTAGCACTGTTTCATGTGAAAAATATCTTCAGGATGGCTGTTTCTTTCTCAGATAACAGACCTGTCTACCCTCACAAGTGACAGCTCCATTCCTTCCACTTCAGAAAACAGAGGGTATCATTAAAATGTTGACGTTCACCAAACATTTGTTAAATTTATCATAGTATTTCCTGTTCTCCGTATAGGAATATCACAAAAAGAAAAAAATAAAGGTAAATACCAAGGTCTGGTAAATGTCAAGATTTTAATGGAACCCAGACTGTCAAAGATCTTGGAACCAACCATTTGCTGAAGAAAAATGTCATCACTTCTTTAGTGTTCTGGTTCTTGAAAATTGGTAGACAAGTTTTACTAAAATTAGATTTGTAGTGCCCCAAGGTGAAAGTCACCACATCTGTGGTCTCATTAGAGGACTTCTCTTCCTCCACAAACACATCTATCAGAAGTGGTAGGAAAGAATTCAAGTAATGAAATTTGATGTGCTGGCTTCTTTGGGAACTTGGTTCAATGTTCACTGAAATGGGTGGAACTTTTTAATCAGGGCCTTTTGCTCAGTTTTGGTTTTGCAACCTGGGTTCATAAGTGACAAGGCTATAAACTCTTTTTTCAAGTTGTTTCTGAGATGCAAAAGAACTTTTAAGTAATAATGTGTCATTTTCAGATTGCACTAAATCCATGGGTGATTTATGACTAAAAATAAGCAGTTAGGGGCATAAGAATATCAAAGTTGCCAAATCAGATCAGACCCATTCAGACTCTGAAAATGGCCACATACATGACAAAACATTATAGGAAATCATGTACTAGACGAGGTCAAACATAGAGTAATTTTCTTCTTGGACTTCTGTCAGATAGAAAGAGCTCTTTTCTTGAAGTGTACATGCTTATTTCCTCCCAGGTTTTGTTGCTATTCTAATATAACCGTGAAAGGTCTTATTGTCCACAAATGAATGAAGTACCTGATGCCTAAGTCTGGCTTTTTCCCAAAAAGCAGATACAAAGCAGATACAGGGCTCAGCCTCTCTCTCATTAGTCTGATGGCAAAATTCCCATTATTTGTCCTACCGTAGGAGGCATTTTTTCAGTTTAGACTTAGTTCACCAAAAATGTCACAGAGTCAACCAAAAGGATTTGTGAAGCCCTTGTTTAATTTCTAAAATCATATCAGGCAAAATAGGGAAAAACTGCAAAAGCATTGAAAATTAGAAAACCATGGTTTTGATTTTCTTTTTGAAAATTCTCTTGCTACATCTTCCTCAACTTATTTTGTACACTGTTAAAAATCATCAAAAAACTGCTTCAGTCTTAGTTAACTACGCTCACTAGAAAAGAAATCCTTACTTTTCTTTTTTTTTTTTTTTTTTTTTTTTTTTTGTCTTTTGCCTCTAGATAGTATTTTTGCTCAGTCCAAAGTTTCCTTTATACCAGATTTTTGTTTTGACCAATAAAGAAAAAATATCTACTGTTCAAGTATGCCTTTCATCTTTAGCTATGAAGGACTGGGATTAAGACTGCATTATCCAAAATGCTAAAAATGCTTTTTGTCGCTGATCACTAATTAAGTAGCCCCTTATCAAAGGACATCTATTCACAGAGGAAAGGAAATCCCATCATTTAAAGGGCCAGTAGTCATTAAATATAAATGACAAGATAACAGTAAGGTTATGTTCTCTTAGCATGCATCATATCACACAGTGATTTTTTTACTTATAAAACATTTAACTGATTGCATACTGTTTTGCTCTGTATCACTCACAAGGACTGCTCTTGGGTAATGAAGAGTAATTAAGAGGAATCGTATGTATCTCTTCATTGAAAGCCAATGATTTCCTTTCCCATTAGTTACACTCTGGAAATACAGTGCTTTGCAGAGATAATCTTTACCATTGATTTCATTGATCCAGCTGTCTCCAGATGTTAGAACTGAGTATCGATGGCTAGACCATTTAGGTATGCTTCTGCTTAGCTCAGAAGTTACACAAATATAAACATATAATAATCCTTACCAATCATCAGGACAGGTTATTAGGCCCAATACTAAGCAGCCATTCCTTCCTTTTATTTTTAATTTTACTAGGAAGTTGCTTTGCATTTGAGTTTGCCAAACTGAGTGTAAATCAGGTAATTTTCTTTACATTTTTTCTTTCTTGCATTCAACTACTGTACTTTAGAAGCTAACAAAATGTTAGTAGGACTTGGGGATATGTAATGCCTATCTGCTGGCTTCCTGAGCACTGAAGAGCTGCAGTACCAGTCTGTGATGTTGAGGTGAAGAGCATAGAAACTGAGGGAAGGTTGGTGCCCCCTCAGAAAGGCAGCAGCTTACACAGATGTGTTATTCTTTATGGCTGACTACTGACATCTCACTAGGGGTAATTATGACATCCTTCACACCTCACTGGAAATTCACAGCCCTTTACTGTGAAATTCTGAAGCCCAGTAGTGATAGACCAGTGAAACTCAATATAGACATGCTAAAATAGAGGATAACCTAAAATTTTTAAAAAGTGAGCCTATGAAATGGAACTTGCTCTGTTTTCCATTTAGATTTGACAATCCTTTATCTTGGTCTTCTATTATGGAAACTACCTTTGAGTGAAAGAGTTAATCCACCCACTCTTAAAAACTAATGTGGGCAAAATAAGTGACTAACTGCCACTAAAGTAACTCAGTTACTGGACAGCATCAGCTCAGTTTCTTTCAATTTCTTTACCAACAGTTAATTGTAATGCATTTTCATCAGCAATATTGATACCTGCCTACAAGGTAGCACGAAAGGGATCACAGAGGCCAAGGAAAATGATCTGAAGGAGAAGGTGCTCTGGATAAAAGTGGGTGAAACCAAAGAGAGATTGCTCATTATACAAGTGTTTCTCTAGACTGCAGCTGACTTTTCAAAATGGGATATTAAAGCAAGCCATCTACTTTACTGTATGGATGGGTTAGGTTCATGGGATGATTCATTCTTCATTCTTTCCTGAAAATTACCTAGTCTGAAGTCACCGTGTCCTTGCAACATCTCTGCTCTGATCAACAAAGTGAGGACAGGTTAGTGATGGAGGAAAGGAGGCATTAAATGTGTAATTGTCCCAGAAGGCACACACTCCATCCACACACAGTTGTCCAAAGAGAGGTTTCTTCCCATGGGAGGCTGTGGTTTTGCACTGCACCGTGCTCAGGCTTCTGTGAAATTGCCTTCTTTTGTGTCTGGAAGAAAGTCCTGATTGTGTCCTCTGACTAGGGTAAATGGAGAAGGACCCCACACAAACTGAGGTCCAAAGCCTTCCTGAATTTCCATTCTGCCAAAATACAGCCTGAACAGAGTTTGGCCAGTGGGAGTGACAGCCCAAATGCTTTTGAAAGGAAATTTTTAGTTATTTTTTAAAATTTTGGTTTCTTCCAGTCTAACTCAAGGGTAAATCTGTCTATCTACTTCTTCTAGCTGCCTAGAATGACACAAGACCACTGTAAACCTCACTTCAGGCTGGTAGTTTCCTGCCAGTCAGCACTGCCACCAGTGTGTTAGTGGTCATCAAATGTCAGGAGTCACTTTCACCTTGAAAACAGCTTGGAACGAGAGAATAATGACTAAGTAAATCTTGAAGCTTAGGGAAAAATGTGATTTATGGTGCACAACAGAAGGAAGGTTACCTGTATAGCACTTCCTCGGTATGTGTATGCATGCATAGATTGGAGAATCTGTTCTCCTTCCATCACAGTGCACATTTGTATATGTTAAAGACAGGGAACAGATGACTGTTTAACATGGCAAAGAACTATAAAAATGTTAGTGGCTCTCCTTTCATTTTCAGTCATCTAAAAAGTGTTTTAATGAAGTATTGCAAACTAGATTCTGAAAAGTCATATGGCATTTTAAATAACTACCAAGGAAAGATACTACTTTTAAATACTGTATTTTAGACCTAGTAGGAGACCTCAGACAGTTTGTTGTTCATTTCAACCTAATGCAAGTATTAGCAAGCTTACTGGGTAAGGCTTCTACTTTCTGAAATGTCTTGACTCTTTAATGCATTATTAATTGTTCTAATATATATAATTCAGTGCAATTCATTGTATATGTCTGAACATTCCTAAGAAAATCAGGATAATAGGGTCTCCGGCCATTAAAAATGCCCTAGACAATGTATTTTATTACTTCTCTGTTATCTTCTGTTTTGAAAATATAAATTCAAGGAACCCTTAGAAGAGAGGGATCATTAAGAGGGCAAAAATATCAGAGTGGCAAAACAATAACATTCTTCAGCTGCTAATAATCTCCGAACTGCTAGAAATGCTTCCTGCAGTCTGCGTTTTAGAAAACAAGGCGACGCTAATGATATTTTGTATCCTCAGGATCCTCGGTGGTGCCATTGGTACAAACTCATGTCAGGATAAATTCCCTGCGTAGCTGAAGGATCAGTTCTGCAGTTACCCCCTGTGTGATGTGGGCGCTGTGCTGGGAGCAGCCAGCTGGACACCCCAGTGCAAGCGCCGAGGGACGGAGCTCAGGGCAGGTGTCACAGTCGTGACGAGCATTACCCGGCTCTGTGGCACTGCCTGCTTCATGGCCGGCCAACCCCAGCGGCTGTAGGTGGGGGTGAGCCGAACTCACAGTCTTGCAGCCTAAGTATGGCCACCATTTTACGCTGTAGGAGAGGAGGCGTGATAGCTGCAGGCACTAGCAATGCTAGCCAGATTTATTTATTGCATTAGGTGAGAGCAGTGACTGCAGTCGTGTTATGCCTCCGTACCAGAGCCTTCTTGTGTCCTCTTCTGCCCTGTTTGTTCATACAGCCACATCCTGAAGTTACACAAAGGCCTTGCTAGGTGAAGGAAACAGTTGTTATCGTTAAGGTTGACTGGAAAGCCATGTTACCCATGACAAGGTCTGTGGAAGATAGGAACAATCATATCTCTGAAATGTCTTCCTAATTGTGTCAAATCAGAAGAGCACATGGTTTGCTAACTGTGGTGCCTTCTTGTGTCCAGGAGCTCTGTTTTTTTCTGATGTTTGAACAGTTTGTAGTGCAGCGCAGTCGTGGTTCGGCACTTGAGCTCTCACAAGCTACAGTGACAGAAGCAGAAGTAATTAATAAACGTAGCAGTGCTCTGATCTCCCAAGATATTGATGCTTGCTGATTTTGGAAGCCACAATAAAAACAACGCATCGCATTTCAAGCACAATAAAACATGTCAGTTTTGTAAAACTCAGCGAGATGTAAAACCCCCTGTCAACCTTTGTCCTTCTGGCAGTGCTGAATTTAGTAAGCCTAATCTTGAGGCATCTGGCTGACTTAAACCTCTCCTGTTTTGTCCTTTAAACACTACTGATTTACATGATAGTTTGCCTTAGACAGGGCAGTCAGGCTTTGATATTTGATCCCCATGGGTGTGTTGATTAATAAGGGCTGAGAGGAAAAGTTATAAATGCAGAAAATGAGAGTAAATGAGAGTCCTTTGTAAATGAGAGTCCTGGGATCTGCAATGATTTCAAATTACATTTCTGCATGCGCCTGTCAGTCCTTTAGCATGCCAACAGCTCTTACTGCACTTTAGAAAAGATGCTCTAAACATTAATAATCTGTAGAGCTAAGATTTCTTGGTTCAGATAATTGTATAAAAATAGCACAATTGAGGTGTTACAAACGCAAAGGAAAAAAAAAGAAATCAACCTGCAAAAAAAGATACTGTAAAAACAGGAGGCTAAAGAAAAGGTGTTAGATATTACACCTGAGAACTATGCCATTTCTTCCTGAAGGCATAATAGGAAAAAATTTATTCCTTTACAAAGCAAAATCTGAATTTGGAGCATCGAGAAACATGAGACGTAAACTGTAGGCTTGACCCTGGGCCAGCCACCTGACCTCATTGCTTTGGGCTGTTCCTGAGCAAACAGAAGTTTCTGCATTTCCTGTATTCCCATTTTGAAAGGGTCACCGTGTGGTCTAATAGCGCTGGCTATACAAGACATCTGACACTTTTTCATATGACCACACATGACCTTTCTTAATGTGGAAAAGGCTATGAATCTACCCATTACCGCTAAAAATTAATAATCAGTTGTGTTACATGCATGTAACAAAATCTCCACTAAAATTTACTGATGAATGCTGGTGACATATACAATCAAAATTTAAAAAATGTCTTCAGAAACTTGAATTGCAATAATCTCAAATTTTGCTGGTGACCTTCACTGAACTGATGGTAATGTGGGAATACTGTGAAATCCACAGAGACAACATTTTGCAACCAGCCAAATGTTGAATGTTAGTTATGATTTTCAAGGCATATGATTAGCTTAATATTTTTATTTTATTTTACCTCTGATTAGTTGTACTTGGAATATTAAAGCTGGCATTTTGCAGTCAGTATAGCTAGGGGTATTTAAATCAGAACATAGATCTCTCTTCTAAGTACAAATGAGAAGGGCAAACACTTAATAGTTTTGAAACATATGGTTAATAGGCCTGTATTTTTAATTTATAGCTCTATGAATATATTTTATTTTTCAGTTTGTAGATATTGGGAAATGAATCTTCAGATGGTCCTTAATTATTCTGAATTCAGCTAATGAGATATATTGCTTCAGTCCAAACTCTAGGCTCATCATAAACAAAAGCTAAAAGAAGAAAATAAACCCATTCTTAGTTTTTTGCGGAATGATATTTAGAAAAAAAAATTACAAAATTTCCTAGCTACTGAGCAGAATTTCTTTTAAATATTGTTCTCCATCTCCAAAATTTCATCACTTCTCTCTGTGCTGGTTTTTTGAAAGACCATTTCCACCAGAGCAATTGGTATGATTTAGGGGGCAAAAAAATGTGACATAGCTCATTGAAGAAGCTGACCAGAATGACCAGCCATCAGAGCCGGCAGGTGGTGAGCACTCACACAGCCCCTCTGACCGGCTGCTGGGCATCTGTTCGGGATTTCCCCTTGCTACCCTGCAAGGCAGGGAAACGGGTCCATCTGATTTTTCAGGTTAGGAGCTGGGGATGGGGAAGGGTCAGGCTGAGGCTGTGTTTCTCGTTGATCACCCACCCTGGGTTACACAGTGGGAACCGCCCCTTTTCTGATGAGATAAGGCTGGCCATGTGCTAGAGCTGCAGTGGCCCTGGGTCAGGGCAGGATGGAGTGCCTGCCCACGCGCCCTCCCGCTCTGCAGTGTCTCGCTGGCTTGGCAGACCCTACAAGGAAGATGCAATATATCGCTGTAGCCAGGGGCATCTCTAGTGCACCACGGTGACTGGGGAATAGGGTATGGGACCACAAGAGGCAGATAGAATCATAGAACCATTTTGGTTGGAAGAGACATTTAAGATCATCAAGTCCAACCATTAACCTAGCACTACCAAGTTACCACTAAACCATGTCCCTCAGCACTACATCTACATGTCTTTTAAATACCTCCAGAGATGGTGGCTCCACCACTTCCCTGGGCAGCCTGTTCCCATGCTTGATAATGCTTTCACTGAAGATTTGGAGAAGAGCAGGGATGGTGCCTTTATCAGTATTCCTCTCCTCCTGCTCCCAGGAAATACCCACCCAGCAGATAAACTAAGTATTTTGCCCATCCTGCAGGTAAAGGCTGATGGAAACATAAGGTGACACATGCTTTTAAGGTATCCTGGCTGTTGAACCATACACTTCCAGTACAATGCTGTACTTGGAATAACTTTCCTCTTCCAGTTTGTTTAATGAAGATGGGATCTTATGGACCATGCTTTCCACTTGTGTTTCACAGATGCTCCGTCCTGTCATGGACGCAAGGCATCCGTTGTGACCAGCAATCTGAATATGCCTCTAGCAAAAACCTGTCATTTGGACATTAAAGTAGACATCTGTTTACATACTGTAATACTCTTTTTCTATGTACGTTTTAAAGGGTACAAGGAAAATACAGAACCCAGGCAGCTTTGCAGCTAACTCCATTTCACTCTAGCAGGTTTGCTCGTGCTTTGGCCACTGGCTGGATTTCCCCTGACAGTTTTCCACTGCTGGGTGGGGGTTCCTGGCCTTTCTTGTGTGTTGTTTGTGCTGTTCCTGGGGTTTTTGTTAAAAAACAGAGGGAAACAATAGGAAAAAAAGGCCTGGTTTTTTGTTCCCTTTCATTCCTCATCAGTGCTCTCCAAAAGAAAACCAGCAAGAAAAAGAGGAAGGTAACACAGGACTTGGCAGAAAGCCAACACACAGGAGTGCTGCAGCAGGTTGAACACTCTAGATCTTTTGTCCGTTTCAAATATCTCTGGTTTATTCTGAGCTGTACAAGCTGCACAAACCCTTATTCATCTGAGTAAGCCACTTATGCAAGGCATACCAGCAAAATTTCATGTTTTCTGTTGTTCACACGAGTCCTGATGAGTTCACTTCGGGATCTCATCTTCTTCATCCTGTTATCCTTGTCACTGAAATTGCTCAGTGTACATCAAAGTAGTTCCAGGACAGCTGCTCAGCCTCACAGAAGACACCAAACGCTTGATGTGATAGCCACTACTCAGGTGTTACTTATTCATTCTATGGTGCATAGACTACTTTATACTGAAAACAGTGGTCTGATCCCCAAAGTCATCATTCTGTGTCATTTGTCCCATTTTTGGTGGCATTGCTGAGGCTCATCACTCTTTAACCTCCTGCCACCAGTCTTCCTTGTCCCTGAGCACTCTACTTCTGTGTGCATGTCCCCTTTCCTTAATGCCCTACAACCTTCTGAAACCTTCAGCTGACACAGGGCAGATGTACAATTTTTTTTTGTCCAAATGGCTACCTTCTACCAGAGTGAGAACTTTGAATTTTTGATAACCAGTTTGTTTCCTGTAACATCTGACTTTTAAAGGAGTCATCGCATTCTCTCTGGGTTGAATGCATGAGTAGTTCTCATCCAGGCTGGTACTGCAAGTAATTCCTGGTGCTGGGTCTATTCAGGGATTTTGGATTGAGCTGTGTTCCCTTTTCAACTCCTAAATAATAGAAAAAGATAATATATTGTTATGTATAAATTATCTCAGAAAGACATGTGTTTTGACCTTGATTTAAACAAGCTCTACTAAAAATATAGGAAGGGGAAGAATGGAGGTTGACGTGATTTCCAGCAAGGTATTTATAGAACTGTTTGAACAGAATTTACAATAATTAAAACAGAGTATAGGTTATGTTACAGTAAATGAAGTCAATTTAGTTCATCATCATTTTTACAGTGTTGCAAATTAACATAACAATGACAACTCTAGTTGTCACTGACTTGAGCAGCAGCGGTTAATCATTGCAATTAATCATTATTAATACATAATTCATAATGATCAATCATGCTTGACTCTAGGATCATAGTGGGCTTTTATTAAATACTATGTAAATATAAAAGGGCATTAATAACTGTCCAAAAGCTAGGAGAATCAGACCCCCATTTTCCATTTTGATGTACTGTTATGAGCTATCGCTGCCACGTGTCTGAGTTTGTTAGGACTTGTTTAGTTTGAATTAACCTTGACAGGTGAGAAGTAAGATTGCAGCACACATATGCAAATTGCATAAATGTCCCATATATTGTCTAAGATAGCTGTTGTACGCCTCACGGATCTGGTAAGTCACTCAGGAAAAACCGTTTCACTCAGAATTGGACTGGTGCTTTGGCTCAGCAATTCTCCTCTAACCCTCTCCCCATGGTGCGCTGAACATCATAAAAAGTAAGCTTTGGTTTTCAAGAACAGCTCTCAGTTCCTCCACAGCTGCTGTTCTCAAAATCTGCTGTGGAAGGGCTGCTTCTCAGGTGGACACTGAGCTGTGGTTTATACCTATTGCAATACTGATGTCCAGGAGCACAAGAACCTCTGAAGAGTAATTTTGCAGGCTGCCTAGATGGCTTTACAGGCTGCAAGGATTCTGTTGCCTGTATTCTAGAAGCCCACGGTCTGTACCATGTGTTGTTTTTTTAACAATTTCGCTCTTTATGAGCTCAACTGCTTCTCTGGGAAGTAGAAGAGCAATGACATAAGTTAGGTAGTTTTTCAGAAAGCTTTGGAATACTACTTTTCAAGTTAAATCTGCCTAGACATTTTAATGAGTCTTTGCATGGAAAATCAACCATGGTTCAGACACATATTGCACCCCAAAACAAATCAATTTATTTTAAATGGAAGGCTATCTTAAAGGGTTTTTTTCCTTGAAGAGTGAAAAGCAAATACATACTTCAATTTAAATTAATTTTAAATATTTTAGTTTGCTTTAAGGAAAACAAGAGAGAACACAGTGTGCATATCCATAATGAAGTGCAGTAATACTTAGTTCAAAATGACTGTTGTTTCAGCATAGAGCAGTGCTCAGAGAAAGCCAAAAATTCAATACAAACAAAACAAAAACATTAAAGTTTGATAGCCACATGATTTCTGGGCAGAGGGTAAGGGCCCACTAGAGAACCTACGAAGAGTCCTGGCACAGCAAAGGATGTTTAAAAGCAAGTGCTTTTTTCTTAACCAAATAAAATATTTCAAAAGCAGCAAACCCCTTTTAAATTCCTCCATGAAATGAAAGTCTCTTCAACGGTAGTTTGGCAGAATTAAACTATTAATTCGTCAGATTTCAGCAGCGTCTGATCTTTGAATAGCATGCATACCATTTTATGCCTGAAGGACAAGCGGAGCCATGTGACTCCTGCAGCAAGTGGCTAGATGTCCTCAGAACAAGCTTAGAGCAGCAGGTAAAATCGTGCTGTATCTGCCTCAAAACAGGCCAGGCAACAGGGAGCCATCCGCTCTCACGTACTGAATTCAGAATTAGTCCTCCTACCACAGGTATCATTTCAGTCTTGTTTTCTACCCAGGAACGTTGCCCCCCCGCCCCCCTTTTTTTTTCATCTTGCCAATAATCTTTTGCCTGACTTTAAGGATCCTTCCTGAAGCTATTATTTTTATCGTGCTGCAGTACCTGTCCTCTGGGAAATCACTCCTCACACTGCCAAGGACACGAGTTTGCTTTTGAGCTTCAATCCGGTCCTCGGCCATGTGTCTGTCCCCTCCTGTAGATGACACTTTCACCTTCTGTTACTGCCATGCTCAGAGCAGATGCTACCAAAGCGAAATATTTCTCTGCGTACTGTAACCACGCACAAACCCTGATATACGAGGCTACAAGTAATGTGGAAGATCTGGGAACAAGACTCTGATGCGCACCTTGTTTCTACGCCCTGGCAGGGAGCTATTATTTGATTAAAATAGGACTGTACTGCCTTTTTCCCCCCTTCACGTTCCCACTCTTTAACTGTGATAAAATGATTTATTACCTAAATTAAATTAAGAATGGATTCCATCTTTGTCCTTCTAATTTTTGCTCAGAATGACACACGGAGCTGGAGGGAGGTGAACAGAAGATCTTGAAAAATAATGTTGCTATTAAAAAAATATTTTAACTGTCTCTCTTCCTAAAAACTAATCGCTCCAAAAGTTTTCAGCAAAAAAGTAGGCTTCAAATGACCTGAGATAAAAGCAGGTCATATTAGGAAGAAGATATTAATAAAAGATCATATTAGGAGCTAGAAGATTGCATCCATCATGGGGTTTTGTTTTACGGATTAAAAAAAAATTGACTTGACTGTCAAATCTTCAACATTTAAATTTTCAGGTCCTGGCCCCTGAGAGAGGAATCATACGCTGAGTGCCTCGACTCCCGAAAGTCCCAAAAGTGTGGGAGGAATGGGGCAACTCAGAGTTGGATCCAAACTGGCTGAACTGCAAACAGGAAGAGCTACTAGGGAGGGGATGAAGAAAAACCGCTTCAGTGGTGGGTGAGTACTCCTTCACCTGGGATTGCAGAGAGGCACCTTTGTCCAGCTGGGGTCCACAGCCTGAAGGAAAAATGTTTTTTTCTTCTTCCTGTGGTAATGAGGGACTGGGCAGGGTTCT
This sequence comes from Burhinus oedicnemus, assembly GCA_008921705.1. Taxonomy (NCBI): domain Eukaryota; kingdom Metazoa; phylum Chordata; class Aves; order Charadriiformes; family Burhinidae; genus Burhinus; species Burhinus oedicnemus. The sequence continues at coordinate 822,509 of VFFE01007878.1, read as the reverse complement.
CTGCTCTGACTGAGGAGAGCGGCAGCGGCAGACGTATGCAGGTCCGAGCCTCAGTGCTTAGGGTTAAGGAGAACATAGGTCCCTTCATGTTGAAGTGGTAGCTGATCTCTGGTTTTGAATTGCAGTTTTGGACTGAGAAGCAAATGCTCTCTTTAACTCCTCCTTGCAATGCTAATTCTTTTATTGTGTTCTGCTTTTTATCACTCAGTTCTCATAAATTCGAGATGAAGAGGACAGAAGCTCTTTCTAGGCACAATTTTTTCTGTATTGTTTATTTCTAGTGGTCATTCTTCTGTTGATGAACTGTTACCACCCAGATAGAAAGTGCAGAGTGAAGGACTCATCGAGATTGATGTTTTCAAGAATACTGGATTATAAATAATAATGTATGTATATGTTTACCTTGTCTAGGGTGGCTGGTTAGAAAACTAGTTGGTTTCTGAAATGCTATGAACCTGTACATTTTTCAGGGTGCTCCTGTAAAAAAGGGTGAAGTGGAGCTTTGAAAAGCCAGCAAAATTATTTTCTCCTAGAGAATTTCTCTTTGTGTGAACTCCTGAATATAATAATTTATCAACTGATTTCCCTTCTCTTGTATGTTCCAGTGCAGCCCTGTGAGTCTCATAAGTAGAAGAACTGTGATTCTTTTAGTGGCAGATTGAAAATATATAGATAAAAATATTTTATATGAACATTATAAAACTCTGTAACATATGGTGGGTGGGTGTCCTAAATATAAAGATAATAAAAATAAGAAACATGTATACAAATTAAAATTTTATATATATCTGAATTTTCATCCCTGGAAAGGCAGTGCTTAATTTAGGAATATACAAACCAATTAATGGGTATGTGAATGAATGACATTGTCACACTGACATGTTGTTGCAGGCCTGAGGAATGTGTTATGATATATTCTTCTATTCCTCACTCCATTTAGGAGTGCACACGGATTATTGCAAATCCCAACAATGCTAAATTAATTTGCATATTACTTGCATAAGAAGCTGCAGGCATTTGTGTAGGTGATGTGGATATCTCTATACACACAGCAGAATATGAAAGTTATTTTTCAGTCTTTGTTAAATTTTTGGTAAAAAATCTTGACTCTTCAAAACTGAGAGCTCTTGATAGCCAAAGTTACAAATGAGAACTCTGAAAATCTGTACTCCTGTGAAAATCTGTGTATTTCCTTTGTGTCCCCCTGCTTGGTTTATCAAAAGACAATTTTTCCCAGATGCCAGCTTGCTGTGGGTTTGTTTCTTACCTTGGATTGCACGGGTACCCTTGTGTGACTGTGCATTTCATTGATGTTGCATGGAGATTGAATTATCTGAAAATGTAGTCCAAGGTCTGGTCTTCAAAAATGCAGGTGCTTGTTACTTAGAGCCACTTATCAGTCAATACTGATAAACTTTTACTTGATAAGGTTCAGGTGCTTGGAGGGGAAACAGTGTGGAGGGTATGCGAATAACATCGACAAGAAAACACTGTGTTTCAGTATTCGTGTTGTACACAAACTACTTCTGTTCTGAGGACCTCGCTCCCTTCTTTTATCCACAGCTATAATTCAGCTACAACCGTAATGATGCCTACTCTCACACACATCAGTTTTTTGTTCTCGGGGTTTTTTAGGGAGACATGGCAGTAGCTAGTGACCTTTCTCTTGCATCCTCTTTATCATCTTAGTCACATCGCCAGACCCTTGACAGACATTGAGTGAGAGTTACCTGCAATGTCTATATAAGAGCTGCAGTACAGCTTGATCTAGATTTTTTTTATTATTATCATTTGTGCAAACTCCCTGTTGAGTCCCTGCTTTGGCAATGCGAGCTGCAAAACATCCACAGATGTAGAGCAGGAAAGCTTAATTCTTCATGTTACTACAGTAATGGGGAGGGGTGAAGGAAGCATAGATAACATCTTTATTATTGAACCAAGGTGTAAAAGTAGGGGTTTTCTGTGCTGTTGTGTTCCTATCAGGAACCAGCTGCTGGGGTATCCCAGTGTCAGCATGAGCTTGTGTCTGTAGCCTCTTGAGAAACGCCACCACTGCAGGGCCTGGTGAGGCTAGCACGGCTCAATGAGGGCCCTCAGGAAACAGGCACCAGAACTCCTCAAGAGCTCCCCTACATACTCCTGCAGCCCCATCTGGTTGATGCTCGGAGACTGCTGCTGAGACTTTGGATTCAGAAGTATGAGAGCACTCATTTGTTCCCTACCTGTGCCCACAAAGAGGTCACCGTTGCTGTGCCTGGAGCTCTTTTCACACCCAAGGCCAGTTTAAATTGCCATTTTATTAGATTGTTTGAAGAACAAGACACTGTCACAGTTTAGGACCTTCCAGGTAATTATACCTTGGACATAGTTAGAGATAACCTCAGTTATCATGATGAGGGTTAGTGATGAATGATGATTTCTAAATACTCTTTTATTTCAAGGAGGCTGGCTGATTTCCATTTATAGATGAATAGCAATAGTGAAGGTTTTTTGGCATCTGCCATTGCTGCGGCATATGCTTCCAAGAACTTCTTGCTATACATGTGGTGAATACAACTTGTTTTGGCAAAATGTATTTCCTCCATTCAAATGTCATTTGAGGGTACTTCTAAATTTCATTGAATTATTCTGACTATAAAAAGTCAAACAGCAGCATACAATTTGCCTTCCGTACCACACTCCACTTAAATTCCCTTACAGGCTACCAGTTTATGAGTCATTTTTCCATTTAACTCTTGTAATGTAATAATCTACAAAAAAAACACTTCCATTCTTGTTACAGCTAGGAACAGGTTTAAAAACTAAAAGATCGGGTTCACATAATATCCATGAATTAATTCAATGAAGTTTTGAGCTAGATGTCAGTGTTTTAAGGTTGGTTTATTTTATACGCCTAAATTTATGCACATTAATAGCCATATTTTGTCACATAATTTATTGTTCTCCATTACCACATTTTGCTTTTAGCCTAATTTACTATCCTTACTTTTAACACTGTGTGTTACTTCGTATGAAGATACTCTCACCCAGACCCTTACCAAACACCTTTTCCCTCTGGGTCTCATGCTGCCTGGCGAGTAGGCTTAGATGATATGGTTCAGAAAATCTTTTACAGACTTGAGAGGTTAAAAACATTTTACTTAATTTCTGCCCGAGCAGGCTTCTAATTTTTGGAGAATTTCGGAGGTGGCAGAAGACACTGACAGGGTTTGAGGCTGCAGTCATCAGCTACACAAGCAAGACCGCACGCAGCAGCAGAGCAAATTTTGGGTGAACATTTGTCAGCTCCTATTTCATCTGAATGTGTCATGCAGTCCCATTAAAAACTGTAAATATAGGCCAGAATCTGCACCTTTTTTCACATTACTATGACTGTTCTTCCTAAGTTATCCTCTTTACTCTTGTAATCCTCTCTGCTTCTGAAATACATGAAGTACTACCCAGCACGGAGAGCAGTGGCAGGACTTAGTTGCCTCATGCAAAAGACCAGATTTCTTAATTGTATTTATGCACCAAATGATTGAGACAGAAACCACTGAGACCTAAGCACTTAAGCAGTCATCATATTTCTGAGTCCAGATACCTCAAAAAAACTGCACTAAGGCTCTTGCTAGATCCATCACTAGTCATGCTGAACTTCAAGACCACTCATCTAAGTGTGTTACTCCCATTCCATTTTTTTTTTAGGATAATCTGAGGATGCTGGCACAGATCTTCAACTCCTTTTCCTTTTCTAAAACTTTCCAGTGATAGTGAAATCAGTGAAGTAAATCACAAGAGAAATGATACGCAAATTCTCTCTTCTTCTTCCTAAATGAATTTATCATTGTATTCTCTCCTATATGTTAACGTCTTACAGAGTAACTATACTTAAACAAATTAAAAGTATGTAAGTATTCTTCAAACTGTAGTGAGTTTGGAAATGGGAAACTTTTGCTATTTATATCCTCATTCCAACTTTCTTTCTTGTGTATGTTGCTGTATCACAGAAAACATTTAAGTAAATTTAGATCATAAAAAACTAATATGGGCCATTTATGGGTCAAATAGTGTTTTCAGATGTTCTTTTGAAGTTCTTCGGTGTGTTTTCCATTCATATTTGGTTAACATAGGAGAACACTTGTAGCAGAGAGTAGAATAAGAGACTTTTTTCTCTTAGATAATTTATATACATCTTCCTTGGCAAAGCACATACATCACAGCTCAATCTTTGTTTTTTTTAACCCGGTCCTATACACAGTGCCATAGACAGGCTTAAATGTTAATTGCAAGTAACATGAAGAGAAGGCCTTATTTTTAGATCCAAATCAACAAAATCCTGGTAACCACCATTTCACATTGAATGCAACTGTAAGACTCTCCAGTCCCAGAGGTACTAAATAACAACTTGATATGGTTCCACTTCGTGTTATAAATAGTGAATCATGAAAATAAAGCTCTTAAATTTCATCTTTCATTTTCTTTCCTTTTTTGTAACAGGATTTCGTGGGTTTTGTTTCTAAATTCTAATTCTGAGGTTAGATGCAGCTCATTTTGCATTTCATAGCTTAGAAGTTCTTATAGATTATTTGATTCTATAAGGATGGCTCTAGCAACAGAAAATGCTACTTTCTCATTGAGATTTGTACCCTACACGTGTTAACTGATTATATAGTTGAACTCTACGACCTATTTATCTTCCTGAAAGTAACAGAAATGGCTTTGTCACAAGCTGTGGAATATATGCAGGACTGCACAATGCTCAGTCTCTACTGTATTCTGAACAGTGATATCTTTTAGCATCTAATATTTATGTTCATTTCAACTTGTATTCTCATTTTTCATCTGCAGTGCCCTTGGTGATGATAGAAATTAGTTTTATCATGGCTTCCTTTAAAGGACATCCAGGCTTGGAGAAAAAACAGGGAGGCGAAAAGTCATCTGGAGGCATGGGCTCCAAATTGATATGTCAGGAAAGTATATACATGAATTTCATGTTGAAGTATAGTGATCCATAATCCTCTCTTGTTTTATACACTTATAAATTACATTCTTTTATGGTATGTCATTTAACTATACAGGTCTTTGTATCAAAACTAGTGTTTCAAGCCCAGGCTGGAGCCGTCAGTGCTGTGGAGGTCACCCTGGAAAAACAAAATGGATAGTAGCCTCAACAAGCAAAGACTTCCATCAGACACGGGCAGGGACGTGGCTGCTACAAGTTCGTGGAAAGTCCTCGTGGCAGCATTTGTTCCTCTTATGTGGGACGAGGCTGACACTGCTATCTGTCACTCACTGCCTTGCGCAGGTTTCGTGTTTATGCTGCGTCTCACTTTTTCCCCGAGACGGCCTCCCTCTAGACTGCTGCAGTTTAAATCTTAGCAGTCAGGTGCTATTTTTCCTGTGTCTAGGCTGTCAGCCCAGATCTTTATAAAACCTCCAGCAGGCCCTTTTCTCCTCCCCACTTCCAGAAGGGAGGCATTTTAAGTAAGCCAAGGTTCAGTATGTGACAGGAAACAGATGAAATAATAAAGCATCCTTCCACGCCATATGAAGTTGTGGTAAAGGTGTAGTGAAGGAAAGGGTAATTACAGGGGAAAAAAATGTTCGGCATTGCCTAATCTTCAACATTCAACGTGCTAAAAAAAACACCAAAATTATACTATAGCTGCAACATTGTTGTACGACTGGCCCTAATTATCTGACACTTACTTGGTCAAATTGACAAAATCTATTAAATATATATGAAAACGTTTTGCAAGATACAGATAATAGCCTTGCCCTTTAGACCTGTGGCTGCAGAGATAATGATTTGGGGCTTGCTAAACATTTCACTCATGTTTCAAACTTCTGCAAGCTGTTTTTCTTCTGAGAAGGAGCTTGCGAATTTCAGTAGTGTCTCTACATCTCATTACAGGGAAGGAAAACAGTCAGGCAGGCACAAAGTATATAATGCAAAGCTGTTTAAAGAGAAGGTGAATGGGGGAGCGAGCTGAGTGACTGATAGAAATCCCAGGACTTCCAAATAAATTGACAGAAATGCGGGCTTGCGGTCTGAAGACAAATGTGTTATTCAGAGTCTTCTGGAGTTCAAAACTTAAACCTGACACCGGTTCCTGCTGTGGCCTTCAAGGACTTACCTAATTTCCTCTTTTTCCCCATGTGCAGGTGGGGAAGCTAATACTTATTTACAGGAGTCCTGCTACTCGAGTCATTTACAATAGCCGATCTACACAGAATGCGGATCTCAAGGATAATCTTTAACTTAGAGAATGCTTATGTGATAGCTATCGGGAGATCACGAAGCATTTTCCAGAAGAATTGCATGTCATAATCCCCCAAAAGAGGGGGTGCTAGATGAACAAAGTCACTAAATGAAATTTTTGCACCAGTTTTCTTGCTGTCTTTCACCCCCATCCCCCGAGGGTTTTTGTAACCTGGATGATTTCAGTCCATGCCCCTAAAAGCTGCATTAGCTCAGTGAGGAGGATGCAGTCTAGGTGTAATGTAGATGCAGGAACAAGCTGCAAAGGCGATAAAACCAAGAATATTTTAAGCCAGCTTTGCTGCTAAAGGACACTTTACACTGGAAGCTGTGCACTAAATCTCCAGAGTCTTTGTTCAATCTGAGTTGCAGGTTATTTTCTCTCCTTTTCCCTCAGCTATGCTGGATACGTATGGGTCATTTTGGAAGCAAAAATTACCAGTATGTATAATGTAACTACTTTATCTGGGGAAGACTGGCACAAAATTCTTGCATTTCAGTATATTAAAAGTAAGTCATTTGCCCCTTCCAGCACTGATTAGTAGGAAAGTCCACAGCTGACCCTGCCTGGTCTCCAGGACTATATGGTTTATCGTTGCTCCTTCAGCTCTGTCTAGGCTTCCTAAATCATGGTACTCAGAGAGAACCGAGGCAGGGCCTGTCAGTGGTGCTTCTTACAAACTGATTGTTCGCAAAAGCACCACAACAGAAATTCAAAGACCAAAAAGTAGGTAAGAAACTAGAAAAATACTGTTAGCAGCAATTCTTTGTGAGGCGATGCGGGGAGTAGCACTGGGGAGGAACCCACATGGCCAGGTGTTTGATACAGACACAATTTACATTAGAATTGACAGCATTTTCTCTGTTGTAGAGAAAAGTTCAGACTTACGCTGTCAGGCTGTCTGGCGGAAGCTGTGGGAGGGTAAGGGGGCTCTTTGTGGGAACAGCATGGGTTTGGGGGTGTTGGTGATGAGTTACTGAGGTATGGAGGGAAATTAGGAATGCTGCCGGGAGGCCAGTGAGAGTCACAGGCAGTTGCTTTAAGTACAGGCAGGACACGATTGACTGCAGGCTTATTTTTCCAACTTCATAGCACACTGTGAAATACTTCTTTGTGTACACCTCAGCTATCGCTGCTTCTGAAAAGTCCAGGCAGAAAGGAGAATTGCAGCACTTTGTGACTGCCGTAGCATCTTCTGTTGCTTCCCAGCTGCTTCATGGAGGGGAAAAAGCTTGTGGGCTCTGCCCCGCTTTGCAGGCAGAAGCTCTGAGGAGGGATGAGTTCAGCCAGGTGCCAGTGCAAAGCCTAGGCCTCAAAATTTCAGCACATACTAGTAAAATCCTGTCTGCAGCAGACTCTCCTTGTGCATTGCAAATGGTTGAGCTGGAAGGAGTGCCTCCCGCGCCCCCGGGGGAAGACTGGAGTGAAAGATGCTGTCTTCTGTGAAGGTGTACCAGAGTGTAGGCTGCAAGCCAGATTTGAAAAAACAAAGTTCAGTGGTTTAGGGCATGCCCTTCAGCAACATGAAAATGAGATGTTCAAGAGATGCGGAGAGCCTGTCTCTTTACTGAGAGCTGTGATACCATGCATTGCACCTCTGATGCAAGAAAACGGCCATCCAGGTGACATATCTGACCATCTTCATCTTTACATCGTTCTTAGTTTTTTTCAGATAGTCTTCAGATCATATTTTATTTTTGCATAATAGGGCCAACTAATTGTATTCTCTAAATTCAGCCAAACAAGTTCTCACTCAATATTAAATCCTGATGCTGGGGAAGTTTAAGTTATGGTTATTATGGATGTGTTTAGGGACTGTATTCTGAAATAAGTAATCTAAATGAAATACAGGAAAACCTTGTATAGGAAGGACTCAAATACGTGGAGCCAGCCATCAGCTCTGAAGTAACATATGTTTGCTTTTCCCTGTCAGGGAGACTTTTCCCCCAGTATGCCATTTTTTTGTCCCCTTCTGTTTGACAGAAGCAGGAATTTTTCCCTCTAAAGAGAAAATTCTGGGACTTGTTGCGGTGTCCCCTCTTTTGCATTAGGAAAATAATTAAACCTTGATGAATATTCCTCCTACAACACTTCCTGAAGTGATGGTGTATTTTCCAAATAAATCTAGCTGTCCACATAATATCCACAGTGGTATTTGGCAGGAAGGTTAAACTCGATAAAGTTATCCTGAAACTTTCACAAGGAATCCCACTTTGTGATCAAGTAAGCAAAAAAAATTGGCATTGGTTTAGTATGAAATCTCAGTTGGCCTTCAGCAACACAGTGATACTACATGCTTGTACTGGCTGTTCTGTGAAGCAGTCCCAGCAATGCCAAATGCCAACAGGTTGATGACAACCTATTAATCTCGTATAAAACATATTTGGTTTTACACTTGGATCTCAATCTGTATTCTATTAAAATATCAATATAAACTATTCTGCTTAGTAGGAAGGTCTAACTATTATTATTAATAATAATTAATAATAATAATAGTAATAATAATTTATAATAGGTAACGAGTTAGTGAAAGTTAATTATCAGATGCTGAACAAATCAATAAGGAAAAGGCCTTTGGGGCAAAGAGAGCAAGGAGGAGAATGAAGACTGGGAATAGAAATAAAAAGGAAGACAAAACAGATAAAGAAGGCACTAGAAGGCGGTAAGCATCATACAACTGTAGAGAGACACGCAGCAAGGCAAAAGCAGAAAAACAGATGTTGAAAGAATAAAGAACAGGAAAGGTGTGAGAAAAACCAATAATGCTAATATGGCATGGGAAGGAGAAAAAGCAGTCTAATATGAAAGAAGGCCTAGAAGAAAGCCAGATATCTACGTGTATCAGTGATAACAAAGAATCAAGAAAAATGAAATATTGAAGAGAGGTGTAGGAAGTAAGAGAATAAACAAAACACAGAAAAACTATGGGGGTTTGAAAGATTTTTTTTATGTCTTCGTCCTTATTGAGCCTCATCATTAACAGGAATAGTATTTTATCTTATTTATAGCAGCCATATACTGCTGCTGTAAAATCTTCTCCAATACTATATCATCATCAGCAACTACATGTAAATTTGAAAGCTTCAGTAGATTAGTGCAAGGTAAAGCCACAATCGGCCGTTGCTTTCTTGCATTTCCAATGATGCCGATCCCTTGGACTTTGGCAGTTCAGTGCTCCTCTGCTGAGAGGCTTTTGAGCCTCTCCAGCACCTTCATTGGACAAATGTGCAGAGCAGGCAACCAGAATGACAAAAAGCCTGTTATGGTAATGACTGATTAGGAGAGGAAAGCAGACAACTAGGGAACCCACATTTGTGGTTCAGTGCTGAAAATAATGGGATTGATACTATAAATTAAAAAATAATAATGAAAGAGGGCTATGGCTAATACAGGAAAGAGGAAACGATAGAATGGGGGGGGTGAGAACGCTTTGAATAATGGGAATAAAGTATGAATGCAGAAAATAGATACCATATGTAAATGAGCCTTTTGAAATAAGAACCAGGAGTAAGATAAATACTGCCATACACTGATGTCAGTTTTGACAGTAATAGTGATTAGTATGAGTTGATAATTGATGACAAGGAACTACAACCAGAGCAGAAACTGTCTGCACCGAAGTCCTGTGACACTATTACTTAACTCAATTAGTTCAAATTACAGAGATGTAGCTGAATAAGCAATATTATGAACTGTGACTCACATAAGCATTTCACTCTGGGAAGGTAATTCAGAATCTACTAACTAGAAGCTAATAGACAGCAGCAGTACGTGCACAATTTATGACTTTCATTTAAAGGGGACCGCTTACCACAAAATAGCTACTTTAAAAATAAGAATACTTGAGTCTTTTTACACCTTTCTGGACACGAAAGAGAAAAATCTGTGTTAAATCAAAATCATCTTTCCAAGCTGTGAAACCCGCATGTTTCATTATTAAGTTTGACAAAAATACATGCAGCATCATTGACACAGGCACTTCCTTATATCAGAAAGGTGTCATTAGCTTTACTTCAAACATCAGCTGAGCTGTGGTTCAAAAGAGGTACTATCAGAAGCATAAATGGTATTTCTGAGTGCATGTGGCTTCATTTAATGACTCACATTGGCTACCAGGTTCAACCTTCCTGCTACATTGATCCAGGAGGGGTTTCTTCTGACTCTCACAGCTGCTAACTAGAGCAGAGTCAGGTCAATTGGGTCTAATGGTGAAAGCATTAATATGTCTGTGAGAGCTTTCTCTGAAAAGGTCTTCAAAACTTACACCAGGAGAAAAAAGATTAGACTCCTTACCCAGTAACAAGTTCAGTGCTGACAATTGCTACCTCATGTTCACAAGCTATAGCAATCACCTTTCTTAAAACAGGATTAATTTTTCTTGTCACCGCATCATCATGTATATCCAATCTGAGAAAGTCATCGCTTCTACAGTCGTCAAGGAATATGCACCCTTCTTATTTTCTCTTCAAATTCTTGTCTGTACGTTGCCAGGGCTTGGGGGATCTTGGGTGGGGCAGACAGAGTGTTTTGGTCTTGAGCTCTTTCCTCATTGACTGTTTCCCAAGCTTTCTCCCACAGCACCTTTTGTGCATGCCACAAGAATATATTTTCGGGTTTAATAATGTAATAGACTGAGCCTTGAGCTTTCACAAACAGATCTGTTGAGCAGTACACAATGCTGAGAGAGAATCAGATTGTCCTCAGAACATCTGCCAGATGTAGGATGCCCTAGGGCATAAGATCACATTGATCCCATTGATTGACGGTACAGCCTACTGTACTTTGACAAGTCCAAGTAGATGGCATTAAAGCATGTAGTATTTTCTGCAGCCCACTTTCTCCTTGGTTTCCACTCATTCTTGTGCTTAAAAATGTAATCCCTGCTTTGAATACATACCTAAAATGATGACAGCATAAGCTTTTTTGTTTTCAAGGATGAAAGACCAATATTGGGTTGTTTTTTTTAAAAAAAAGCACACACAAAGAAACTGATGTCACAGGTGTGCTTCTTCTAATTTAATAACTTCTTTCCAAGGTCTCTTTCTTATAGCAATTGCAGCTGATGTGGCATTATCTCATTTTGAAGTACCTGCTCAGAAAGCATTCTCAGTGTAGTCTTTCTGCCATGCCATTATCTTAGCAACAAAGACCAGGTTAAAAATGTCTAGAAATCTTTTGTGGAATATAACACAATATGTGGTTCAAATCTAGGTTTAGGTCAGAAAAATTTCTGCAGCTGGGCATACAAATATTTATAATGATTGAGGCTTAAACTACTAATAATTTCCATTGTCAAAAATGACTGTTAAAAAACTACAAAAATGGATTTTGAGACATCCGTCTCAATTGCTATCCTGAAGTCTCTTTGCTCAGCTGGTATCAGGAGCATTTGGGGGTCTGAGGAGGGACTCGATTCTGTGCTTTACTGCTCCTCAGGTGCCTGGATTTGCTTCTTGGCATTGTTTCAGCAGTCCCGACCAGACTCTAACTCCCAGCACCAAGTGTGTGTCCGAGTGAGTTGCTTTCCAGGCACTGGGCTTTACCTTTGTCCCTGTGGAGCTCATTCCAGTATGTAGGGCCCCAGTGCACCTGCTGGATTGGCTTAGTTGGGTCAGTAGCCCTCAAAGGCTTCTGACGTGAGACTGGATCTTGGGATTACCAAATCAGGAAGATGGAGATCTGGGTCCCATATGTTTCCTGCAGAAGGATTTTAGACACCCACATATGTAATTTCCCAGGAGACTGACCTTGACATTAAAATACTCTAAATGGTGTCAGTAAGACACCTTCCGTTACTGATGGAAAAACTATGCTGTTGTGCGAAGGATGCAGAAAGGGTGCAGAATCTCTGCAGAGAAAGAGCTCTGCTCACAGCCCGCTGCCTCCCCCGGGAGGGAGGGAGGGAGGGAGGTGATCTGGGATGCACACTGCTGTGATCCACTGCTCCAGCGGCTCAAAAAACTCGGAAGACTTCATGCATTTTTCAGTGTTGACTACCCTTGTTTTGCAGGTGATGAATTACAGATCCTTTTGCAGCTATGACACTCTCTCTAATTGTGTTTCCTCAAATTAGCTCAGAGCTCTGAGAAACTCTGGCATGCAGCGAGACAACCCAGTGGGAGTGCGGGGTTTTCCTGCCCTTGCAATAGTGCATAAATAAAAGCTCTTGTCTATGATGTTTATGAACAGACAGCCAGCTCCTCACCTATAGCCCATCAGAGTAGATTGATTCACTTCTGTGAGACTATGCGCACTTACATCAGCTGAGGATCTGGCCTGAAGTATTATTAAATTATGTATTTCAGTTTTATAAACAACCATGTCCTGCTGAGATGATATGCCTGATTCACAGAGCCTGTTTTGCCACGGAGAGCAGTTGATGGGCAAGATAACTAGTAGTCAAATCATTAAAACACAATTAGACAGAAGGAAGCCAGGAATTCACCCGCAATTCTCCTTCTCCATTTTGTGCTTCACCACAAGCTGGCAATTCCTGCGGACAGCCACACACATACAAGGACGTTACCTCCTAGCTACCTTGCCATACCTTCTCCGAGGAGAGCAGCAGTCGAAAAGCAGATTGCCTTCCTGAAATTGGGCATCCTGTCAGCCGGAAAAACCAAACTGAACAAAAGCTCCATTCGAAAATAATGCCATCGTACTCCAGCACAACGTATATTCAGACCAATTTTTCATTAACTTTTTTTAGATAACTGGTCCAGATAAAAAGCAAACAATAAGTGAACTAGCAAGATATATGGGGATATTTATGGATTTTTGTTCATTCCTAAACCAAGGCTTTTCTTGCTGGTACTGTGATCAGCATGTTTACAGTAGAAAAACTAAAGCTGCATTTATAAAGAAGGAAGTTAAAACAATACCTGAATCTGAAAAGTGTACGATCTCTCTTAGGTCCTGGAAAAGAAAAAAAAAAAGAAAACAAAGAAGAATAAAAAAACCTTGTGTGAAAAAGAGATTATATTTTGGCATAATACCTGAGGTCAGAGGACCCTGCCCTGTAGGACCACAGAAGGATGTCTCAAGAACAATCCTTCCCCTCTCTCTTTTGCAGTAATGGAGGAAGCCCCCAAGTCCTGCTTTTAGGCACATCTTTATTCAGCTTTTCACTGAAGTTTCTTAGGTGCTCAATGAAAGGAAAAAAAATAAGGATTTTGGAACAAAATAGTTTTGTTATCATTTCAAATATAGGTGCTCCTAATTGTTGTATTTGTCAGCTTGTGAAAAGGCCTTGAGGTGCTGTAGTTAAAGATCCACTTTCAATAGACTTCTGGGTCTGACCCTGAGTGCCTGGTCATGTTTTTGCTACTTGCCTAAGTACGCTGTCTGGGCTTTGCGCTGTGCTGGGAACCTATGCACATCGAAGTGGTTTCTGCCTGTGACGTATTTAGCAGGGCCAGGCAGAGTAGGAAGCGTGCTGCAGGTTGCCTTGGGGCTTACGGGAGTCACCTGCCCCGATGAGGAGCTGTGAGGACCAGCGAGTCAGGCCAGTCCAGCCAGGTGGCTTTTGGGGAAAACACCTCTGGCAGTAGTGGCTTTCTTTGCAGCCTTGAAAGGGGCACAGCTGGGCAGGAGGGAGTCCCCCTGCTTCAGCAGCTGCCCCCAGCCATGGTCCCCTCCCCAAGGCACCCTGTGGGTCATGGCAGCACCCAGCACCACCCTTGCCTGACGGAGCAGCCCCTGCACAGCAAAGTGGAGGCAGAAGGTGCAAAACAAGGTGCGTCTGGGGTTCTTTGCTGCAGCCCCTCGTCCCCCTGCTGGGGCCGGTCAGTGGGAAGAGGGACCCAGGTGCATCCCCAATTCTGACAGCTCGCCCCGACCAGCCCTGCTTGTGAGTGGTGCTGCACCATAAGCCTCTGTCCCCCGGTAAATGTGTATAAGCAACTCAGCAAGACACATGAGCAGCGGCTCCGCATCGGAGCTGGGAAAGGAGTCTGAGCAGCAACAGCCATGAGGGTAGTGGCTGGTAGCAACATGTCAGGGAGGAGTATAAAAGGAGGCAAACATGTAACTTGGGGATTCCCTGAGCAAGGAGTTAGTATCTTTCTGTAATAGCCCTCGATGGACTTTTTCTTTTTTGGTTATTACTCTTTAAACCAATGTGGATATGTTGGGTTTTGTTCCTGTGACACCCTATGGAAATGCATGCTATGCCTCCTTATGTGGAGTGCGAAGCAGCATCTGCCTCTGCCTGCTTACCTGCTAAATTCACATTGGTGCCACCAGTCATATTAAATTTATTCATGAATCTCTGATCCCCACGTATACACCTCATGATTCTCGGCATTTTTTACACCTTTATCACAAGCTTCAGAGTTGGATTTTTCTAGGCTGAAGGGTTCTGTCAGTTCCGTATATGGATCTATGTCTCTTAGTATCCTCATTGCTCTTTTGTGTTGGTTTATTTCCTCTGTATGTTTTAGTGGAGGGGCTGCTACTGTTGCCACAGTAGCAAAGTCAGGTGAGATAGGAGCTGGTATCAGAGCATGCAATGTTCTCTGTTTGGTTCTTTGTAACAGCTCATAACTTTTTTCCCCAAAGTGGTATTTCCTGGAAATATCGAACAGCAAGATCTCTTTCCTAGATAGCTAGCTGTCAGATCTGAGCCCATTTTTGTGTGTATAGAGTTACAATTGTTTTTCCTCATGTACACTACTATACCTTTATCTACATTCAGTGTCTCCAACCCTTTCATCTGCCAGTCAGTGCCAGAGGTCTTTCTGCACCTTTGCACAGCTGCTTTCCTTTTTTACTACCTTGGGCACATGAGTATCATCAGCTGCCTTTGTCACCTCAGTGTTCGTGCTGTTTTCCAAATCACCGCTGAGTTATCCAGCATAACTCCCTTTTCTTCAGTAGAGTTATGCTAAAAAAGAATTTGCTGCGCTGGGTGAAACCCTTCTGCTCTGCTGTCAGCAGAGGTTTGTTACTGACTTAAATGGGGTTAGGGCTGGACACGTTAGGCTTAGGTTTCTCCAGTACTTCCTTTATTTGCTTTTTATAAAAGATAGAAATGAAGCTAAATTTTGATTCTTTCTCCTATTTCTTTTTTCTTTTTCCTAGGGCTAAAAAGTCTTAAACAAGCATGAATTACGTTTAAGAGAATGTAACATACTAGGAGCCTTCATCCTGATTAATAGATATTAATATTTTCTTGGGCTGTTCTGCCTTGCACTTCATTATTATTGATAGTTTGCAAAATAACATAATCTTCTTGCCTTTAAGATAGCTAAAGTTTCATTTATTGCAGTTAAATGGTGGCAAACACTGGTAAAAGTACTGGAGAATTATTTAGCAGAAATATAAAGTCATTTCAACTATGTAAACTGAACTTACCAAGGTTCGAAAGTTCCTCATTGTAGTAATACTTAGCAGTTATACAGTGTCTTGCATCTTCAATGCAGAATGTAAACATTCACTAATTAATCTTGACACTCCATAGGTAACCTGGAGTTGCTATTCTTAGTTTACATGTGAGATGCTAATTTAACATCCCATCTCTGATCAGCTATGGGGCTCTTTGCCGTTCTCAGAGGGAAAAGCTAAAGACTCCGAACTTTCTTTTTTTCCACACTGCCGGTTTTCAGTATTGTTGAAGCCTAAATTCTCTTGCACCTTCTCACTTCATCACAAACTGTAAATAAAGACTTTACCTGTTTGGCCACTTTTGGAAACTTTAGTTTCTATTTCTTTTGCCAAAATAGGAAGTAAGAAACTGTATATGTAATTCAGAGAAGCTGCAGGAGCTTTAGCTATATAGTATGTAACATTCTGCGAAAATGTTACTCGTTTAAAAATTCAGAAAGTCCGTAATGACCCATTTTGAAATACAGCTGCATGTGGCCGATCACTTGATCCTTCCTTTATGCCTTTTTTGGCAAGAACCATAATTTCCCAAATCTGCCTTTCCTTTGTAATAAGTAATAACTTTGATTAAAATTAGTTTCAAAGTTTTTCCAGAGAAAGTTTCCCAATCTTGCTACCACTTAATCTAATATTAACTGTTTTTATATAACTTTCCTGCTCATTTATGATTTAAAGTACCCAAAGTCTACAAGTAGCTCTTCAGTGTGCCGGAAGCCCTCTTAATATGAATCAATGTTGTATATGTTTTAAAGCTGCAATTTTAATGCTCCTTTAGACATTTCTAGATTCATGCTTTCTGGCAATGAGATGACATGTGTTAGTGTGATGAAGAGGAAGGCAAAGTAGGAATAATTAATAATTATTGCCAATGGACTCTGAATCTGAGGAGAAGGATGTTGAGGAAAAAGATTTAGCAAGGGTAGTTATTTGTAAAGTGATCTCTTTCTTTTCCAAATGGAAGGAGACCAGCGTCTTAAGTGGCAGACCATATATCATTTAAGGGTGAACAAGATTATTTTGCTAGGAGCAATAAACAGCATACATGCTACCTGACTTCCAAAATGTGCACGTGGGCTCAGATTTCCAGAAGTGATTTCTCAGTTGGGGAGGCTGCTCAGAGAGCACTTAACCTTAGTCTTCAGGATCAGTTAGTGGACTCTGTCGACACAGGCTGCTTTCGTTATCACGCACAGCTTCACACACCTGATGTGTGAAGGGCAAAGATGGGTGTCCAAACACCGCAATGCCCCGCTCTGTCCTGTCTGTTCTGCATCCTACCCAAGAACTTGCTTCTCCTTTGTCCAGAAAACTGAAACATGTAATTGTCAAAATTGTCGTTTCCCTGTTACACAAAATATGTCATATGTTAGGATCCGATACTCGATTGTGCCTATACATGTGTTTCAGGCTGGTTTTTCTCTGTTTTATTTCTTAGCATCCTAATGACCATGATGGTTACAGATAGCTGCATATTCCTCATGGTGCTGTCACTTAAGATTATGTAATTTTTCAGAAACGGTTGCAATTCCAGACAAACCAAGTCACTGCTCAGTGCTGCTGGACTGCTGCAGGCTGAGAAGTGTTTCAAGCTCAGGCCAGAAGTGCAGCTTAGGTAAAGTGCCTTTAGTTGCATTTGAAGAGACACGAAACCAGCTTGCTCGTAGAAAGCTGGGCTATGATTTGAGACCTGCTAATGCATTTCCACTGAGAAGATATTCAAGATGTAAATGAAGTGATACTCAGCTATGTAAATGAGACTGAGATTATTTGTAAATGAGAATCTACATACCATGGGAAGTCAGTGGCTGAACACTCAGGCTGGGCAATGGACTCTAGTGTTTGGGCACCTTCCTTCAAAGAGACAATCCTTGTGCATGTGCTCTGTAAATAGCATCTTATTACATACGCTTAAATATGTAGAAGTCAGCTGTCCCTGAGTGTCTGATTCCTACCAAGCATAAAGCCAGGACTGACAGGGTATGTGAAAATAGAAAATGTTGTGATAGGAGGTGAAAGATGGTAAAACTGCTAAGCCAGTAGGCTGCTGGGATCTTACGTTCTTCCTGAGAGCTTTTTAGAATTCATAAGTTACAGAGAAGAAGCTAATTTTAGGTCTCTCTGAAGTTTCCCGGAAGTCAAATAAGTCCTTTTACAGTACAGCTATTCTGTCTTTAGGGCCAGTGATATCCTCCTTTTGACTCTCCCTTGCACATGTATGAAACACTGAGATGGAAGGCACGTTTTGTAGAAGGTTGTCTGTCCTTCATCTTTCATACACCTTGACTGGATTCTTGGTTGAGCATGTGTGTATGTATATTTTTCTAAATTGTGGCTCAAAAACATATACAACCTGATGGAAAATGGACAGGAAGGCAAAAAAAAAAACAACATTTTTTTTCCCATGGGCCTCTATTTGAAAAACGTTAAATGGATGCAGTACAGGCTTTTTAGGGTCTGACAAGAAGTCGGCTGTGAATTCACTTCAGTAAGGTTTTAGTGATGAATTGCAGTATTGGGTAAAGCAATATTTAGAATTAGAAAACCATGTGTGCATTATTTGAATGCAAAAACTTCTTTTGCTGTGCAAGCTACTGCCATCCAGAACTTCTGCACAATTTTTTGAAGTCAGATACATGAATAAAATGGCTAAATTTCTTTAAAGTCTGGTCACATACTTAGGAATTGAATATGAATTCTGAATTGTCTTCTAATATTTTAGATTTGTTAATGCACAAGATAGAGTTGTTGATGTTCAGAGGACAGTTTTTAATGTGTCTTGCTTGCATGAAGAAAGAAACACATTTTCCTCCCCATCTTCGGAAATCTATTTCGCATTTCTGAAACAAATTGATATGCTTTTTATTCCTGGAGCATACACAGATGCTACAAATTCAACAATGTCTTGTTTGGCAAGACATGACCGTATTATTCAGAATAAGAGTTTAAAGCCTTTAACCTATAGCTTTCAACCTGCAACCTAACAGCTCTCTTGTGCTGCAAGACCAGGGTATTTGATTCCCTCCCACTGACCGCAAGAGTTGAAAGCTTGGTCCTGCTTCCTTTGTGTGACTTCAGATCCATGTCAGACTTCAAATCAAGCTTCACAGCTGGTACAGCCAAAGGAGGCTTTTCATCACTACACCGGAGGAAAAAATAGTGTCCCAATGAGATCAAAACTTTAAAAAGCCTCCCTGTGTGGTCTGAGCAGAGTAGCCAAGCAATCCTGACCAGATCTCCAGCATTACAGTCCATTATTCTCAGCAAATGTTTTCCTGCTGACAAGATGCCCCTTTGCTTCTCTGTGTGTTGCAAACAATTGCTAGTTAATATGGGGATTAATTACCTCTTCTTTATATTTGGGCACCCATGGGAATAAAAGATCTACTGCATACTTGCAGAAGATATTCTCGTTAGTGCTACCTTAGTGTTATTGATCATTCTGCCATCAGTCTTCTGTAACCTTTGATCCCACCTGTCTGGGCTATAATAGGTTGATATACCTAAATTGAAAGTACCACCAGCACACGGTCTTATTTTTACAAATAAGCTTCTCATAAACTTGAGAGTGAAAAGTTCTTCATCCTCCCTAGCCTTCTGCAAGACTGTGTCCCAAAAGACTTGCCTTGACATTCACAAATGCAGTAGATTCACATATTCAAACATAATCTGAGCATTGCTAAAGTTGCCTAAGTATTGGAAATAATTAAAAATGTCTAATGCAGTAGTGGCATCGTTATCTTTTATTTCCATGGGAACTTTTTAATGGATAGGAATCCAGATTGACTGGCTGACAGTGGCAGCAGTCTGTTACTGTAATACATCAGCAGTCTTGCTCTTGGCACTTGCACACATTATTGGAGTATTTACAGTAGAATTATTTTAGCAAAACTGTAATCTGAGGCTGAAGAGTATAGCAGCTTTAGGTGGCTGTAGACTAAAATTTTTTCCAAGGTTAACTGCGCTGTGCTCATAGTGCACCTGATTACTTTTTGCTTATTCTGCATGGACTTTGTTCAAAAAGAAAAATCAAGTAATTCTGTGGCCAGTCCCTGTTTGTTCCCAGAGAGACAGGATGGTCTGCGAGGAAAAAGAAATAATGGCCTCACAAAAACTGCAGGTACCTTACATGAACCACACACATTCCCTGGCTTACATATTCTGTGAAAACTCAACAGCTGATATTGGCACTATGTCTATAGAGGTAGTACAAGTTTCATTTCTCTGAAAACTTTGAAACCCAAAATTTGGACTCGTGTCCTATAATTGACCTTAGACTTCTCTGTTATGTTTATTAGCAAGTCTACAAAGCGTACACAGGGAACGTTCATAATTTACGCACTCACTCAACATTTATCATACCTTTAGTCTCCTGATGTAATATTCTGTATTTTTCTGAGAAAACTGGATTTTTTTGTTTGTTTTTTTTTTCCTTTTTTTCCCATACATTATTTCTTTGACTCCCCTTTCTCCTTTTTTTTTAATAATGCACAGTTGCCATTTTCCAGGAGTCTTCTCACTATCTTCTGAATGCTAAACTGAAATGATGGGCAGCGAAGGAGTTTGTGACAAAATTGAAATCTCATCTATGGTCTTTAAATTGGCACTCCACTGAGGTTAGTCAGATACATACTAGACTGGCTAAAAAACTGGGATGCCAGGAGGCATCACTCTTTAGCTGGTTCAAACAAGGACAGATGTTTTTATGACTGAGCACTCATACCCCTCCCTCCACCCCCACCATGCAGTGGGAGCGCAAGGCACAGGTCAAGCCCTAGGTTGGGTTTTCAACATCTGTGACACTTAAAACCAGCATTTGTGAAACCACTTTTCTCTTCTGATGGGGACTAGGGGTGTGTTTGGCAGAAGGCATGAGAAGGAAATAAAGCAGGAGAGAGCTTTTGCTGGTGGGAACTTGAGGGGGAAGGGTCTACACAAGGTTTTTGGCTGCAGCACAGTGGCACAGTCTCCGTGAAGTCAATATAAGCATGGCCTTTGATGGTACTGAGTCTCCTGAGTTTCCTATGAGGAGTATAGCTTGTGGGGTGGCTGAGACATTAAACAGCACATGGTAGGGGGGAGGAGGAGGGTTTGATTACATCCAGCACCTAATTTAAGATATTAATGCATTTTCCAATGCAAAAATAATTTTGTTATTATTTTTCTTAAAATATGTAAAAATGAAAAAGCCTTTCCCAGCAGTGGTTTGTGTGAAATGTACTTGACAGAGGTTAGACTACTCCAGGGAGCTGTTTCACCAGTGCTCTGAGCATTACAGGAGCTATCAGCCTTTGGATTATGCTCTGCAGACTATTATACGTGCAGCTATTATACTTGTATCATTTTTATTGATTTTCACTATTCCTATCTGACAATCTTACTGGCATTCCTTTTTATACAAGTTTATATATGTATATGTAGATATAAAAAGACATTGCCTTGACTTGGTAGTTTAGGAATAGTTAATTCTCAGGCACAGAGATGCATTTGAAAAAAACAAAGAGATACCTACAGCAAACACTGCTTGTTTTGTGGAACAGTGCAAGAGCTGGTTTAAAAGTAGATGTTCTAAAATGTGAGATGGGGTTTCTGAAGTTTAGGTAAATGAGACTGCAGTAACATCAATAATAGTTACCTGATATCTGTTGTAAAATGTAATCCATATATTGCTTATAATCCATAATATGTTTCATGATCTTGTAAACTTTTCTTAAAAAGTCAAAGAACAAACTGCCTACTGGACAGCTCTTTCTTCTGACTGATAAGATTTCTAGCATATAGAAGAGATAGTAAATTATCCATGAGCCAGCAATGTGCCCTTGTCGCCAGGAAGGCCAATGGAATCCTGGGCTGCATGGGGAAGAGTGTGGCCAGTAGGTCGAGGGACGTCATTCTCCCCCTCCACTCAGCACTGGTGAGGCCACAACTGGAAGACTATGTCCAGTTCTGGGCTCCCCAGCTCAAGCGGGACGGGGAACTACTGGAGAGAGTCCAGCATAGGGCAACAAAGATGATTGGGGGATTGGAGCACCTTCCTTATGAGGAAAGGCTGAGAGAGCTGGGACTCCTTAGCCTGGAGAAGAGAAGGCTGAGGGGAGACCTTATTCTTGCTTCTAAGTATCTAAAGGGTGGGTTGAAGGAGGATGGAGGCAGACTCTTTTCAGTGGTTCCCAGTGACAGGACGAGGGGCAACGGGCACAAGTTGGAACACAGGAAGTTCCATTCAAACCTAAGAAAAAACTTCTTTATGGTGAGGGTGCCAGAGCACTGGCACAGGCTGCCCAGGGAGGCTGTGGAGTCCCCTTCTCTGGAGATTTTCAAGAGCCGCCTGGGTGCAGTCCTGAGCAATGTGCTCTAGGCATTCCTGCGTCAGCAGGGGAGTTGGACTAGATGATCTCTAGAGGTCCCTTCCAACTCTGAAAATTCCGTGATTCCGTGATTCTGCAGCCCCTTTGTAAGGACTGGATTTAGGATTACTCTGCCCTGGACATGTGCTGGTGCTCCTGGAGACTGTCTACATCTCATCCTTGAGGTGCGTGAGACTCCCAGCAGGAGCAAGGCTCTTCACTGTAGGGACTGCTCCTTTCTTCATCGGCATCTAACTTCATGGCCAGCAGGGTTTTTTTTATGGAATACTCAATTTGTAAGGAAAAAGCATTTAAAAAAGGCAAATAAATCACAGGCTGGATCTTTTCTACCCTGGTTTCCTCAGGACTTTGAAGTGCTGGATATCCCCACTCTACTTTTGATCTGCTCCTCTGCCTCCCCAATGAGATGACTCTGCCTCCTCAGAAGCAGATCCCTGGCTGTATACAGCTATATACAATATGTGACAACATAAACCAATTGGAGAATTCCCCAACAGTGAAATCTGCCTCAAATATCTCCTTCCTCCTGCTCAGCTGTAGGGGAATCATCGTGCCCCTGGTAGCTATGCAAGCATACAGATGGATTTTAGTTATAGAACTAATTAACAATTATATATATGTATGTAATTCCATTTTATAACCAATGCCATTTGGATGATTGCCTGTTTGTGTATTGTATCTTTGCAGTAAGGAGGGGGGGAAAAAAAAAAAAAGAAAGGGGAAGGGGAACATGGGACTCGAGGGTCCTGTATATTGAATGTTGCACTAATTACTGGTAAAGTCGCATCACTAAGCAGTGGGTTCTCTAGAAGTCCCTCAGTATCCAGTACAGCAGAGATTTCACTGTTTGTAACTTCTTAATTAATGTCTTCACATTTTTTTAACTTGTAAATTCTTGTTGGAGACTTTGAATTTAAAGTATACTTATGGCCAGAATACTAGATGTCGTGGGTTTATTTAATCTGTTTTTCTACATAGTCTTTATCTGTTTGAAGCAAGTTTTCATATTTTTTTAGCTGCAAAATCAATATAAGTATGGCAGAGCAAGCTGTATTCCTTTATCTAGTGCATAATAGAGCTGGCTGGAGGACAGCAGTCCCTTTTCACAACAGCCTTTGAGATTTTAAAACTTGTTTTCATTTTGTTTTCTTGTTTTTTAAACTAAAATTACTTTTGAAGTTTTGGAGAAAAAAATGAATTGCTTTAAAGGTCAGTTTGTGTGCTTTCCTAATAGTTATGAAAGTTATATGAGAAAAAAAGAATGTAAGTCAGCCCACAATTGATTTACCTCTGCAATACTTTACCAGTGGTAAGCAACTCTCCTCAGATCACAGGCTGCGGTTCATCCAATATATTTTATAACTCAAAGGTCTGTAAGGACCCAAATAGATTTAATCTGTAAAACTATTTTACAACATGCCATATTATTTCCTCCAATGAATTTCAACTCATTTCTCACAAAATAATCAAAAGAAACTCCTACAATTTTTAGTGTTGATACATGATCCAGTCAAACTGTGCATTGTTTTCAAAAGATACAAGTTTTTAAAAAAATGAAAAAACCCAACCTGGCTGGGAGGCATAATGGACTACCATTTGAGTAGGAAGATATTTTAACCTTTTCATCTCACCTTTTTCACTTTCCTTTGATTTGTTTTGCTTTAAATTAACGTATTCTCAAATATAGCGAGTAGTCCTCTTGAAGACAAAAGGGTTTGGGCTTTTTCAAAATTTGGTTACAGACCTTCAAATAGATTTTTAGCGGGGGAGAAAGAAGTAGCTGTATCCTATCATCTCTTGCCTGAGCCATTCAGTCCCTTGGCAATAGTGATTTTGGGGTAAGAATTTGCAAAGCAGCAGGTTGACTGGCTTTATCCCCTTCTACCCGCTGTCATCTTTTGTTGTTGCACTGGCCTTCATGTTTGTTGTTGCAACATCAGGAAGGAAAGTTTACTATGGAACACGCAGGCGAACCCTTTGCAGTCACCATTGCTGACATGTAATACGTGAGCTCTCAGCATGCAGCTGTGATTTGTGGCTCTGGCACAGCAGCACAGCCCTGAATTCTGTACGTCCATGCAGCTTTTCCAAGGAGTCCAAAAATTGCAATATGTTGGTGTACTTTTAATACTATTTTGTGTGAAATTCCAAGGTTAACACATATGCTGTTTCCTCTCACCCTTTGCAAAGGAAGAAAATAAGAGAATTATTGGTTCTTGGGAGTGGAGGAGGTGGGCTGATGGCTGGCTGTACAGGTCTGTGCAGCCAGAGTGAATTCTCCTGCAGGTTATTGAAGATGTCTTACTTGGAAATCATTGTCAGCGATTGCTGATGGACTTTTTTGACGAGTCATGAATGTATTCTGAATTCAATGCCATGCTGAGACCTTCTTGGTGCAAAACCATGAAAATTGTTCCCTTGGCTCATCACAAGTGATGTATTTGCAGTAGCTGCACAGTGACATAATACTGCCTGTTCTGAACAAAAGGAAAGCCTCCATGGAGCTCCTGCTTCTTGTCTTCTCACCTCTGCAAAGCAGAGACATTTGCATGAGTAAATCCATCAACACATATTATCTGAGGGAGTGAAGGACCCAGGCCTTGTATGTTTAATGTGAAAAAAATGGTCCTCTCTGGTTTATACCTCAGCCTACAGGCTGTAGGTGTGAGCCTTTAAGTGCTGTACATTTTTTAATCTCCTGAGCCTTCATCAGTCTGGTGCTGTAGAACGCAGAGAGGAAACTTGGAGTTCTTTTTTAAAATTATGTTCTTAATGCACAGTACAAAGAAACATGGCTAAAACACCTTGTTATAGGATGTTTTGTCTCTTCTCAGAGGAAAAGCATAGGTAGTGGAGTGTCTTACAGGAAGGTTTAAGGGCTTTTTTTTTTTAATACTTTGTTGTGGATATATGTATGTAATGTTATTATATATTGATTGTAGATAAAGATCAAGATATAATGATTCACAATTTTATAGCCTGCCATAAGCGGAAGAAAAGCTTTATGTGCTTGAAGTAGTTTGTGTTGCTAAGGATATATTGTATGGTTGTAGTCCAACTGAGCAATGATCAAGGAATGAATAACTGAAGCCATGTTATTATTCATCAGATAGGAGTCCCTTGCCAACCAGAGATAGAAATCATAATTCACAAAGGTTGCCATGTGAGAATTTAGCTTCAGGAATCTAAATAGGCACCAACTGAATTAATAAGTGGTTGGTATTCACTGTCTATGAAGAGACACCTTGAATCCAAATTCTTTGAACTATTTTCTTGTGCCCAGCAGTAAGATCTTTCTCTTATCTGGGCACAATTTTATCTGCTGTCCATTGTCCACCTTTCAGCTCAGTTGTGATGATTATGAAGTTGAAGTTTTGTAGTGAACAATAGTAGAAACTTGAAGTCTATAGCAAAAGCTAAGATTAAAGCAGTCAAATGAAAAACTAATTTGAACTTTAAAAAGTTTTATATGGCTGACTTTCATCTTTCTTGCCATTAGACACCAAACCAGTGCCCTAAGGCCTTGTCGGCCTCTGATCCCTTCATAGCTGGGAGAGAGGGGTAAGGAAGTTACCTCCACAAAGTAATTGAGAGCTTGGGTAAGGCAAATTGCCACAAAGGTCTCTGCCTCTCCCAGCTCGGATGCCTCAGGGGGTGTCGATATCGAGGAGGGTGGAAGGGCTGTGGTTACTGGTATGACCAAGTCCTGTGTGTCACCAATGGCTAAGGAAAAAAGCTACTGCCATAATACTACATATTACTATTTCTGAACAAAATTACATTTTCTGCTTCCAGGTTTAATAGATCCTTTCATATTTCCTTCTACAGTGTGATCTGGGGACTTAGGATAAACAGAAGGATGTGCTATTTGCTGCAGAGATGTTGTGTGCCAAGGGTAAAATTGTATTTACAGGTACTCCCGGGGTGGAAGGGCCAAAGGTTGCAGGAAGTAGGGTGGGCACAACTCAAAATATCCAGGAAAAGAAAAGGATAGGACAGGAATATTTTAGGATTTGTCTCTTCTAACAAGCACACATCTGTGTAGACTGAACAAGGTGAGGCTGGTGAGATCATTTGGCGGTCTACAGAAACTCATCAGGACAAGCCTATCCACAGGCCAGGGATGAATTTAGCTCATTCTGTAGTTTTAATTTGGTTTCCTGAATGCTGATAAGGAAAAAAAGACAAAAAAACCCAAGCAATGTAAGGCAAACCTTCACCCCACAACTGCACGTCTTTGCAGCAGTCTAGAGTAGATACTGAAGTAGATGTGCATCTTTGAGCACCTGCCATGGCTGCCAGCCTTGTGCTGGGAACAGCATGAACAGATGGAAGCCCAGAGATGTGGCTTCCTCCCCTAGATCTGTTGTACTGGTTCCTACATCAGTTGAACTATCCATTGCTGCTGGGTCTAATTCTCCATTGTAGTGCATCTTCTGCAGTCACTCACTGCTGTCTGCACAGTAACTGTGAATGCTGACCTTCTTGTTTATTATGTGGGTGTAAAAGGCTTTTAAATAAGTAAGCATCATTTCTTTTATCCTTTCCCTGAGCATAGTTTCTCCTATTCTCTTGCACTTTATCTCCTGTTGACCAAGAGTAAGAAGAGACGTAGGGTTTTTTTGTTACAAGCCTACATCTCTCTCACTCTCTTGCTGTACTAAGCACTCATAGCATCTCAGGGACAAGTTGTGCCTTGCATTTATCCTTTCTGTGACTTTACTGAATCCAAAGTGTAAGTGGCATTGAAAATCAGCTGCTTCTGGTTAGTTTAGTAATTCCCTTTCAAAGTGAAAAGAGTTTGTGGATTTATATTCTCCAGACCCCTCCCAAAGACTGTTTTATTTCCTCTCTTTTTGCCAGTGTTGCTGGTCAGACAATGATAACCTGTAGGAGTGTTGAGGAAGATCTCTATTTTAGACTACAGGAGTTTTCTATTCATCTGCATGAACTTACCAAATACGGATAGGCCTGATCCTCTTTTACGTGTGTGTGTCTGTGGGAATAAATGCTTTGAAGTAAGTAAGCAGACTTCCATGGAGGATGAGTTCAGTCCTGCTGATTTCCTTCCCCATGTGAATGTGCATGTGTGAGAGAATATATATTTATAATTATGCTTGTATCTATAGTAAAAACACTTATTTAAATGAGAGAAAGGGGAATGAGTGACAGTAGGTGTTAAGCCCGTAGAGTGAGTGACTAGCCAAAGGCGAGCAGTGCAGAAGCCCTGCTGAGCCAGCGCCTGCAGAGCACGTGCTGCCAAGCAGTGCCGGCTGCGGCTGCTTGCTGTGGACCACTGATCCATTGGATGAACAAGGCTTGAATCAAAGAATAGGAGACAAGCCATGTCCTTTCCCTCTCCGCCCCTTTGCTACCCGTTACCCCCCGGCTTTCCTCTAACATACACGCATACACACACACGATCATCTGTCCTTCTCACCGTGTTTCATTTCCAACGAGACTGATGAGGCAAAGAAACCTCTGCCAACATGTTCACTGCTAACACATCAGATGGTCATACAGAAACTAAACAAAAATAACATAACTGTATATATTTCAGGATTTATTTTTTCTGTAATAGTTAGGTGGTCTTTCATGTCCTGAAACACAGTAACAAAAAAAATACGCAGGTACCTCTTTAGCTGCAATGCTAACTGTGAGTGACTTTCAGTGCAAGAACATTTTGGAACTTGAATTGGTAATTGCTGCTTCAGAGGCAGGTAACTCTGATGGATTATGGCATAACAGAGCTATGCAACACGTTGAAAACAAGTCTAAGTGAGTTAAGGCACGTATATTGGTCTGTATTTGCTCAATGATAAAGAAAATGTACTTTTCAGCCATGCATCTGAAAGTGTTAACAACAAAAAACATTGTGTAAAAGGCCTGGTAGCATCTCCATTTAGGTTTTTGAGCTGGTGGGTAATATTATACTTAGTGCTGAGCACGAGGTGGAATAACTAGATCCAATGCATCTCTGTATTTCCTCAGAGTTTCAGAGGTATTTGAACCTGGAAATGTCTTTTAAAATCAATTTAAAATCTCACTAGATTTTTTTCTGCTCAGTGTTATCAGGATTATGACTAAACACAGGAATAAGGTTAAGTAACTGTTTCTGTCATCGTGTCAATTGGAGTGGAGTGTCCTACAGTGGTACTATTTATGCCTTTTTAAAAAAAAAAGTTTCTAAAAGATTTACTCATAGGGCAGAGATTCAGCACATTGAATGGCAGGGTGAGATTGCACTGACTGTTTACATTGTAATCCTGTGAAGGAGAATGATGAAAATTAAGACAGGCAAGGAGTTAAACTAAGGTTAAAAATTATTCAGAATATGCTATGTTAGTTTTTGTTGGTCTTGGATTTCCCATGACGTGAATGCAGTGAAGGTTAGTGTTCGGGGTCAGAGGCAATAATGTTTCTCCAAAGAGTTCTGTCATATTCAGATCGTGACTCAAAGACAGACTCCTCTTGCCACGGACCTGATTTAGAAAGCACGGGCTGAATTTGTGAGCGTGTGAAAGGGGCTTGCATCTGCACTTGCATTCTGCAGTGCTCAACTTTTCATACTGGAAAGGAGAAAAAGCAGGAAAAAAAACTTACGTGTTCTTATCAGCAGAAAAGCAGGTACTGTGTAACTTATGATTCTGTGGGAGACAGTCCCTTAATAACAATCCAGATTTCAAAATTGATATTTGCTTCTGGCAAGAAGTTCAAAACTGCACTTTAGTGTCTCTAGTTTAATTGTAACACTGGTTTTGGCTGTGACTTTGAAGAGTGTTAAAGGACTTCCTAAGCTGTATCAGGATCCCAAAAAGGAAAAAAAATAAAATATAATTAGTTCATAATCTTCAAACTAAGCCACTTCCTTACATTCCAAGACTTCCCTCATCTTGGAAGAGTGTTGTCATGGGGAAGTTGCTATCTTTAAGTTTCTCAGGGATTTCCTGAATAGAGAGCGAGAGTGAGATCTTTGCCTTCCACGTTAAAGTGCTTTGAGGTAGTTGAGCAAAAATAGTATATCACGGGGAACTTACTATTTTGATAAACGTTTACAGTTTTTAGAGAATTTGAATCAGTGACTGAATTGATAGCAGTACATATCTTAAGAGAAATGCAAATTATATTTCACTTGTAATATGATGCTTAATTACACTGCTTATCATCCTTGAAACATTTCACAGTAATGTACATATAAAATGCAATGTCCACTAGCAAGGAAGATTGATCCAGGGAATACTGGTGATATCCACTTTAATCAACTATCAAATACTACTGGAATGTGTCACATTAAGGAGCCACTTGCTCAAATCCCAGCACGGACCTGGCATGACCTTGCAAGCACCACAAATGGTCTGTCAACTCATGTCCCCTGCATCATTAAGAACACAAAGGTAATTGTATGTTGCTCCCCAAAGTGTTTGCGGCCACCTCTAGCAGCACAACTGGAGAGAAATAAATCACTTCAGGCTGTTTTCCGAAGTTGCACTGGAGTGACAGGATGCATTTTCATTTTTAGGACACTGTTACTTAAGTATTATTTGGATAACAAATTGACTTAACTCAATTACATTTAATGAGTTCCAGTGCATGTAAGTCATACTTGAATGGGGAAAAAAAAAAAAAAGCCAATAGTTCACAAGTTGTGAGAGTTGAGAAGGGAATGATTTCTTTTGCCTATCCAGTGGCCTCCTGGCCTCTTTTCCCTTTCTCAATAACGCTTCTTGGTTGGGGCAGCTCTGGTGGAGAGTCCTGTGTGCGATAGCCTGGGGTGAAGGGGCACCCTCCTTCTCTCTGAGGCTCAGCCCCTGGTTAGTTGATGACCCTGGACAAATGACATTGCCTCTTGGAGCCCCACAATTTCTCCCTACAAAGTAGAGGCCATCATGCTTTTCTGTGCTGACTGGTAGACAACAAATCCGTATTTCATTAGCAAGGAGTGCTTAGGGGCTTGCTTCATGCAGTAAGGGAGGAGCATCTGCATACAGTGGAGTGTATGCTCCCCTCAATATCCATCCACGGCTGCTTCGCATGGTACAGAAGAAAATATGTATGAAATGTCTGGATGAAATAGAGGCTAAACCTAATGTGTTTATAGGTAAGTGTTGGAGGAAAGGAGCGTGCCACATTTTTTCCCTGCACTGTGCAGACTATCTATAATGGTTTAGAGGGAGGAAAATACAGTTTGTAGTAACTGTATTGTTCAGTTAAATGTACATTCTGTATCTCTCTCGGAGAAGAGAGGCACTCCTTTATGTCATTCATGTCTTTTTAATATGCATACAAATTGTAGTACAGGTTTTCCTCTTCACTTCATCCTTGTATTTCAGAAGCATATCTGAAGGGCTTTTCTCTTTTGAGAGAAATGTAAGCTCATTTCACTAGATGGCCATGTACATTATTGACAGGTGTCAAACGTGTGATTCACCCACCAAATAGGTTTCTGCGTATCTCTAGTGAAGACCTTTTACAGTTGTCTGTTTCAAAAGACATTTTGGTTTGTATTCTTTTGTCTACTGCACTGGGACAAAGATGACAACAGCTTTCGTGTAAAGCATTGGTTTTCCACCTCTGGGATTATGGCTCACATCCAACTTGACTCTCTTAAGTGCGATCACTGAAACAGATGGAGATGAAGCTTGGGTGGGCATAAATCTGAACAGTTAGGAGGAAGGCTTGTAGCAATTTGAACTCATTAGACAGAGAAGACAAAATATACATGAGTAATGGGAACCACATTGAACACATTATTCTGGGGAACACCAGCATGAGCACCGGTAGGAGGAAGGAGTAAAAAGGTTTTCAGAAACCTCATGAATTGGGCTGGTGCATGTTGTCAGAGGAACATGGAGCGATGGGTAGGTAACAGGGCTTCCTGCCTGCATTATAACACCCAAAGTCAAAATGGTTTGTACTGAGCCTATGAGTATTTTGCTGTGTGTCACTTCTGATGATCACAGGGCAGAGGTCTGATTAATAAAACTTAAAGGTACTTGAAAAAGAGAAAAAGGAGTTCAGAACAGAGATACTGAGTGTAGGGAGACAAAAAGGACAGCTTTGATATACTTGAGGCTCTTGGGGCAGCTGCTATTTTTCTCCCTGAAAATTAGCTTTTTGGGAATGTTCAAAGCCTGACCACTAGTGGCTTTGATAAACGGGGTTATCCTTGGATATGCAGAATGATTGCTATTTATTCCACAACCCATCTACCAGTTCCTTATGATCTTTCATGGGTTTTAGTCAAAAGTAAAGTGGTCCAATCTGTGTAGGTTTTTTTCCTAGTATCTTTGTTTACACCCAGTAGTGAGACTTCTGCAAGTCATCTCTAGAACTACAAGATCATGTTCTGAGTTTTAAGTGCAGCTGAGGAGGGGGGTTAATTTTGTTTGTTTTAAATACCTTCAAATACTTGCTACCTGCCCCAGGTAGCATTTTAGGTTTTGTTTAGAGTTTTTTTGCTTTTTTTTTTTATTTGCCACAGGTATCTTTTTTATTTCCTACCCCCCCCCAGCCCCAAAATACCACAACTTAGTCGGTTTTCAGCTTGTCGGACTTTAATTGCTGGTGTTAGCAACCCACTTTTTTTTGATTCCATATCTGCACTTTTCTCTTAACCTTTAAATTTTGAATGCTGGCATAATTAGATCAGTAGCTACCACGTGAGAAAAGCTGAAACAGCCATTCAGTCAAACTGAAAAAAAACCTGGTTGAGACAGTGTGAGGTGTTATTATGTGTGTGTTGGTTTTTTTTCATTTTTTTTTTCCTCTTTCCTCCAGATATTTTTCTGATGCACCCTAAGGATAGTATTTTGGGTTTTAATGGCAGTTCCTGAGCTTTCTCATGCAGCTGAGGAGCTGGCAGTCTGGCAAAGGTCTCCCATATGAGGATGTGCTTGAATTCTTGGACTGGCCAACCCAGACAGCTGTGCAGGACGGTGCAGATCCGTAGGCACAGTTATATGCCCTTACCAGCAGCTTGTAGTTGGTGATGAGAAAGTGCTTTGGAAACAGGTGGGGAACAAGAACTGGGGACATCAGTGATGGAAAAGGCAAAAAACCTTCTTTTTGAAGCACTGTGACATCTATCAGTCCACAAATTGTGGTTTATTTGAGTTATAAAACACAGGCAAGAGACCAAGTTATTAGATATTAGCCCTCAAGACAGTAACTATTAAGTAAGATAAACAGAAAAAAAAAATCTAGGAATGAACTTTAATTTTTTGACATAAGATAGTAACCTTACTTAGAACAGAATTTTGTGACAACTAATTCACCTAAGCATATAAAGACTCAAATTTCAGAAAAGCCTGTTGCAGTCAGGTGCTTAAAAAAAATTTGATTTATTTGACTTAAAAGAATCCCTTAAATGCCTTTTGTTAAGCCCAGTTTAAAATGTGTTGTCACCTATTTGAAACTGTTAGTTTTCCTTAATTTTTATACAGAAATGGTCTGAGCTTAACACCACCCATCTAAACAGCTGAAAAAAATCAAAATCAGAATAGATTTTGATAGATCTATAGAAAAAATTTTGTTTATTCCATTTATTTGTGTACAGCCAGATTTTCCTATCTGCTCGTTTATATGGCTTTGCATCTGTAGGCCCACTTTGAGAAATTCATGAGCATTATGCCAAAGAGCACTAATTTGATCATTAAAATTCATACTGTACAATTTAAAGTCCTTTAAGATATGCTTTGTTTCCCTCTAACCCCACTTGTATCTGAAAGGAAGTAAAGTTTTCTGAAAGTCATTCAAATTCTTCTTAGTTAAGAGAAAACAAACAAACAAATGAGCACACTGCAAGCAATCTGGTGCAATTAATATGAGAGCTGTCAGGGGGGTATATTATAATAAGATGAACTGACAATGCTGTTCAACCTGAAGTTTCCACTCCAAGGAGGAAAACGACATTTACACTGATTATAACTTCCTTTTCAATGACAGCCTTCTTTTATGAAAGATTAATTTATTTTGTTCTGTGGGTAGATGAGGAAAAAAAACCTGTTCTTTTCGTTGAAGGAGCTGGCTTAGGATTTTAAATTACAGTAGCTGAAATGTTAGTCAAAAATAGGAAGCTCACAACAAACACCAAACAGCTGCTTCTGCCGTACGTTTAATATGTACAGCTCTATTAGACTAGTTTATTAATACATCTGCAGGTATCTTGCAACAGGGGCCAGATGGCTCAGGAGATGGATAATGGCATAAAAAGTTTTGCAAGTAGCAATCTATTGCAGGTCAGAAATAGCCAAATGATGTTCCCTTCGGATGTCTATTCAGTAACCAGCAAGAATGACTCTGGAGAGAGGGTCTCACTCCAGCACCTGGTCCTGTACCACCAAAACTACCACAAGTATTTCTCCTGTATGAGCAGAATAAACAAAATGTGTAGAAGTGGTGACAGGTAATTAGGCAAGTGCTGTCTACACGTTTAGTGATGATGCTCCTTGGTAGGATGCTGCAGGACGTCTGTTTTATTTTGGGGAGTAACAAGAGACAAAGCCCAGCAGGTGACTGCAAAGCGCTCTGTAGGTGGGAGTGGATTCATGTCCACAGCTGGTTCCTGGGCTCTGAAACACACACACAGTGGGTTTCCAACATTGGCATTGAGGGCTACACTGGAAACCTGCCAAGGGGCTGCAGCCTACACTGATTCGTACACACGGTAATATAGGCTGCATTTTTAAATTTACATGGTCCTGAATTGCATATTGAAGTGCATTCTTAAGGAAACCCTTTTATCCGGGTTTTCTGAAAACCTAGGCAACAAATACTAGGAAAAAATAAGTGCCAGGCTTTGTGCTTGTTTCTCTACTTTTATCTTCTAAAAGTTTAGAAGTAGCTTGTTGTTTTGAATTTATGAGCTGTGGAAACTGGTATTATTAGGTGACAGCAGGCAAAAATTTGAGAAGTTATGATACTGCAGTCTTAATAAAGCTGGTATAAAATGAGTTATACAGATGCAATACAAACATGATCCTGCTTTCTCTGATGGGGCCATAAAGAATCACGGTGAGATTCATCATATGACCGAACCCACAAAAACTCAGTTTAATGGTCAGAGCATGCTGTAGGTGTATTTGTCTAGAAACCCCACCTGTGTGGGGGCATTACCTTGTCACTCAGGGTAACAGGACCTCGTCATAATACAATATACACCCTGTGTCAGATCCCTTGCATCACTTCTGGTTTCAACCATCAAAAGTAAAATTAATGGGTCTTGTCTCTCAGACCCCAGGACGGCAATCCTTTGCCTTTAATCCTTTGAACAGCTTTTGGAATTAAAGGAGTGATACTACCTTGATTGTAGGATTGCACTTGAAGACCTTTTCTGATGTTAGCTAGCCCAGGTGTACGACATAACTCGGGGGACAAATGGTGCCTGTGTATGTGTGTGTGTAAAGGGTATTAACCGCAGCATGAATACAGACTATACACGGCTTTGCACCCAGACGAAAGGGGGTGTCGCTGCCCGACACTGCCCCATTGTAAGTCTGAGGGTGTGCTTGGAAAAGCTGTTGAGGGTGGTCTAGGGAGGTATCCGTGACACCAAGATAAGCATTTCTCTGATATCTCTGTCTCTTGTAACACTCTAAGGTTATTTGTACCTTGCAGCTCAGTTTGTAATAAATCACTCTGATGGCCATTTAGTACAAGAGTGGCCTGTTTCTGTACTTCACATTCAAATAATCCCCCAGTCTCCCCGCTTTTCAGGGCATCTGTTAAAACTTAAACTCCTCATCCCCAAATGCTAATGGGTATAGCTGTCAAAATAAAGAGTCCCTTTCAATTAATTATTATTCTGGGATTTGTTCACATGCTGGTCCTTGGTGTGTTTTTTAATTATTATTTGTTTGTGTGTTAAGCTCTTCTGCATGCTTTGTTGTTGCTAGTCTTGTAGATTATACCGAAGACCAAAAATCCAGAGATTTCAAATGGGAGCAGGGACAGGGCTGGATTCTGAGCAAATCAGCTTTGGCGGATTCTGAGCAAATCATCTCTGGCTGATTCTGAGTATAACAGCTGTGGCTGTTCATATTTTTCCTTTTGATTTTCCAAAATCAAAAGGAAAAAAATGAACAGCCACAGCTACACGTGTGTAATTCTTGAGAATGATTCTGTAAAAGCCTATCAGTCTTTCACTGTGAAAGCATAGGAAGCGTTTGTTTGTGTGTGTGTATGTGTGTGAGCTGAAGTACACTTGTGAAGTCAATGACGTTAAAACACAGAAACAAAGGCCAGATCCTTAACTGGTTTAAATAGATTCACCTCCATAGCTTCCTGGGACCCATAGCAGTTTACATTTGCTGAGGATTTGACTCAATATAATCAGCCAAACATCTATAAAAATAAAACAGGTAGAAACAGTAAATAAAAATTCAGACCTGTGTTACATAATGAATTTAAAATCTTCATTATTCCATGGAATAAGATACTTTGACATGAAAATACAACTTTATTACTCCAGATGAAAAAGGTGGTTGTTAAACTTATTGTTAACGTGACCAGACAGTAAGAACTATTCAGTGAGACACGAGCTGGAGAACTTGGGGAGGTAAAAGCAGTTATTTCAAGTCTAAAATTACATCCTTTAAGAATTCAGGTGGAAGAATCAGATTTGCAGTGTTAAATCGGAATCCAACAAGAATTTGTTGCTACTATCCAGTGACTTCTAACTTGATCTGCTCAAGCAGATAAGTAATTATCCTATCTAAAAATAAGTAACTATTTTATTTATTTAGCATGCTCTCAAGCTGTCAGAAGTGTTAGAGTTAGATGTGAAACAACATCTACCATAGATAAAATAAGAGAAAGTAGAGCAAGAAGGTCCTTGGCTAAAATTGAGTATATTTGCCTTTGCAAGGTAAGGATGTAATCGAATGCTTTACTAGCAGAACAATATATGCAACTTCATAAATCAATCATAAATTCATTTGATAATTGCTGCAGCTAGCTCAGTGTCCTACCTATGGAGAGTTCTGTAGCTGCCTGTTTAATGTCCCCTGACTGCTTGTAGATGGTCTTTTTTTTCTCATCTGTTAGCTCCTTCGGTCATGTGCTTCAGTTTCCCTTGACTGTTTTAAAGGAAATTGTATTATATTCTTTAACTGTCCACCTCTCTCTTCTCTCTTGACATCACTTATCTTCATCACACATCTCTTTTAATCTGCCCCAAAATTCACTCCTGCTTTTTGCTATATATCTCCTCGCTGTTCACACATGGTAATGCTTCATTCATCCACTCGTGTGTTACTCACTCGGTCACTTTTAATGCATGGGAGGAAAAGGCTTTTCACGCTGCCCACTGTCAAGTGCATTTAAGGGACTGTATTCATGGCAGAGAGTAAAAACTATGTCTGGGGGCAATTAAATGCACTAGTGAAGCAGAGGAGTTCCCTGACTGTAGGGTCCACATGAGCATAATCTTTCCAAGAGCTGAGAAATTCTCATCCTTCACGGGAGCCATGGGGAGCTGAAAGACTCTGAATACTTTGCAGGAGCACATAATGAAATTTATGGAAAAGCCAAAGAATATTTCATAAGGCTGACTTTATGAAACGTTACTCTTGCCTTGTAGGGCTGTCGTGCTTTCAGTTGGGATAGAGTTAACTTTCTTACCAGCAGCTGGTTTAGTGCTATGTTTTGGACTTGGGATGGCAATAGTGTGGTAGTGCGCTGGTGGTTTTGGCTGTTGCTGAGCATTCAAGGCCTTTTCTACTCCTCATAGCGCACCACCAGCGAGCAGGCTGGGAGGGCACAAGAAGTTGGGAAGGGAGACAGCCAGGATAGTGGACCCTAACTGATCAAAGGGCTATTCCGTACCATGTGACGCTATGCTCAGTATATAAAACTGTGGGAAGGGGGGAGACATTCAGAGTTATGGTGTTTTGTCTTCCCAAGTAATAGTTACGCGTGATGGAGCCCTGTTTTCCTGAGATAGCTGAACACCTGCCTGATGATGGGAAGCAGTGAATGAATTCCTTGGTTTGCTTTGCTTGCATGCACGGCTTTTGCTCTACCTATTAAACCATCTTTATATCAACCCATGAGTTTCTCCTCACTTTTACTCTTCTGATTCTCTCCCCCATCGCACTTTGGGGGAGTGAGTGAGGGAGCGGCTGCGTGGTCCTAGTTGCCAGCCAGGCTTAAACCACGACAAGGGGCTTGCAGGTTTTATGGCACTGCCTTGTTCAATGCAACACCTTTGTCAATGTAGGAAGAGCCTTGGCAAAGCACTAGTTAAGAGATGAAAATGGAAAATGCTCTAGTGAGACGTAGATTTTGCTGATTTCTCTGATGCCATGCTACAGCAATGGCACAGCTTTATTCTTCAGTCATGAATAACCAAATCAAATGACACATAACCATGGCAGTCGGAGTGCTATAAATGTAGACAGATGTGCTGATAATCTTGCCCCTTCTTTTGGTATATGGGTTGAGGTGATTAGTTGTTATGCAAATAGCTGGAATCGCATCTCAAAGAGTGATTTTGTAGTCTGAATTTGTTAATAAGCTAATTGATGTGCATATTAAAAAGGAATCTTAAGGTATTTACACATGTACAATAGATGATTTTCAATCTTTTATCTACTTGGCTGCAATAAAGAAAATCAATTAAATGAAATAAAATGCTATGTTCAGTAGTAAGGATTAGTACTTGCAGAGATTTCATTGCAATAAAAATTTTCTAAGAAGAAAAGCCTAAACTGATAGACTTGGGAGATTTTTTTTTTGTCTTACATATTTTCAGATGTGTTCAGTTAATTTAAATGTTTCACTTGTGTGTTCCTCTCCCCATGTACTACTGTGTTCACCAAACAAGAAATTCATGTGCTAACCCAGAACAAAATTGTAATCCTTTAAATTACATTGAAATCTTGAAAATGTAGAGAGGCAAATATAAGAGAGGTTTCAATGATACACAGCATGCTTTTAGTGAATATGGATCAAGTGCAACAGAATTGGTTCAAAATTAATTAGCTCCAAACCAGCAAAATCCTACTGTACCTTCCTTCCAAAAACTTGCTTATGTTATTCCACGTGAACGAACTGAAGCTGAAACACCATCTTCATCAAAAAATAACCCCATTCTGCTTTCTTCATCCCTCTCTCCCTCAATATGCCTTGCTGACTAACAGTGGACAATTACAGTATCCAGTGTATTTCTGCACTCACAATGTTAAATCTCATGATACACTCAATAATATTAATGGTGATGATTGTTCCCTTCTAGGGTGGTAGGAGTTGGAGGACCCCAAAGGCGTTGTGCCATTTTATTTTTTCTTGTAGTCAGAAAAACAGTTTCTTAGCATAGTTCCTCTATTCTCAGTCATTCGGCCATCCACAGTGAACAGAAAGATATCCCACACTGGTATCCTTCGTACATACAGGGAGGGTTCACATGTGACATGTACAGACACAGATTTCAGGACTGTCTTCTGACTTTAGCACTGAATTTGACCTGTAACTGCAAAAACTGTTTAAACAAGATGGTCCTTAAAAAACAGTTAATAAGATACTTCAGAAGGACAAATATGCTGCTGGTTTAACAAAAGACTACAAAAGTTCTGCTGAATGGGAAGGTCTCTGATACTTAAAAGGAAAGATTTGGTAAGTAAATTTGCTGCTAAATGTCCGAGATGACCTTACGTACTGATCTAGTTCTCCTGTCAAGCCTCACTGAAATTTGTAGCAGTATTTCTGTGGCCTGCAACAGGCTTTGCATAAGTGTGTACGTGCATGTGAGTGTTCATGGACCTGCATGGTCATACTCAGTGAATGTCCACTAAATTTTTTTTTTCTTTAGTGAAATTGTGCAGGATCATGAAGGAACATGCAGGTGCAGGTCCATGCTGGAGCAGTCTACTGATATTTTCCTTAGTAAGTTTGGCTGAACAGTTTCAAGAGTGAATTAAGCTGCTCTGTTGATTTTGCATGCAAAATCTTGTCTATGTTAAAACACTCAACCAAGGTAGGCTGATAGCAATATTAAACTCTCAAAAGAGTCAACATTCTTTTAAAATGTCTTGGGGACGTAAAAGCCAACCTCCACTGAAGGTAACAGGAGTTTTACTACTGATTTCTCCATGAGCCAGCAATGTGCCCTTGTCACCAGGAAGGCCAATGGAATCCTGGGCTGCATGGGGAAGTGTGGCCAGTAGGTCGAGGGACGTCATTCTCCCCCTCCACTCGGCACTGGTGAGGCCACAGCTGGAAGACTGTGTCCAGTTCTGGGCTCCTCAGCTCAAGCGGGACGGGGAACTACTGGAGAGAGTCCAAAGTAGGGCAACAAAGATGATTGGGGGATTGGAGCACGTCCCTTATGAGGAAAGGCTGAGAGAGCTGGGACTCTTGAGCCTGAAGAAGAGAAGGCTGAGGGGAGACCTTATTCTTGCTTCTAAGTATCTAAAGGGTGGGTTGAAGGAGGATGGAGCCAGACTCTTTTCAGTGGTTCCCAGCGACAGGATGAGGGGCAACGGGCACAAGTTGGAACATCGGAAGTTCCATTCAAACCTAAGAAAAAACTTCTTTACGGTGAGGGTGACAGAGCACTGGCACAGGCTGCCCAGGGAGGTTGTGGAGTCCCCTTCTCTGGAGATTTTCAATACCCGCCTGGGTGCAGTCCTGAGTAATGTGCTCTAGGCATTCCTGCTTTAGCAGGGGGGTTGGACTAGATGATCTCTAGAGGTCCCTTCCAACTCTGAAAATTCCGTGATTCCATGATTCCGTGATTCTCTGGATTTGGGATTAAAATACATATATATGTCCTGATTTGGGCTAGATTGGCCCAATCTGGTGAAACAACAGACGCGCGCTCTCTCTCTCTTGCTCCGCTCCCAAAGGGAGGCAAGAGAGAGAAAAAAGAGAGACTTAAGAGTTTAGAAGGAACTAAACTACTTCAATGAAATATTAATACTAAAATAAAAACAAAGAAAATAATAAAATATATACAAAACCATATCAAGATCCCAGGATGACAATCACGTCACCAGCAGGCACTGGGGAAGTCACAGACTGGACTCAGTGATGGACGGGAACTGGATTCCAGATCTGGATTCAGGATCAGTATCAAAGGCAGACAAACAGACACAGTCCTCCTCGAATGACGGCCAGTGAAGAAAGAGGGCTGACCCTTTGATCCCTCAGCTTTTATACTGAGCATGAGGCAGATGGGATGGAATACCCTGCTGGTCAGTTTTGGGTCACCTGCCCTGTCCGCTCCTCCCTGCAGGGGTGACCCCTCTACGCTTTTCCGCTTCTGACCCTCCAACAGGGCAAGTAACAAATTTGGCTGGTCTTGGTTGTTATAGCAATAAGTATAAGCAAGAGCCTCTCTGCGTCCCATTCCTTGGCATCAGCTATAAACATGGGTCTTATCACTCTGAGAGCAAACAGTTTTCTGCATAATGTGCTGTTAATTTCAGCAGTTAGAAGAGACCTAGCTAAAAAGTAAAGTTACTGAACAAAATTGGTCCTGTTTTACCTCAAACCAGGACAATATGTTATTGTATTATATTAAATTATATTGAAACACACATATATATGTACATTTAGTATCCACAGAACGAGGCTGGATTAACCATCCCAGCTGACCAGAGAGTTGCGTTTCTAAGAGATGATTCCATGCCCTATGGATTCCTATTCAGTACAGTTTATATATATAATATTCAGATTAGAATTATACTGGAGGAAAAAGAATAGTGAAACATCATGATTGCATTGAGGTTGAACAATTATAATACAACTAACTACACTGTTTAAATATTCATTTTTATGAAAAACATTCATTATGCTCTTCATCTGGTAAGTTGTTCTCGCTTAAGACTCATTCCAGTGTTCAATCTCTGATAGAACACTGGAAAAAATAATAAAATATTTAAATGCTCTCATTATGTTTTGGACAGCTTGTATTGACAGTGTATCCCATGTTTCATTTACAAAAACGCTTACAATTTTTGCCACCTAGAGATAGCTGCAGCTCCTCTGAGGCAGCAAGTATTTGCTACTAAGAGTTAAAATGAGAATTGCTGGGAGAGCACAGATTGAAAACTAAAAGGCCCTTGACTAGCCTACCTTGTACTGAACCGTTATTTTAAGTTTTAGGGTAGATGACAACATTTAGACACATAGCAACCAGCATAACAGACAAGACCATACAGCATAATATGTAACACCAGCATAAAAATGGCATGAAATGGGATCCTTGTACATTAAAGCTATTTAATCTCTTAGCTTGTGTTTTGTTCTATCTTGTTCAGTGCAGCTTCTGTCAATTACTGTACAAACCTAACAGGTACATCTGTAATTTCATGTACTTGCTAAACCACCTATTGTTGAATGTGCGACTGTGTCTTAGACTGAATTGTAGTGCTAGCATTATTTTTGCTATGTACCTGTCTTGGAAGTCCGCCTCCCTAGCAAAAAAGCTTTCTTTCGGAAAGGAGGGTGTCAGGCTGTGATATCTGGATCACTTTTGTCTTTGTGCTGAAATCCTTTCTGTAAGAACACATTATTTGAAGACAAACTGAAAAAAAAAAAAAAAATTGTATGTATTATTGGATAGACCCTAGCCACAGGAGCTGTGAGGCTTCCTTTTGGATAAGCTTTTCAAATCTGAATTCTTATCTGAATATTTTGAGGAAGGCTGAGCTTTTCCAGACCACATCTGCCTTCGTATTCTCTGTAAAGTCTGACAGGAATATTCTGAATGCAGAGGAGAACTGCAATCACCAGCCACCCTCCGTAGCTGCTGAAGAAATTGGTCTCAGCTAAAACCCACCAGCACAGCCTTTAAGATGATGCTGGTTTGGACACAGTGCCAAGAGCTAGCAGGCCTGCAGCAAGTGAGGAGGGGGCTGTTGTTTGGCCCCCACCACCCTGCAGTACCCAAGACTGCGGGCAGTGCTGGCTCCCCCCTTGAGCCCTGTGCTTCAGGAGGGTGGCTGTTGCCCGCTGGCTTCCACCTGACACAAGCTCCCTCCTCCGAGCATCTCAGGCACACAGCTCCTGGCCATTCCCGCCTCTCACAGCCCCTCCAGCCTGCAACGTCCCTGCAGTTGCCACTGCAATCTCATCTTCCAGATGCATCCTCGGGCCCTGTCTAACATCTTAAGGCACAGATGGGGAGTTTCAACACTTTTTCTGTGGACTTATAATGAGCAGAAAAGTTGTAAATGAGTACAAGATGTATAATGAATTTGACTTCAGCCTTCTCTGCCTTCCTTCTACATGTCACACGTCCTGGGATATAGGCTTTTCAGGGTGGGGCATTGTATTTTTGCCAGTGTTTGCATAACGCTTCGGTCAACGGTGCCTTAGTGACCTGAAGGTCTAGGTATGGCTATAATGTAAATATAAATAATAATGTAAGCCTCTGAGAAGGTAAGAAGTTGTTTGCCCCTTCCTAAGGTGAAGAGAGCAAGGAATGGTCATAGCTGCTTTAGTTGCACGAACAATTTATGTA
Organism: Burhinus oedicnemus; assembly: GCA_008921705.1. Lineage (NCBI taxonomy): Eukaryota > Metazoa > Chordata > Aves > Charadriiformes > Burhinidae > Burhinus > Burhinus oedicnemus. The sequence goes on along the minus strand of VFFE01007878.1, from coordinate 780,051 downwards.
CAATGTCAGATAAACAGAGATGAAGGAGCCACTCAGCTTTTTGTGGCCACGGGGATTTTAGTGACAGGAAAAACTTTGTTGACCAAAGCTTTCTAATCAGAATTTTTCAATGGTCCTTTAGGAGCCATTTTAACATACGCGAACTTAAAAACCTCTCTGTCACTAACCAAATGATAGACAGGGAAAGGATGCTCATTCTGTAGTGACGGAAATGCTCAAGGGATGTTTGTGGAGTACCAAATGCAACATGGTGTTGGACCCTGCCTGGGGCTCGAAAGAACTACGGCAATACAGATAACAGGAATACTATGCTTAACTTCTGTGTGTGAGGTGATACCGACAGAGTATTTCCCAGAAAGAACTGTTGCAGATAACCTCACAGCATGGAAGATAAGCAGAGTAAACTACGATGGGACCTTACTATCTGAAATACCTATAGCAGGATGAGGGAACAGAGTAGGACCAGGTGCTGGAGGGATGCCTCCATTTTGAAATTGTGCTGTCCACTGGAACTGAAACATGGCAGGATTTTCCATAAGGGAGAAAAGATCAGCACAGTGGTGAGTGAACATTTGATTATTGGATATTTGCACTGGAGTGTGATGAACAAACATAACTCACTAGTTTGTTCTGAAACAGAGAGTTGCATTTTTTCTTGCACAGACGTAGTCTCAAGTGTTTTTACAAGCTGCCCTGGTGAATTTTTTTTCCTCCACTAAGTTTTTTTTTCTTTCTTTATACACATTACTCATAAATGGGAGAGTATTGCTTATTAAGAGTACCTCAAAAGCTGACTAGTGAGCCCCCCAAAAGCTGACTAGTGAGCCTCCCAAATTCTAGATCAATGCACATGGCATCATTTTAAGAGGGAGTCTTAGTTGTTTCTACCCAGCCTTTGTGCCAGCTGCATCTGACAGAATGGTTATAATAATAATCCATTCCCGGCTTGATGCTTTTGCAACACTGACTTATTCAGTAGCAATCATGAAGGATTATTCAAAGCACAGACCATTGGGCAGGATGAAGAACAATGCCGTCACAAATGCAAGGTAATCAATGATTTCTATTTTCTGAGCAAGAATACTTTCAATTGTACTGCAGGCAGAATTCCCTCTGGTTGAATAAGTCGCTGAAGTGGAAAATTTTATTTAGCAGCATTTGGTAAGAGTCTCACAAGTCTCCACTGAGACATTAGGAGTGGTACAAAAAGCCCGCTTTAGCTGAGAGTTAAATTCTGGCTCCTTCCTTGGTGAATATTGTTGTGAGAGGTTGCAGTAACCCCGCAGGTATTCTCTAACACTCTTCCTCCCCATCCACACAGGGCAGCCATGTGAGCACTTGGCCAAGAGCTCCTGGGGAAAATTGCCCAGGTTTCTAAAATTCCCCAGATGTAGCTCCAAACTAAACAACTGGGATGCTTAAATATGACAGAACTTGGTTTTATTCTGTTACATCAGTGTTTACCCGAAGCCCTTAGACTTGTTTCACCGATTATCAGCAAGATCAAGCGTATGCCTTAAGCGTTGTTTGGTAAGGGCCAGGTTGACCAGAGATCCAGGAAGCTACAGAGGGCTAATGTCAAGTTTACCTATACTTCTTCATTTATTTCTCCAGTACCATGAACATTATACGTGTATATCAAGAGCAAAAGGTTGTTGGATCATGTTCTGTCATCTTCCTATAGATTCACTGAGGTATTTCCTAACATGCTACTTATTGTCAGAAATGCCAACTGATCAATGTGCTCCAAATTTCACCTAACCCAGCCCAAATGGGTGCACAGGACAAGCATTTCCTTGGGAAACAGGAAACAAATTTTCAAGTTTTTTTACTACTTGATTGAGCCTAAGCTTTCAAGGCCAACATCCTGTCTGAATCCCCTTCCACGAGGGGGGCAGGTTGGTCTCTCCTTTTGGGGATGTTCCGCTCTGTATAAAGTAGCTGTTATTTATCTGCCTTCGTGCAAACTTGGGCTGATCCAAACCACTGGCCCATACTGAAGTTACTAGGCAGTCTGTCCTTCTCTCTGATTCTTCTTTCACTCACATTTTGGGGGGGGGGGAGAGAAGAAAGGTATTACTGTGAAATATTTTGATTGTATCTTGATGTAGAAGGGAAGAAAAATACACAATAAAGTACAGGTAGGAAGGGAAAACAATTTCTGAGAAACTGTATTTCCAGTACATATTTCACTTGGTTATCTTAGAGTTGTCTGGGTGAATGAATATGTACACTTTCTGGTCAAATTAGAAATCTATGACTAACCTGTTGTTAACATTTTTATAACATTTCTGGAGATACAGCATCGTTGGAAAGATGAGTAAATGCATCCTACAGCTTTTACATCAACTCAACTGTGATGGCCCCTGTCTGGGTCCAGCTGGTGTCCAGCACAGTAAGAGAGAACAGCAAGACAACTCTGCCCTTTCTTCTCTTCCCTCAATGTCACACTGCATTAGCTGACACAGGCTGGGTCCTCAACCCCCAGCCTGTGCTCCCCTGGGACAGCACTCATGCTAGCCCCCAGAATCAGAAGACAAATGAGAGCACCTCAGGAGGAACCTGACTGAGTAATAGAGGTGCCAGCTGGAAGGGTTAAAGGCCACCCACCATTTGCACTGCAGTAGGTTAGCATCGCTGGCCTCCCTCAGAGCACTGCCATGAAAGAAAAGCAAAAGATGCCACTTTTAGTTTATTATTTGGAGTTACCAGAATGCTTTAATTGAAGCAGAATGAGCAATGCCAATTCAAAACGTTATTATCTGTTTGTCTGCATGGAGGACATCAGGACAGCACACTATCCTCTCGTGAAGGGATACCCAAGCTAGCTCTCTCTGAGCTAGTTCAAGTACTGCGAGTAATACAGCCAGACCAGCATGGCACTCTGCCCAGACTAATTTATCTGTCTTTTCAAAGGCAGGAAGTCTGACAGGTCTGCTTTATTCAGTGCCTCAGTTGTCATTAATGAGTGGTGTGTAACTAGAGCCTCTGAACAGCACAATAATCAATTTAAAACAGCTTTTGCAAGAACTCCTTGAAGTTGAGTTCTCAGCCCTGTTAGTCATCCAAGATGAGAGTCCATCTACATAGACTAGCTGTCTAGACTAAGCTTGCACGAAAACTACAGAAGCACAACATGAGGTAGAAAACACATCTCCGTGGCTGGAAACATACAACCCAGCTTCAGCTTCTGAGAGTCGCTTCAGAAATACTAGGGCTGGCCCACCTGTGCACCTACTAAAAGTGAAAGCTAAGACATCAAGGACTGGGGACAGTGCTCAACTTGTGCTTGAAAAATCCCACCCACAGTCTATAATGACCCTGTTTCAGCTATTATTGCATTTTAAATTCTTCGGCGTGCTGTTAAGTCAGGCCATCAGCGAGAGGGCAGCAGAGATGTTAAGCCTCACTGACTGGCCCTGGCTCTTTGCTTTGACATTTTTATCAGTTTTTCACTTCTTTTGTCTGTTTAATCTATTTCATTTTCCAAAGCCATCAGCTGTCTACTGCAGTTATTTCTTCCCAGGCATTATTAGGTTTTTTTATTTTGAGATGTTATTGACAGGTATGATGCAGGCAAACTGATACCCAATGCAATAATAAATTAGATACAGCTGAATCCCAGTTTCCTGATATAATCATATTAGAAGAAAGTATTCTGTTATACACATGAGACCCTAATGAAGTCAACACAGCTGCTCATGTGTAAAAACAGCAGAATTTGATCCACTGAGTTCAGCTGGATCTGGCAGCTCTCCAGATTTTCTGAACTGAACTATTCTCGTTTCAGACATCACGGTCGCCAGTAGGAGCCAGTAACATTCAACATCAGAGCAGCACTTCCCAGAGATAGTCCTCTCTAGAGCTGATTAAAATAACATAACCTCCAGAAATATAATATCAACAACTGTATTTATATTCATTGCTTGAGGGGATATTAGTTTACTGTGCATTATATTGTAACATTCAAAATAATATTTATCATAGTCTGAACCAACTCTTCGCTCAGAGCCATTTGTAAAAGTCAATGAAAACAAAAATTAATCTAGCAGTTCTATTCTAATGGTTCAGAAACCTGTATCTCCATTCTTCAGCTGTCTTTCCTCTAAACTGCAATTTTAGTTTGTTCCCCCTGACCCCACTTTTTTCTAGTTTTCATCTTAAACTCAGAAGGAACAAATTGGATTATCTAATCTCTTTCTTCAAGCCCTGCTATGCCCTTTCCAGAAGATGGTGACCAATACCTCCCTCCTTCCTCCCATGCTCTTTTCCACTCTGGCATCTCCGTGCATGGCATCCAGGCTATGTCTGCTTCAGAAAAGGGTTTAGGTTTTTGTTTGTCCCTGAACTGTGATAGCAGCTCTAAGATACAATCTTTTTGCTTCTTTAAATGTCTAATGGGCTCATCTGCTCTGATCACTTCACATCTCAAGTGCTACAGCATTCTTTTCACCGGTTTTGATAAAGGACGTCTTACACAGCCAGCATCTTCCTGAAAATAACATCTCCCTTAGCTAAGGCTCCTTCATTAAATTCTTTCACATCTATCCCCAGATGTGAAAATGTACAATTATTTTTCCATGATGTTACAAAATTGTTTAGTCTGTTAATGTGGTATGATTCTTGTCATCATTTTGGTCATGCATTCTTTGCATTTTCCTACCTGTTTACGTTATCTGTACATTGTATCTTGAAATATATTTTGACCCAATTGAATAGGATAGAGGGGTTTTGTGATGCACTCATACAGTCCCTAGCCTGAAGGGTTTCTAATAACAAGGATTTATAAGCACTGCACAAGTATATATTACAATGTCAACAGTACTTTTAATACATATAGAAGGAATAGCAAATATCATTTCAGTGTTTTTTCTACTGCATACATGTTGTCATGCTTGCCACTGCTAAAACAGATATCTAGAATGTGGAGCTTCTGAATAGTGTGAGATACAGGAAATTCAGGATGATGAGATAACCTGTGGAAATTATTTTTGAAAAAACCAAACCAAAATTAAACAAAACAAAGAATAATCAATATGCTATGACTCAAGCAAAACCAACAAGAAACAAATTTCTAGTGATGTTAGAAGCTTCCACTATTTTCTTCCACATTTTCATACTAACTGGCAGCCAAAAAGGTTGAAATCAATGATAAATTCCACTAAAGTTAGATATTTTGTCTTTAACCTAATGTAGTGGACTTATCATTGTAAAAGCTAAACTTCTGGTGACAGATCAGGGAATGGGGCGAAGTGGTTTTGTCCAAGGTTTGCTTTAAGTCTGAATTATACAGTAAATTCAACGCTAGTATAAGATGGAAAAACGTATCACCGCTACTACTATTTGCTGAAACACACGTGGCTTCTGTACTTCAAAACATGTAACTCATCCCAACTACCTCTGAAAGACAAGCCAGCAGATAACTGCTTTTGGAACTAATACTTTGGCCTTAGAGAAGACCATATGAAAACATACTTTATTTTGTAAGGCTTTCTCAGAATCCTTTTCCTGCCAATATGTAAATAAGATGCTAATCGAGAGGTGTGCAGGGAAAACATATTCTGACACGTTGGCGCATAGCGTTTTCAAGCAATACACAGCACATTTATCATTATGTTAATGTGAGATCCCAAAGGCAGCATTGCCTTTAAGGCATACTTGAGCATGCCAAAGTTTTCCCTTTCGTAGGAGGCAAAATAGAAGATAGATTTGTCATTCATGAAAATGTGAAGATTCCCGGAGTTATGTACAGCAGTCAGAAACCCTAAAATAAAATAATATTTTGCTTTTGTGCAGTGATATTTTTTCATTTGCAAACCATGAGCAGTTTATTATCCACATTATTTTCCCCCCTTCAGAGATGGCATAGAGTTTAATGCAGCATTTTTTAAATAATGCTTGTTGGACTCTCATGAAGTTGGGCTGCTAATGGTGTTAAACACCAGTGGTTTCCTTTTCCTTTCCTTTTGTAACTTACATGTGAAAAGAAGACTGTCTAGATAAACAAGCGAACAAACATCAGTCAAGGAGCACAAAATCAGAAAGAGCTCCTAAAGTGTTTGCCCGAGCCACTTGCTCAAGGTCATACAGCAAGTCAGTGCAAGGGCTGGGAAAAGATTCGTGACTCCTGTTTCTCAGCTCATTCCAACCCTCATGTCAGATAATACTCCAAAAGCTTAAAAGATGTTCCAAATGTCATATGAATCTTCTTTGAGAAGAGATGCAAATCTCATGGATATAGCTTATGGTAAGGTTCTGAGAATAGCTTTTTCCTGTGAGTTTTAGGTGGTGAGATTTAGCTATATTCCTGTATCAGTAAATGTCCCCAGACTTTCAGGTATCCCAAGTTCAATTTGAAGATGTAATTGATAATGACTTAGCCTGTACCTCCGTATGTTTCTCCTTCTACTTCTTGTTGAAAAGCAAGACAGAGAAATAACAATAAAAATATACAAAATTTAAGGTAAAGGAAACCCTTCCAATACAGAACTCAATGATTTGCCAGGTCACAGAATACAGGTCCCTACTGTCACAATTAAATGCACATAACATGCGTAAATACATCAAGAATCATTTTAACATCAGATAGATGTCTTAGCTTCACTAGAAGGCTGCTCCAGAAAATCAGTTGTCACTCATAAAACCTAGATCCCAGACATTTGCAAACTATTAGCTGTCCTCAAACCATTCAGCAAAAGGCAAACAAGTCCCCTCGAATGAAGAACAACCACTCTTTTCTTCAGCCTCCAGGGAGAAATCACACATGATGGGTTCAGAGGACGTGCTGGACAAAAGAGCGCGTTCAGTTTCTATTTTAACCAAAGCACCCTGTACCTTTTGGTATCAGGATGCAGTTTGCTACTGTTATGAACCGGTACTCTGCCTTCTATTACGTTGCTTAGAGACGGTGGGCTCAAGTATCAGAAAGACGTTCTGGATCGTCATGGACAATTACGTACCCATCTGGGCCTACTTACACATTTACATGATTTTGCTGTGAACATATGCAAAAACATGCCCATTAAGGGTTTCGGATGCCCTAAAAGACAATTGAATTCAAAGTCAGTAATAACATAAAAAGCATAAGAGCAGACATATCTTTGTGGCTATTCATACCTTGAATACCTTAATCTCAGTGTGAACGTTTTAAGGTAGGCTTAATCACTCATTGTTTAAATGCACAGGGTTCAAGTAGACAACTTTCCCCGCAGTGCAGTAAAACTGCACAAAACCAAAATGCTTCTGGTCAGCAGTGCTAAAATCTGGAAATGTTGCTAGTTTTCATATGGTCAGGAAAACATTTTTCTTCATCTTATGTTACTTTACTTTGTTTTAATCTTATCTATTTTTGCATTAAGGTAGACAGTGATGGTTTACAATGGCAAATTTGCAACAGTTAAGCAAACAAGCAAAATCTGCATCTGAGGAATGCAACATTCACCAAGGATTTTGGCTTGGGTTTCTCTCTATTGCTGGGAACCTGCAATAAAATGGGATGTATTTATGAATCAGAGGAAAAACTAGAATTGACATTCAACCTTGTTAAAGCCAAACAGAAAAGGTCACTCTGTTTTAAGAGGTTTATGAGCATTAATATAAGCACTGAGCAGTGGGAGACCTTAAAAAAGTACGAATAGCCTGGCTAAGGAAGACACGAATATCTATTAAAAAAAAGAAACCACAAGTTAACAAGATAATTGAAAGCAGAAAATAAATGAAGAATTGTTAGCTGGATAGAAAGCTCACTAACAAAACAACAGAGTAACTGAGAATGACTCCTATTAGGTGTGCTCTTTACTAAAATGGGGTAATTTATACCAGCACTGCTACCCCAGAGCTAGTTTTGAGCCTTCATTTGCTATTGGCATTAATAGGCACAAGCTGAAAAATCAGAATCTCTAATTCAAGTGCTTCATAGTCTGTTCATTCAGTTCATTTACCTTCATGGCAATCAGGTAAAGCAAACAATTATTTTCCCATTATCCATAATCCTCTTATTTACCAGTGAATTTTTATAAAATTAATGGAATAATAATATAAAATATAAATATAATAAATCAAAGTAAGGTTCTTGGGAAGGCAAAACATTAGGAATAGTTTTCCTAGACACTAATTTCTTTGGAAGCATTGCAGCAGGCATTTTAAAGGACTGGATGAGGCTTTGCTGTGCACATCAGTAAACAGAGGAGGCTGAACATCTGCTGCTGTCTCTGATGGTGCTCAAGTTGCTGTTGTGACAATGAGGAACCTCTCCTTATTGTCCCTAGACCTTGCCACCACACTCAAACTTGCGGAAAGTACACATTGTCCTTCACAAATATTTAGTTGTTTTTCCCTTAAAGGCCTGCTTCCAAGTTGTAAAACTAATAAGCAAAGGCTTTTTATGAATTAACGAATAATACACCTCTCTTTATCTAACTGCACAGGTAAGTGCCCACGTTCACTGGCACTAACTGGAAAGTATTAGCTGCTCAGTCCTAAGAAGCAAAGATTAACTGACCTTCAGGTGTCAGTGAACAATTCACACTTCTTTTTTCTTTATTGCATAGTATTGTAGATGTTCTCATCTTTACGGATGTAAAACTAAATGTAAACAATTCAGGAGATGAAAGTATAGCTCAGAAAAGGGTGTCATGAGTTCTCCCTTTGTGTTGCATTACCAGCTGCAGTCCCTGACAAGGAAGGAGGTTAGTGTAGTAGTACAATACAGTGTGCGTACCTGCCAGTACAGCACCATGAGCGTGCCCACATGCAAACCCACCATCCAAATGGGCAAGGCGGATGCAGGTGGGAAAGGCGAGGGCAGTACGGGGAGCTGAACCGCCCGACTGAAAGGTCGTGCTGCAGGTTAACAGCAGAGCCGGGATCCTGAGCCCTGACCGCCACGACGTCCAGACTCGGGCATACCACTTCCAAAGTCCTTGGCAGAAGTAGCTTTAGGGCTGGCAGTGCTATGTCTGTGTCACCCACTGTGAGGCTCTGTCTCAGGGCACGGAGGTTAATTGCTGGGAATGTCAAATGAGAAAGGCTAATGATGAGCTCAAAGAAATGTCAGTATTGCTACTGAACCATCTGATTACTTGGGTAACACTGGGGGAGTAAAACACCCTAACGCAATCATCATTTTTTTTCCAGGGGGTAATTCTTTTATATATGTTTATCTATTTTTATGTACAAACACATGCACACAGATATATTTTCTCATTCTAACAACACTGGGACATGAAATAAGAAGCCTAGCACTTCTTGTCAGTGCTACCTTGCCAAGATGCCACATCAGCAGCACTAGAAATGAAGGGATCCCTGAATGTGCTTTACCTCTTTGTTAGTGCTGACTCAATACTAATCTCCCTTCCTATTATCCAAAACTCATATACATTTATAACATGGCTGATACTTCTAGGTCATGTATGTCTAGAAGTTTCTTGAATTTCTAGCACTTTTAAGGATTACTTTGTGACACGTTCTTATAAGTAATAATTTTTGCTCCAACTGCAGCTCCTTTTTATTTTCACTCTGTGCCCCATGGAGGAAAAGGAGTATCCATCTCCGGTGCCTCCTCTCCATCTGGAACTGTTATCTGACTGCTAATGAGACAACCGGGTGTATCAACGATTGCAACTATTCCTACAGAAATTTTTGTGCAAGTAGTGATTCAGTCTTTCAACATTATTACTTTAAATATAACTAAAGAAAACATTTTTCAAGAAAACATCTGGAACTATGAATAATGTCACAAATGTGTCTTTCTGTGTCCACCACAGACACCCAAGTGTAGATTCCACTTCAAATTCCACATGTTTTTCTCTCATATTAAATACCATTGTTTGTTACTGAGAGTGCAAAAATACCCTTTTGCTTTACTTATTCTATTTCAATTAGAAAACTGTATTTTTTTTTTGTTTTCACATTACCGCATTTCTCAGATTTAACTTATTGCCATGTAATTGCCCAACATTTAAAAACAGAATGGTATTCAGTCCTAGAACTTATCACAGAGGAGCCTTAACCAGCAGGAGATGTCTGTTTAATCACAACTTTGAATTGTTACAGCTACAGCAGGAGAACTATAGAAAGATTTGCCTTAAAAATTAAACCATGGAGAATGTTAGGACTGCCAAAGACTGGCTTTCTAAAGAAAAAAGAAAATTCCAACACTCTCAGATAATCTGTGAAGCTATTCTGTGTGTTTGTAACAGCAATGCTTTCCCGCGATCATACAGAGAAGATTTAGGGATTTCGTTAAAACAATGACACCCTGATCATGGAGACTCAGATAATTTGTTAGTGCCTTAAGACAGATGTTCAACTTACCTACAGTGCACTCAGGATGCATCACAGTGTTGCAATGCCCTGAACACATACTGCCCTCATGGTCATGATCCACCTCACACCACTCTGTAACAGAGACTGGAAAACATTGGAAATGGCTACACCGGTAAAGTCTTATCCTACAGTAAAAGTGAACCCCTTTGTAGTCATTAATGTGGCATTCCTAGTCCAACAGCAGTTCCAAATGTATGGTCAGAGAACTGGCTTACATGATAGAAACACCTGTATTTTAAAAAAGAATCAATATTATTCAGTAGCCTGCGGTGGCTACCCCCTGTCTTAAGTAACACATATTCCTAAAGCTGCTCAAATGCTCTAAGCACCTACTCAAGAGGCCCCAATATCTCTGCAAAAGCCGCAAATAATATACTTGCTGCTAGACTTCATTTTTCAGTGAATTCTGAAAAGATTTTGTTTCTGAAGGACTTTAGGTACAGTGAAGGCTCTTCTTCTGTGTTATACTCATATCAGGACTGTGATAACTATTGGCTTCCTTATCAGAGAAAGAGACCTTCTGAAAGCCTATATAAGGTTGTCAGGATTTACCAGGAGTGCTTTACATAGTTTCTCAAAGATCCAGCAGAGCATGCAGGGTAAAGCTCATTATCCTGGGAAAGCTAGGAAAGGCCTTCTTGCTTTGCACTGCATGCTGGTTTTGTCTTTTTCTTTGTTAAAGTGGCATTAATTTCGTTACTAGAAAGTCACCAATTAGCGTATTTATTATTTACATTGTTTATTAGCACATGGTGTTATTCCCGGTGGAACCTGTGTGTGGCTCTAATAGTTACTACCCCAAAACTTCATGGTCCAGGATCAAGTAGAGCAGGCAGCACAGCTATCAACATAAACCAGCAACCCTGCCTCGCTGCTTGCCCACTACTAGAACCAGAAGTAATTTCCAATAACAAAGTTTAAGATACATGATCCAAGATGTTGTGCTGGGGCATACCAACTCCATGGATAAGAATTTGGCTGGATGGCCACACTCAAAAAGTTGTGGTCAACGGCTCGATGTCCAAGTGGAGACCAGTGACGAGTGGCAGTCCTCAGGGGTCGGTACTGGGACCAGTGCTGTTTAACATCCTTGTCAGTGACATGGACAGTGGGACTGCACCCTCAGCCAGTTTGCAGACAACACCAAGCTGTGTGGAGCGGTCAACATGCTGGAGGGAAGGGATGCTTGAGAGGTGGGCCTGTGTAAACCTCATGAAGTTCAACAAGGCCAAGTGCAAGGTCCTGCATGTGGGTCAAGGCAATCCCAAGCACAAATACAGGCTGGGTGGAGAATGGATTAAGAGCAGCACTGAGGAGAAGGACTTGGGGGTGTTGGTGGATGAGAAGCCCAACATGAGCCAACGTGTGCTCACAGCCCAGAAAGCCACCCGTATCCTGGGCTACCTCAAAAGAAGCGTGGTCAGCAGGTTGAGGGAGGTGATTCTGCCCCTCTACTCTGCTCTCACGAGACCCCACCTGGAGTACTGCATCCAGCTCTGGGGCCCCCAATGTAAGAAGGACATGGACCTGTTGGAACGAGTCCAGAGGAGGGCCACAAAGATGATCAGAGGGCAGAAACACCTCTGCTATGAAGACAGGCTGAGAAACTTGGGGCTGTTCAGCCTGGAGAAGACTCAGCTCCAGGGAAGCCTTGTAGTGGCCTTCCAGTACCTAAAGGGGGCCTACAGAAAAGATGGGGAGGGACTCTTTATGAGGGAGTGTAGCGCTAGGACGAGTGGTAACGGTTTTAAACCGAAAGAGGGTAGATTTAGATTAGACAGGAAAAAATTCTTTATGGTGAGAGTGGTGAAGACACTGGAACAGGTTACCCAGGGAAGCTGTAGATGCCCCATCCCTGGAAGTGTTCAAGGCCAGGATGGATGATGCTTTGAGCAACCTGGTGTAGTGGTAAGTGTTCCTGCCCATGGCAGGGGGTTTGGAAGTAGTTGATCTTTAAAGTCTTTTCCAACCTAAGCCATTCTATGATTTGCTTAGAAGAGGACTACATTAACATTTACACCCTCATTAACCACCAGGGAATTGTACTTTTGTCTACACAATGGGTATCCCTGCACAACACAGTGAAGGATGGACATGTTAAAACAAAGAGACATGGTGAAGCTGCCCCATTGTGTTAAGTACTCATATACTGTTTGAAGTGTATGAATTAGTTCATTCATAGTATAAATTAATGAACTTTATTAATAATAATAAAATCTGTGGTATTTCTGCATGACATGACGTTACACTATCTAGCCAAGAATGCAAAATATCGCTACAACTGAAACAGAATGCTGTGAAGATGGGTGAAAAGTCATCTGCACCTCCCAATCTGCATAAAGATGATGATCTGATGTTGTATTACTATTTAATTCTCTTTTGAAAGTCATGCATCTATCATGTTTTTTTCACACATGAAAACTGCAGCTTTTTTTATTTAGTCCTAAAGCTCGCATTGCCTTTCCTCCCACACACACACACCATCCCCTTCACTGGCACCAGTTCTGACCTGAACATACATTATTGCCTCTGGCACGAAATCAGAGGATATAGTTGTATGCACAACCACATATGTGATGACTAGTATAACCTAACAGAAAACTTTGCAAACAAAAAGGTACTGTGGTTTATAGTTAATGATCTTTTGCTGTGACAACATCTATTTAAACAAAGGTTTTCTTGCTTTAGTTGTAATTCCACTGGTTAATTGGAAGACTTGCCCTTTCTTTTCTTTAAGCATTCACCTATTCCTTTGCAGTGTCTGGAAACTTTTTGTTGAAACAATTCCTGTGTAAGAAATGCCATTCAACTAAAGCCATTTTCTTAAATATATAATACCGTTTTTTACACCATTGTTTCAGGAAAAAAAAAAAAAGTATTTGCAATACTTCCAGGACTTCATTGGATTTTAAACAGTTATGAGTAGGGCCCCATTATGTAGATCGTAAGGATACAGGGGAGGAAAAGGGTTTACTAGAAATATTCCCACTGTCAGTAGATGGCGTGTGGCAGTGATACCTTATTTCAGAATTTTTTGTCTTTATGAGGAAATAATAAATCTATGTGCTGTCTTTGTTTTTAAGAAATATGATTAATGGAGCTCTTATAATAGAAGTGAAAAAGTATACAACGATGCACCGATTTAATTCCTATCTACTTGTATTCAGGAGAATTTTCTGCAGCATGTGTTCCTTCTTAGAAATCTCCTGTAGCATATCCATGCATTCAAGCCACTGAAGGCTTGGCTTGGATCTTGGTTTTGCTCTAAAATCCCTATTGTACACCATGACTTTTAAGTCTTTGAGATGGTGCCTGCAAAACAGCTGGGCAGTCTTAAGGAGGTTTAAGGGCTTTAGATTATATACTGGACTATATGCCCCGGTGGATTTGGGAATGACAAATGCTGAGCCCAGGCAGTCCCATGGAGCCTTCTGCTGGCATTTGCTCTGAAGCCCCACACTCCAGGCTTTCTCTTATCTCCCACCCTACGGCCAGTAAGGTACTTGAGAAAGGAAATTTTTGGCATTGGAAAGAACTTGGAAATATCATTTTACCTCCTCTGACACCTTCTGAAAAAAAAAGGATAAGTCTTTCCTAAATTTGACACAAAGCCAAATCCTTAGCCTTCTTGATGCTGTCAGTGAACGGAGAGGCAGGGAAATAGCTTGTATTGATTACAGAAGGTTAACCCCAAAGGGACTGTGAAAATGTGTTTTTTCACACAGCTTTAAGAAAAATTGTGTGGGCTTCAGAGATGCTAAAATGTTGTTTTGAAGTTGTAAGGCGTATCTAACGGCTTTAGTAACATTGCTATGTAAAGTTGGAGCTGCAGAAATTATCCAATGTGTATGAACTAGGTGTACACAGGAAAGTGTATTCTGTGTGTATAGTGCTCTATGCTATTCAAAAGTCTATCTGGTTTTTTTCAGTTGATTAGATACAAGTAATCAAAAAAAAATCCTCTTATAAAAATGTGGATAGTCTCCTTGTGGAAACAAAGTGGTTTGATATATTGCATTCGTTCACACACACACACTTTTTATCTATGATATGGTTGCAGTATATATTTTGCCACTCAAAGTGCATGCACACAGCCTTTTATCTAGTAGTGTCTGGAAAAACTACATTAAAAGTACCACAGGCTTCTGAAGTTCTGTTCAGTGTTTTCCAATATCAAGTGTAAAAAATGTTCTTGTCTGATATTGGAAGTGATCCCTATCAGTTCTACTTCATAAAACTCCTAGAGCTTTCATTTTTACGCACCTTCACATTCTTCACAAGAGGTATTGATACGCCAAATAATAGCCTATCTCTAGGATGACTGCAGTAGATAAGTACTACTAAAAATATGACAAAGATTGATCCCTTTTTTCCTGCCCCGTTATCTATGCTCAAATGATTAGACAGTTCCCCTGGGCATAAACACGAATAGCAAAAAAAATGCCTTTGAGAAGCAGGGTAGAATGTTTTGGACGAGTACCAGATTTTGGGGAGAGTTGGGCAAACCTTGATTTATACACATTAAATCACTCTCTCCTATGTGAAAAGAGTGCATCTCTGGTTATCTAGTCTACCCATGGTTTCCCCGGTCCAGTTTGCAACAAGCTCGGTTTATTGCTACCCAAGTGGTCAAGTGGTCGATTCTGATGCGGACTCCACTGGCACCACTACAAACGTGTTTGCAAGCTTATCCTTCAATGTAACGCAGTTTCATTATGCTTCAGATGAGCTGGTCTAATCTGTAATAACAGATCAATAAGCCTATGTGCAGCAGCCTTGATGTGGCAGTTTACGTGAGCTGCTGTACCTGTGCACACCGGTGTGCTCTGTGCGGCTCTGACACCCTCTTCTTACTGCCCACACATGCAAATAATTCCCAGAAGCATCCAGGACTTTTTAAATGGCTAGTTACAAGCCTCCAGTGTCCAGTAAGCTACAAAGAATAGCTTCTGCAGCAGTACCACTACTCCTGTTGAGTATAGCCTGTTGTGTGCAAGGAAGACATTCAGTCTTGGTGTATAGATTTCAAGTGACTGCATGAATGGTATGGATGTGATAGCGCTTACCAGGTATATGTATTTACAATAGATGCATGTATAAACATCAGAAGGAAAAGAAAAAAGATACATGCACCCCTGCTTGCTAGAGTGAAGACTTCTACAAGTTTGGGACTGAACTAAGAGAATTAGAAGCATTTCTATTTCATCCTCTTGATTGGGCTTTTCAGATCGCGGAATCACGGAATTTTCAGAGTTGGAAGGGACCTCTAGAGATCACCTAGTCCAACTGTCCTGCTGACGCAGGAATGCCTAGAGCACATTACTCAGGACTGCACCCAGGCGAGTCTTGAAAATCTCCAGAGAAGGGGACTCCACAACCTCCCTGGGCAGCCTGTGCCAGTGCTCGGGCACCCAAACCGTAAAGAAGTTTTTTTCTTATGTTGTGCAAAGAAGTGGCTAAGCCACCTGAACTACCCTGTATCTAGAAGATGGCAGAGGAGAAAAGAAAGAGCCTGGAAAGGAGCCTAGAGGTGAGTTACTTCCAAGAGTCCTTCAACAACACTGAATACCACCTTGTTTCTCACAGCAGATTTACTCACTTACATGCGCCAGCAACAGATACCACCCCTGAAAAAGCAAAAGGATCACGCTGAGTACCTGACTGCTACCCACGAAGAAGAATACTTGCTCTTTCCATTCAATCAAATGCCGTCAAGCCCAAGACAACCCAATGCCTTTTTTCTTTTTACCATGTCTTAGTAGCAGAGGCAACAGTCATCTTAGTGTGCACTTCTTCAAGAAGACAAGAAATTTCCATTAGAAACTTGAGATGGAGGAGCGCTGGGTCTAGAGGATCAGGGTGCAGAGGTGGGGGGAACAGAAAGGTGAGGGGCTTCCCAGACAGCAGTGTGGGGCTTCTGGGTTTTTTTCCTCTGAAGAGGGTGAATACAGCAGCAATGCTTTGAGGAAAGCAGAGCATAGGATTAGTGGATTTAGGGCAGACCAACAGAAGTAAAAACTGTAGAGATGGACCTTTGCTTAAAATTTTGGCAGCGTCTTGCTTTGGCTTACACTCCCTTTATTAAGTATTGGCTTTCAGAAAGGAGATGCAGCAGTTTGGTAATAGATCATATAGCACCAATAAAAAGGTACTGGTGGTGGGGAAACTCATTCCTCCCAAAGCTAAAACATTCCCAGCTAATGAAAACTGTGACAGAGTCATTACCACCATAGGGGTTCTGATTACAGCTGTTGATACAAGATTGATTTTTCTTGGCCAACAGTCAACTGCCATCTCTGCAAACAGTTCACAGCAATACAGCCCGTGGGGGGGGGGGGGGGGGGGGGGGGGGGGGGGTTATTTTAGAGCCGCTGACCTAGGCAGCACTGTTTGGTTTACTATTTTCTCATGAATGCTCCCAGACATTTTGGTGCCTGCGTAAGTACGGGGCTTGCCAACAGCAGCCAATACAGGTCATAAAACACTGTAATAGAGGATTTCCATTTCAGCTGTGACTCTGTCCTGAATTCAGGGCGGCTGCCTCTGAAGCACTATGCTTAAGGGTGTTTACGATTCAGAAGAAATTTCCAGCCCATACAGTAGTTGCAGCTTTTATCTCTTTGGCTTTGATCTTCTCTGTATTCTCTTAAATATAATTAAACCTGTCACATCCTTTCCCCCTTCTCGCTTTTGCTCTGAAACAAAACATTTATGCACAAATTACGAACTTTAAACAAAGACAGTTCCAAGGAGTAATAAAATAAATTTGGGACATTTCAGCTCCACCTCGTATATCATTTCGCAGCAAATGTGGTGCATTCTATCCCGGCTAGCTCCTGAACAAGAACTTTTTATTTCATTTTTCCTAGCACAGTATATTTTACTGCAATTTCTCTAACCTGGAACTGGGAATGTGAATGTTAAACATCTTTCTTATAACACAGCATTAAATGAATTCAACAACGCTGGCATCCAACCAAAGCACAAATCTCACTGACAAACTGCACAAACTCTGTCTTGTGGTTTGACGCCTTGATTAAACTAATGAAATATATTTGTAAGGAAACCTTAAATTCATTGAAACTCTCAACAAAGCTGTCTGTTTTCAAAGTTTTAACACAGTCTGAGGAGAGGAGAGCTGTTGTTGCCCCCTTAAATAACTTCATCCAAGACCAGTGTCTAAGGAGCTATGAAGTCCACAATATTGCTGGGACCCATTCATTTTATTCCTTACTGTGTAGGCAGTTTTGCACAGCACGAAAAAAACCAAAAAACCAAGCTACTTTTCAAAGCTGTTTTGCATTGTCCTGTTAAAATCTAAATTCAGACCTCAGAACTTCTGTATCTCCAGCAAGGATTCTCCACTTGTTACTAGTAAGATCTTTCCTAGCATCTCTAATTCCATATCCCATTACATTCCAAGTACTTATGGGTTTATCCTCACAATAGTCCCTCCCATCCCATAGCAGCAAAAGTATTACCATCTTACAGATGACGACCTGAGGCACAAAACGATTACACGACTTACCCACTGTTGCAACAGGATTTTGAAGCACAGCAAAACTTTATCCCGCACTGAAGGACTGCTTTCACACTAATACTAGAATCCTATGCGATAAGAAGAAAAATCAAAAATAGCATGTTAGGAGAGACACCTGGTATGATTAGCTCAACTGAACCTAATGGATGACATGAAAGACTGATGCATTAAATGAAAGACTAATGAAACTACTGAAGGTACTATGCTGAGTTTCATTAACAGTGTACTCGCTTTATAGTAAGTGATGGCTCGCTCAGAAAGACAGAAGTTAGACTGCTTGGGGTTAACACCATGACAGATGAATCACAAAATAGAATACTTGTTGGGCTGCACATGCCAGATCATGTGAAGAGTTTCTCTAAAATCTACCTGAACAGGGTGTCACCAAGTTACTAGCCCTGTCCAAGTGAGCCGAGCAAGGTGAGGGCAGCCAGGATGTGTTAGACTTGCTGTGCCTGTGCAGTTTGGGTGATTCCATTAGTTCTTGTGCTTCCTGGGACCACTGGGGCAATCGCACACACAAGAGCTTTGCGGTGATTCTGAATGCAGCTATTGCTTAACATCAGTCAAGTGACACGTCTAGAAATCAGAGATCCTTGATTTAACTAGTTTATCCACGAGAAGATTACAAAATGATCCATTTGGGTTTACAAATACTTACAGGGGAAAAAAAAAATAGGACGCCAGACGTTTCTTCAACCTAATAAAAGAAGACACTGCAAGATGTTGCCAGCGGATGGGAACAGAAGCTACATAAATTTCAGTAATTTTAATTGATTTTTCATTTTTAATTGATTATTTTAATTTTTTCACCTTTAATGCAAGTCTCATGATTTAGGGATTTTTCATAAAGCCTCCAACTGCTGTAATTATTTCATTCCTAGCATCTCTGTTTCCACTAAAAAAACCCAAAATGGATTTCTGTCCTTCAATGGCTGCACACAAACCACATTTAAACTACGAACGCCGAAGTCTTAAGTACCAGAAGAAGAAGAATGAAAAGATGCCCACACCTTTTTTATGCATGATGTTGGCAATGGGGAAATTAAGCTGGGAATGAAATGCACAACAGTTTTAAATGAAGACAGGAGGTACATAGGAACATATCGTACAGATGGGTTGCCCCATTACTTGGAGTCTTTAATTTGTGTTAATACCTGGAATGAAAAAAAAAAAAAAAAGTTAACTCAAACTTGTGGACATGCAAATATTAAAGGTGTTTTGGCCTGTGTTGTGCAAAAAGTGGAATTAGGTGCCTGTCATGGCTCTTCCTCAACTTTAAAAAAATCCTACAGAATATGAGTGCCTGCCCCATGTCCCACTCGCAATGTACCCTGAAGAGGTACTCTATCAGCCTCACGCTGCAAATATTCTGCAATACTCATCTGGTACATTTTCAGAGGATTTGTCATCTTTCAGCCACAGATCTTTGATACTGCTACTTAATAAAAGCTTTAAAAAGAAAAAAGAAAATAAAACAAAATTAGCTGCTCAGAATGAAAGGATAAATAAACTAAAGAGAAGCCCAGCATCATTGAGAATGTATGACTACTCTGAGTCAGTGTTTTACACATAAATGAAGGCTAGATGAATAAGCACACAGCAATCTTAAAGACAGCACATTCTCTTTTGGGGGAAAAAAAAAAAAAGAAAAAAACCACATAATCCAGTCCTGTTAGCATATGTTGTATAAAGTTGTTTCTCGGTCATATCAGACATTATCTGATGTAACAAGTTATGTCAGCAGCTTGATGTGACAGCACAACATGGCTCGACAGAACCTCAAAGGAGGTGATTGTTTCAGGTGTGTCTTGTTTAGAAACACAATCTTTTCCTGGATTCCAGTCTTTGAAATAGTGCCAGGCTGGAGCAGACTCACATTGCTGGAACACACAGATATTTTTGCTGTGCTGACAAGAAGATGTGCCTTCTAGACACGCTCTGTAAAGCATGTGGGACTGTCACATGTGCCTCATTAAATGAACTGACATGCTGAGGTAGCAGCATAGGTTATTATTTATAGAGCCCTACTATTTCAGGTATATACATGAGATAGATAGTGCCAAATACTATGCAGGACTATCTGTATTTTTCAAAGCTGTAAATTTGGTCACTGAATATATTCATTTTGGGGAGAGAACTTGAAAAGGTGAAGCATAATGAACAGAAAAAAGGAGGTGAACTATTTGTGAATGCCACGCTAAGGCTCTATTTTGCAGACCACTGCCCATTCATTACGTCAATAAATTGTCCTGTTTATCTACACTGAAGTCTTCTTGCCCAATGTCCTTGTAGCTCACTTGGTCCTTTGCTGACATCTCACTCTATGCCAGCAAAAGCGATCAAGTAATTATCAAGGACTCATTGAAGAGAAGAAGCAAGAGCCACACATAGTTCCTCATTCTCACAGAAAAGCCTTCAGGGCATGCTGCAGAAATAGAGGATAAAGTAAAAAAGATACAGAGAAATATTATTACTTATTACCTGTGATTTATTTGGGTGAAAGATAATGCCAATTCTTCAGCTGGCCAAAGTGGGCCACCATATTGTATATTTAATTCCTGTATAAAACAAGGGAGATATCACATAGGACAAAGGTGGGAGAATATGACTGTCAGCTTGCCATGATGTAGTTATGGAAGGTTTATTATCATTTCTTAGTTAGGAAGAATTAAAATAATTGAGATTTATCCCTTCAATCTAGTAAGATCTAAATGTAGCCCTTTTCCTTCAGTAACTCGGTATGACTTAGCAGAGGAAAAGCCCTCTGCAGTGACTGAGCTATGATGTAGAGCTATACATTGACAGAAATACCAAATAAGTTTCACAACCCTCTTCTGATCACACAAAAAATGAGGTGAAATGCTGTTTTCACAGAAATAGGTTCAGAAGTTATATAGCTTGACTATTTCCTTGTTGACTTATAGCTACAAAACACCTTCAAAAGACTGAACTGAGAATATGATATGAAAAAATCAACAGTGAGAGCCATATTATACCTGCAGCAAGGCAAAGAAGAAAATGGAACAAAAATTGCAAAATTGAACACATAATATAAATTGAATAATCATGGCAGTCAATTATATCTACAACTATGGCATTACCTAATAACCGTGCAGACTTGAACAACATAATGAATTGGGAAAAAAAGAAAAAAAACCAAACAACCTACAATTAGGAAAGCTATAGTAACCAAATTTTGTCTGAAAATTTCTCCCATCTCCCTCTACCACCTCTAAAGCTGGCTGAAGAACTTTGGCTGTTTTTATAGCTGACCAAAAGTTGGTAGGAAAGCTTCACCCATTTTACTTCAATATTTTTAACTTCACAGCCTTTCAAACAGTTTTAGGGACTTATTAGCTTCTTATGAATCAGTGCAGTTGGGATAACAGTTAATGTGTTACATTGAAGTGTAAAAATAAAATAACATAAAAATGGGTGTGACAGAAAGGGTCTCAGAAAGCCACTGTGATATGTACAATAAGGAGTGTTCAAAAATAGATAAGAGAGGAGGTCAGGGACCTAAACCAATACATACACTAAATGCTTCAGCTCAGTTCTATCTTTGCATATCTGTCTCTTGGCTGTATTCAGGTATGATTTATTCTATGTCATTATTTCTAAATAATGGAATACCTAAATCAAATGAATCTTCTGTTTCCTATTGCCCTCTAAAGTCTTGAGCATCCTTAACACTCACTGGAGCTCAGAAGCTTTCTGAGAGCCGCTCCATGTACAGTTATTGATGTAACTTGCATTGATAATACAGAGAAAGTCTTCTTTGTGCAGCCAGCACTGTACCACATACAATAGAAAGGCAGCCATACCAAATTCTTAAGTACTTTTGGTGGCCTCTTCTCAAATGCCTTGTGAAACAACTGTGCGTCTTATTTGTCAAGAGAGCTCCAATTGTTAGCAAGTCAGATCCGTAATTTTTTTTATGAGCTTCATGCGTTGTTTCTGCTTTCACTGATTAATGATACAGTGCCCCCTTATAGTAGGTCACAAACTGGATTCTGTGAAAGAGGACATTACAGTTTTACAGCTTTTGGGGGAAAAGAAAGAAAAAAAAAAGCAAGCAAGTGCAAGGCACAATGGGCATTGACCAGCGCTACCTTTGGGACTGTGTCACTATAGCACCAGGGAACAAACAATCATTTCTCAATGACTACTGATATTCTGATCTACAAGGCAGACACATTCAGGATATTTTCATCAGGGAGCATTTATCCTCACTGAATCTTGCATGTAGACCTAATAAGATCTTGGTATGTGTCCCATGATATGTAGTGTCCTTGGGAACCACAAAGAGCTTCCCAGAAGCAGGTTGGCTTTAGATGCCTCTTCATCATTTCTGAGAAAGGATCGCTTCAATGCATTAGTAGTAGTATAACAAGATGGAGAACCTCTTGAAACCACCTCCATTACACAGTATACCACAGCTGCTGATGAGGCACGTTACCTACATGGTATCCATCTGGTCTTTAACTAAAGTGATTGTACTTTCGTGAGCTGCTAAGGTAGGAATTGCTCTTTTCATCTGCCAAAGCCCAGCAATTCTACAGAAACATTTGATCTTAATTATATGATACAGTGGTCAAAAATGCTTTCTTTTTAATCACTGTTTGGATTATTTGTCTTGTTCAATCTAATGGGCAAGTACTTTCAAAACTAAACATATTAACCAGCTCTTGAAAAGCCTATACAAAACATGATTCTAAATCTGCTTACAGTGCATTAATCAAGTGGCAGAGTAAGCAAATATTGATATGTAATTTAATCTTACAAATGATCCACAAATAAAGACATATGACTTCAGACAGAGGGTTTCCATATCTGGCCCTTGGTCCATGATCAAGTATAAAACCCACTGCCTTGGAAGGCAGGGAAACATGAGTTTAAGAGCGCTGCTTAATATCCAAACTACAGAGTTGAAAAAATACATCAATAATAGTTTGTAATTAAAGGTGGCATCACTGAGGATGGAGCATTGCTTCAGGGTAAAGTGGTTTAAGAGCACACAAACAAGGAAGGGGCAAAAAAGCAGACGCTAATGCCAAAAGCAGCCTCCTGACCAGCACACTGGGTTTGTGCATCCCGGCTGAACACATTTCAAGACAGGCTGGTAATGTTTGCAGTGGGCTTTAGGGCAAGACTGTTAATGGTAGGGTGTTCAACAAAACCCCACAAGCCAATCTAAAAACACAGCAACGCTGGCAAAATTAACTGCAATAAGTAACTGCAAAGAATGTGCTGTAGGCAGAGAAATATCAACATCTACTGTGACAGGAATAAAACTCTTAAAAATGTCCTGCTTCTGCCTAAAGGGAGCCAGTGCTTTAATGATACACCCAGGCTCTGAGTGACCCTGAAATGCATCTCTTCTTTCTGCATCTGATCTCCCACTGCTCTGCCATGCCAACCCCTGCACCGGTACCCCAGCTCCTTCCACATGGCTCATGCGAAAGCCTGTTTACAAGTGCAACTCCCAACAACATAAATCTCTGCTGCACAGATTCCCTTGCAGCCCCTGCAGAGACCACGCTGGAGCAGATATCCACACTGCTGCCCAAGGAAGACCCACACTGGAACAGTGCGAGGAGGAAGGAGCAGCAAAGAGGAGCTATCATGGACTGACCGCAACCACCCATTCCTCATCCCCCCATGCTGTTGGGCAGGACAAGGTAGAAGAGTGGGAATGAAGGAGTGAAGTTGAGCCTGGGAAAAAGCGGAGGCGGGTAAGGTGTTGTTTTAATTTTTTATTTCTCACTATCCAAGACTATTTTAATTGGCAATAAATTAAATTCATTTTCCCTACGTCGAGTCTGTTTTGCCTGTGATGGTAATTGGCAAGTGTCTTTATTTTGACCCATGAGCTTTTTCATCATATTTTCTTACCCTGCCTTATTGAGGAGGGGGAGTAACAGAGCGGCTGGGTGGGTGTCTGGCTGCTGGCCAAGGCTAACCCACCACACATGCATATTGAAATCACTGTATCCAGGAAAGAATAAGTCTTAAGTTAGAGCCTGGAAATCCAGCTGATGCTTACCAGCAGCTCCAAATGCACTTAAGTTTGTTAAGTTTCTCAATAAACCTTAAGATAGTTGCACAGTTGGGAACGTGGTTCTGACTGGATTTTTGGGTAAAGAGATTACATCCAAACTAGGTCATACCTACCTTTCACCTCCCAAGAAATATAACTGGAAACTGAGTTGAAATTTATCTTATTTCCTAAATGAAACAATGATTTGTGGAGAGCCCTAATTTTTGCTTTGGTTAAACACACACCTTGAACGTGTGTTTACACATGTGAGAAGTCTGTTTCTACACGCACGAGGTGTCACACATGAGATGTCTGTTTTGATAATTGCCAACTATACCAAATATGTTTTTCTAAATGGAAAACAAAAGAGAGTGTAACGTGTGTGAACACACAGGACAGGCATGCTCTTCTGTCTGGTTAGGGCACTTGTCTGATATTCACATAGGTGAACTATTCATATGTATGATATGTTTGTTACTTTATTGCAAACCTAAACACAATTTACAACCCTCTGAACTCCTGCCTTATCTGACTCCCAATCGATAAATGGCACACAGTGACTTCTGATGTTTACTTGAAATAATTTTATTTAAATACCTGTTAAACTATTCTGAAGGTCAAGACCAAGGTCCATAAATCTTCTAGGGACATGTGCAAAACACTAAGAAGCAATGGAGCCATAGGAAATAATTTCACAATGCAATAATGAGAGATTATACAGTTGAGACCAGTATGATTGATGAGCTTTATCATAGGAAAATTGCAAAAGCCCTCTGATTTCTTTTAAAAAAGGATTATCAGTATCAAAACCTCAGAATTTATTATTCTGATAGATATCATATGGGAGGTATTTCAAGTATCTTTTAGCATAGTGACAAGAGCCTTTGTATCAGGACAATATGTATTTCAAAGAGTCAATACGCATTTAGTTTCCTTCATCAGAAGAAAGCTGAATATACACAAATATAAAATATTGGAACAGCGGTACTGAATGTGAGTACAAATTAAACACACTCTCTCTTTTCATATGCCACATCCAGGTGAGGGCAAAAATCCTTCACTCAGACTAACTTTGATATTTCTATACTATGAAGTCCCAAATCTAGGAATGATTTTTCATAGAACTCTTTTTCTGCAGGAAACACTATATATGGTTGCTTTGCTAGATAATGCATTTTCTGTCCAGTGTATCCACCAGACCATAACAGGAATTGTCTCTCTAGTCTATGCCAGAAGGATGCTTTTCTCTACTGGACTTCTCTGCAAGCTAAAACCTTCCTGTGTCTTACTTCAGAGCTGTTGCACTCCCTCATTGCTGTGATTTTTGCCAGCACACACTCTGTCCCATAGTGCTGCTCACCAGTGCTGTTTTGGCAATTGTGTGCACGTGCAAGGCCAAAGAGTCATCTTCCTCATACAAAGATTTTAATCATTTCGGGAACTGTGGGTTCCTGAGCATGTGGAAGGGGTGTGAGAAGGCAAAGCTGGCTGCACAGACCCTTGAATAAATGAGAAAAGCCTTAGGGCTCCTAGAGGCAGTTCAAGCAGCAGGAGCTGCCCACACTCTGCCCCTTGCACTGGTGCCCTGTAAAAGCCAGAGCTCGGGATGTCATACTCTGTGGAATGAAAAGGCTCACAATGTCACTGCCCACAACATAAGACACGTTTCAAAACTGTTCTCTAATTGCACCATGTCTGGCTCCTGCCTGCTTTCCTTACACTTCGCAGACAAACAGTGGCTTACTTTGAAAAAAGCATGCAAACGACATGCCTCGTTAGAGGCTCAATTCTGCAGCGTGCTCAGGGACTCGGTGCCTCAGAGCTGGTACTCAGCCGCCGGCAGAACGCTGCTCTGTGATGCTATGGACTAGCCAAAGATGTTAGTGTCATTATGCTTTGTACAAAGTGTGTTCGTTGTAATTGAATATGAACCGAAGTTCTGTGCTGAAAATGGGCAATTTTTTCACCTGCAAACTGTAATGAGAGGCTGTACGAACTGTGAGCCATGGATGAAGGCTTCTTGAAGTCCTCAAGGAAAAACAAAACAAAACAAACCTTCTTCCAAAAATAACACAAGATGCAAAGCAGCTCTGGCAGAAACAAGGAGAGCAAAAATGAGAAATCAGGTTCCTGAGAATGTCAAGTTCTGAATTTGTGTATTTTACAGTGTTGAAATTCACTGTGAATAGCTGAATTTCCTGATTCTCCTTCATGATTTGTTTCTAACCACATGTTCTTGTAAGGGTTTCTGATCATCGGTTCACCCTGTTGGTTTTGTTTGAAGTTAATAAGATATGTTGTGTGGGAACTGTACCTGTGCAATCTACTATGCTTCTTTAGCCTGTGAGATGCGATACAGTGGGTTATTACCCATTGACAGGGATCACCATGCAATGACAGATGAAATGGCAAGGCAGCAGAAATCAAGAAAGGATTTAAAGTAGGTAGATCTGAAGGGGGAAAGGTTGCATCTGGCCTCCAGTATTTCCAGACTGCTGTTTTAAAACATGTGTAGCTTGTTCATAATTAGAAGCATGAGATGTCAGTTTTGATTCTGGCTTGTTTTGATGATTGCCAACTATACTGAATATGTTTTTTAAATGGAAAACAAAAGAGAGTGATCATTAGGGGCTCATTCGCTGGCGCAGGATGTCATTAAATCATTAGCATTTTCCAGTCTGCAGAGCTGCAGCATTGACACCTCTGTTATTCTAGGTACAGTAAGAGAATCTCAGTAACGTGTGGTTTATATAATACATAACGAGTTTGTAGCAAAGCCTTTTCCAGATCTGCTCTACTGATACCATGCACCTTAGATGACACAACTGCATCATGCTACACTGCAAAACAGCATCAGTTCATTAACTGGCAGTACCTTCCAAACACTTGAATCTTGTTTTACAGGTTGGTTTGGTCCTTTGCAACAAGGCCTTATAAGCTAGAATGAAATAAAAACTGAGCTAAATTTTTGTCCCAGATCTGAATTAATATTTTTCTTGTTTTTTAAAGAAAGATTTAATGAATATTCTAATTTTGTTTTTCTGATATTATTATTTATTATTCTGCGAACTTTGCATTATTTAAGGATGATATAATAATATATTAATAATTTAGGCCCCTGTTCTCCATGTATTTCTATCTAAAGTGAGTCTGAGCTGATCCCTAATGAACCATGTTGTTATTTTTACCATATGAAGAAATGAAACTGAAATTTCTAAAAGGAACTGATGGTATTTGGTTCCTACATGCTACAGATGTTAATTGGGATCCAGCCTATGTTGGGCTTTTAGGTTATGGGGTGTGTGTTTGTGGTTTTGATTTTATTTTTTTTTCTTTTTTTGCAACACCTAGGACCTAGTGGCAAGGTTGTTAACCGCCTTTAATTAGCAAATTGACTTTACATTTTCTGACATTTTCTTCACCTATTTGTTCCCCACTTAATTCGATTGAAATTAATTTGAAAGCGATAGAAGGTAAGGTGTCATTTTCCAGTAGCATCTGTTTGTGACTTTTCTCTTTTTAAAGATGGAAATATTAACTGCCTGTCTCTATACATGCATGTCCGATCTTGGTGAAATCAGAAGGACGAGATCTGCCATTGCCTTTTCAATGCCCCTTCTTCACAGCTGCCTGGTCACCTTCCCACGCAGTTTCACGGGAAGGGAATGCTCACCGCAGTTCTCACCAGCTACATTAGACTGACAAACAGCAAAAGCATTAATTGCTGTCTACATCCATTTGTGTGCTAAATCTAGCTGCTTTCTGTCTTTGGAGAAAATTGCATACGAAATCAATAAGCTCAGGGAAAATGGCTACAAAAATACAATTCTTTAAGTGGAAGGAAAGTAAATTGCCTGTGCTACTCAGGTAGTTTTGGATTTGTTGCCTGTTTCCATATGAGAGATTTTTCTTCCCAATAACTTAAGTCTTAGAAATTATTGTTAGTCAGTGTAAGCCTAAAAGTCTGACACATTAATCTTTATATATGTTCCCTTCTATTGCCTCTTGCTTTATTTATGGAAATCATTTTGCTGGAGTAATACCATAAGCTATACAACTTGTTTTCATGAGGAACTGAAGTTTTAAAAAATAACTCAAAATAAAACTAGACATGAAATATCATTTGAAAAGCACCACATAACAATTACAAATATGTATTACTTGTAGTAAATATTGCCCCAGTTTCTATGTAGGTGAAGCTTTTTAATACCACTACAAACCACTATTTATACCTCTTCTTTATCATTCAAGGAGTTTAAAACCTCTCAAGTGCCTCCTCCTTACTCTGAGGATTCACAGGCCACCTGTATCTTTTAACACATTACCCATCTAAACAATAGATTTACATCTCTGAAAATGAACTCAGACTACATGTGAGAGCTTTGCCCACAACACAGAGAGCAGCATTGCTTTTGGATAGAAAAGAAAAATCTCAGTTTGTTTGTTGCAGAAGTAAAGTAACTAAATCTCACCTGAACAGCAGCAAAATACAATATGAAGGGTCATTATTTACCTCCAGTATCTCATTAGTGATTCTCAAACTGGTTTGATTCTTTAAGACTCACAGTGTGCTCCAAGCTCATATACCAGGGAGACAGACACTCAGCTTGGAAGAAAACCATCAGAGGAATAAGTACCATAGACGTCATAGTGTTTACAAAGCCTGGTCCATGAACTAAATAAGGAAGATTATGAAATGTGTGTAAATAAACTGAGCTTGATTTGCATCTGTATCTCTGGAGCTGGGTATGCAAATAGCCATCTTTATGCAGTAAGGTTGCACCTGTAGGTATAATCGGAAGCACTGTGTCAGGTGTGCAATACCTTTGCCTTTGTATGAATGTGTTATTCAAATTTAAAAAAAAACCTCTAAAACTTATGAAGATCTTGATGCTTGAGTAGTGGGCAGAAGGGGAGGGAGTTAAGAAATTGTGATTTAGTTGTCATCTGGAAACCTCCCTTTAAACTTTTCTCATTATCTGTCATTCTGTGAAGCATCTCCAAGCCTGTTATTCTGTTCCCATCCATGTTGCTACCAATCACACAAAGTAACTATTACTGTAACAGTGCAGTATGGACACTATTTGTATCTCTAATTGGAGTTGTATGCACATGATGTATATTTTCAAAAATGTTTCAGGGTATTCTGCAGATATTTCAGGATTTAAATACTTTAATAGGACGAGAATATTTTGATCCATTAGATTTACAGATGGTGAAGAATTCATGCACCTGCTTGACTTAAACACATAGACACCACCAGCAGAAATCTTTTATGCTCACAGTCAGGACTGTATTTAAATCCTTGATAGATCTATGATATAAATGATACTCCCTTATCGCTCATCCCTGCCTATCTACACTAAAAGGGCAGATGCTATTCCCAGAATCAGTTCACTAGACTGCAAATTAAGATATCATTTCCATCAGTGAAACACTGCAAACTTGCATTTTCTGATTTTGTTTTGAAAATAATGCAAAAAATTGTGAAATTAATAAAGTACATAAATTTTCCTAAAAGTGACTCAAATCTGATCCATACCCAGCCTTTACGAATAGGTTTATAAACAGCCTCAATTCATGTTTTTCACAAACAAGTCTAAGCTTTGCTGTGATTGATCAGAAACATGTTTCACTAGCTCCAATCCCTATCTAAACACGCTCATTTCAGTGTTAGCAGCATCAACATCCCAAATTAATTAGATTACAAAACACCTGGTAAACAGCTCAGAATACTTTTAAACTTCTTTGCATATTGGTTTATAATTTTGCTGCCAATAAAATAATAGGGCTTTTTACTCTTCAGTAACCTTGCCAAATATTTTACAATAGCTTGTTTATTCTTCAGTTAAAATTTTACCATTTATTGTCCTGTGTATTACATAAGCCTGCTAGCCCCCGTTTATGTCACAAAATGGTAGCTAAGTACCAAACAGGTCCCCCAGAGATGATGTGGAAGGTCCATTTTTGCAGGATTTTAAGAAAAGGTTAGACACAGACCAGGTGGGCATGGCTAATATGCTGCCTTTGCAGAAGCTGAACAGCTGAACTTGGTATTGCTCCCTTGTTAGACTATAGAATGCTAATGGCCTGTGATCGTTAGCAGCTGTTTATAAAATAATCAGAATAATAAAAAGACTAATAAAAAGGCCCAACCAATCAAATAAATGATTCCTACTTCCACAAGCAACAAATACTTTAAACAGAGGAAAATGAAAGTAAGAAATGTATGCTCTCAGGCCACTTAGCTTTCCAGGTGAGCCTGTAGAAGCTCTCCAGATGAAAGTCCAAGGTTAAACCAGCAGTTCCCATACTCCTGTACAAGAACGATAAGCATTAAGCACACTGGTCCAGCTGGTGTGAAGAAACATCTTTCAAAGACCAACGCTGGAATATACGTCAGAGTTATAGGGGTATGAGTTTGGCTTTTAGTAAGCTGGAGAAAGAAAGAGTGCTAAATATTTCCCCGTGCACGTGGCTGCTGGCAGACACTCAACTTGCCAGAGGCACCTGACAAAACTCAACGGAGAAATGACCTGGGCTGAACAAATACATGTTTTCTAATGTGAAGTGTTTAAATGTAAAACTCCTAACAAGGAGTGCAATCCGGCTTAATCCTTTCCTGTACCTTGTTTGCTACCTGCCATGACTCCCCCAAACCTGGACACGCTCCCTCTCCTGACGCACCACCTCTGCTCCCTTTCTATGTGCCCAGTATCCAGCAGACCCTGTCTACAACTTCAGTGTCCAAGGAAGGAAACCAGCCTGTTTTCTCCAAGTGCTTTGCGCAGTGGCCCAGGAATACAATATAGAACAGCTTGCAAACTACCTAACAGCCACTGAGGGTATGCATGTCTTCATGCAATTCAGAACAGGCAGCATTTTACCATGATCCCATAAAAACACAAACAACAGAGGATCTGATGTTTAAAACTCTTTACTGAATATTTGTTTTGTTCATTATTCAGTACTGCCTGCTATCAAATTTGAAACCATTTTGTTTTGGTTTGTACAGCTCCTTGCGTGATAGGGCTCTGTTACACAATTCCTACATGCTACAGTCATGTAAACAGTAATTAATGATTTGAACAGTTTGTGCTCATTTTTGCAGTGCATTTGGGCTATACAAACATTTTTACAAATGCTGGCAGCTGGCAAAATACTGGTAAATAATGAATAATACAACTTAGTTAATAACAGAAAACCAAACACATTGGTTTTATTACAAATCAGCTGTTCGTACTTGCAGAAAGCAGTATCTTTCCCCATATTGCTAATTACTTCAAAACATCAAAGGCTTTGAGCACTCTAAATTTCATAGCTTAATTACTCAAATGGAGAGAGATTTGCATTTCAGGTAGACAGACCCACTGGAATTAGACTGCTGTTATCACTTTATTTTTGACACCTAATTACAAATAAGTACTTTAGGTCAGATGACTGGTTGCATCCAAGATCTGCTGACACCACAGAAGGGCAGTAAAATAAGGGCAAAGTCAGCTTAAAGCCAACTTTGAGAGCTCCCATATCTTGCCATAATTTAGAGTTTTAGATATGCCTGCAATAATCTTCAGGAAGCAATTATTCTAAGCAAAGATTTTGGCATTTCAGCAGCACCCTAGCCACTCCATCTTCTCACCATGCACTTCTACACTCTCTGAATTAGGGCTTGTCCCACTGCCAAACTGCCCGGCCCAGCTGCAGCATGTATGAGAGCTCTGCCAGTCCAAGGCTCTACTTGATAATAAGGAAAGAAGTATGGGGTAAGAAATGTGTTTCTGGAGCATTTTGATCAGAAAATCACAGTGCAACAGTGAGCTGGGTTAAAGTATCTGTCCCACCTGATGTTTTCCATTTTTAACATGGGGAGTTGGCATAGTGTCCTACCTAAGGGAAAAAAAAAAGACCAAACGTGGTTCCAAAGGCAACTTGCAGCCAAATGGCATTTAAAAATTGAGCCCACCCATTGCTTTAGAGGCACTGCCTTTTAAGGATTAGCTACAATTTCATTTGCATGCTGCAAATTGACAGCCAGCATCCACAGCATGTAAAGTTGCTTCATCTTCCTCTTTAGATGGCAGTAACTAGAGCCAGTGGTTAAGCAATGAAAGTTCATTCAAAAGCAACATCTGTTTGCACTTCAGACTTCAAATCGCACTGTTGTGTTTGCTTTTCATCAACACTTTAGTTGTGAAGAGCAATGGCATTTTGCATAATATTTAAGAATTTGCTTATGTAAAACACAGAATTACTTGTAATATTTTGAAGAAAAATCTCATATCAAGTCACGTTTTCTGCATTCTCATCTATATTTAAAATGTATACATCTAATATTCTTCCACTCCTTGTCTCTTTCTGAGCTTTTGTTAGACAGCATGTGCTGCTTTGCACATGAAAAGCGTTATTTCTGCAAAACTAGTCTTCCTCAGTTCTTTTGGTTTGTGCTGATTCGTGGTACATAGGTTTCATTGACTTCTACTACATGGCCTTACAGCATTGATCAAATGATCTGTGCTCATGTGATAATTAGATCCTACAGATTCTGCTTGCTGACTAAAGGAAAACTTTTGAGAGTGTCACTGGATAACTTGCTCATAAGTCCTTAATGGCCCAAACAACATAGACTGATATAGTGGCAGTGAGTTTAAAGGAGCTGTGAAAATTATATCAGCTGTGCGTCAAGGTAACAACTTCTAGTTTTCACCAAGAATACTGAGATTAGAGCAATGGAGACGGCCAAAGTACAGTGGAGGTGAAGGTGGTTCAGAGGAAATTTATACCTGCAACCTGCAGTGGTGATCTGCTTTGCTAATGTTCTTTGAAGTCCTTCTTAAGGGAAATGCTGAAGTAAGGAAGGACAAAACTATAAAAGAAAAAAATAAATGTTGAATTATAACCATTTTTAAAAGTTCTGCAGGCTTTGACCAAGATTTCCAAAGGTGACCAGTGAATTTATGTTTCTCATCAGCAACACAGCAAAAGGCCCTGATATTCCGAAAAGTGCTGAAAAACCCAGAATATTTAATATTCTACTGTACAGTCTTGGAAAGCCAGATCACCTTTTGCATAAAGGTGAAAAACTTACAAATATCAATTTCCTTTGAATTATACAGTCGTTGTCTTCCACTTGAGATTTTGTTTGTTTGTTTGTTTTATGAGACCATGACAGGCTACAGAGAAGGTGGGTGGTGTTGAGCTTCCTTTGTTCACAGCTGCGGGGACATTCCAGCTGCCTGTAGGACTATGACATGGTGCAGACTGGGGCTATGTGTGTTTTCTTATCCTTACATCAATATCTTTGTACAAAGCTGCAACACTCTCTGGCTGAGTGGTGGAGGAGAGTGAGGACAGGAGCATGCCACGATCTGATCACGTTCCTGTCCAGAGCTGAGATTGTCAAAACCAGGGGAAACAAGAACCAGCAGACACCTTCCATCATGACGGGCAGTCCCTGCCTCCCTACGCAGGACTCTCTCAGCCTGAGGCCAAGGCTGTCTGTCCCACGTCTGCCTGACAGCCAGGACACAACCATCCTGGGCCAACTATGTCACCAGCTCCCTGTGACACAGCCACAACATCACTAGGGCTAGTGCCAGAAACTGGTGGCAGCCCTCTGTGACATGACCATGACATCACCGGGGCTGTCAGTGCTGCATCAGTGTGACACAGCTATTATCTTCTACTACTCAAGTGAGAAGAAATAAAAAAAAAGAAAGAAAAAAAATTCTTAAAAATAAAAAAAAAGGGAAAATAACGCCCAACAACTGGTAACACTGAGCTTGGAATTTAAGTAGCTGGAGCAAAAATTTGAAAAGCAGTAGCTCAGCAATGGTTAAAAGGGAATTAAAAGCAATGGGTCCTACCAACTGCCCAATTTTAAAATCTGTGTTGTACTTGCTGCTGAGATTTGTGGGTTTGAAGGCTAAATTCTGGAAGAAAAATGCTTTTTGAGTTGACTGAAGGTAATATTTCACATCTTTGGAATGAAAGACATGTCCGGTGCCAAACTCTGCATACACAAGTGGCTGACAGTGCTGAGGATGTTTCAGCAAGGACTGCCAGACTCATGTCTGTCTTTCGCTGAAATGAACCAAAGATTTTGCCAGGGACTGTCTTGTGCTACACAATTCTGTTTGTCATTAGAACAAAATACATAAATTAGCCTCCATCCACTTGGCTCACTGCAGACTATTACATTCTCTTGAACTGACACAATAAGAGGCAATAGGCACAGACTGACACACAGGAGACTCCCTCTGATCATCAGGAAACACTTTTCCACTGTGAGCGTGACCTGGCACAGGTTACCCAGGGACGTCATCGAGTCTTCATCCTTGGAGATCTTAAAAAGCCATCTGCTTATGGTCCTGGGCAATCAGCTGTAGGCGGCTCTGTTTGAGCAGGTGGATGGGACCAGATGACCTCCAGAGGTCCCTTCTAGCC
>VFFE01007878.1:685855-745679 GCA_008921705.1 Burhinus oedicnemus | reverse complement strand
AGAACTCTGCAATAACTTAGACCACCACTTAAAAATAAATAGTTATGTCCTGGCAGATTCTTACATGCTGTAAGAAGCTTTCACCTGTTGTAACTTAGGTGTTGTAACAAGTTTACAAGAGGTTTGCAGTTACTTCTGTCATGATATGCTGCCATCACATGCCATCATCAAGGTAAGGTAATAAAGAAAAACTGTATGAAGGTCTTTAAAATTCTGGTGAAAGTCGGCCATGCTATCCCCAAGGTAAAAGCCACCCTGGAGTTAATAACCCTGGATTTCACCTTTACCTAAAAAAAAAAAAAAAATAATCATAACTCTAGCTTTCATTCCCATTGCTTGATTTTAGATTTTATTTTCTTTTAAATGTATGCCTATAATTTTTAGTCTAAGTATAAACTACCATATTGCATATGTACTTATTTATGCTGCAACGTATTACAGAGCTGTTGTCTGACACTGCTTATTGAAATCAAATACACCATAAATTTAAAATGTCTGTATTTACTGTGACAGTTAAGGTGTTTGCATTATGCAGAAGAAATAATAGAAATCATAAACTGCATTTTAAAAGCCATGATACTTTTAGCTACAGAATGTGTCTGATCCATAAAAGAATAAAACTCTGCTATTTAAACATGAAAGTCCAAATGGGTTTGTTTCTTAAAAATCTAGTACTGGTTTCAGCGAAGTCAAGTGTCTATTGGTTTTAATGACTCTTTGACTAGAGAGTTCCCTGGGTATTTCAAAAAGTAAAACATACAAACACAAGCACTTCAAAAGCTGAAAAACCGATCAAGTCCCCCCACTTATTTTCTGCTGTATGTAACATCCACATAATTTTTTCCAATTATCATGGAAAAGGTTTCAAATATGCATCCAACAATTATGATACATATATTATGCAAAGTAAACTGTATTCCTTTCTATCACAGACTTAATGCTAAATTAATATCTGGGGCAGGGGGGGAACAAATGAAAACACACCCCTGAAAAAAACAAAACAAAACAAAACAAACCCGCAAAAGCAAAACCACAAGAAAACTTACTAGTCCTGAAATTCAGTATAACTTTTTGTGTTAGAAGATTTCTTGAGAAGATGCTACACACAGAAGATTTCCTAACTAACATAAATGTAACTCTAAAATTAAAGCTAATTTCAATCTATGGGTCATCAGAGGGGACAGACAAGACAATGTCTCTGTAAACAACCACCTTTCTCAAATCATGTGAAATCCAGCAAACATTTATATTCCTGAAGCTACAGAGTTGTTCAAGCGAACACTAACTTTCTAGATACCTGGGCAACCATACCAAAACCTGAGAAAACACATTCACCTCTTCTGATACCAGGCTTCGCTGCAAGTTCAAGGATCTGCACAACCTAACATGAATTTGTGCTCTTGAACCTTTTGGCTTCCGCCATATAAGGCACCCCTAGTCCTGACTCTGTAGACCCAGGAAACCCCCCCAGTGCTCTAGCTTCTAGGATGCTTAGGCGTATCAGTGCTAATCATGAGTATGAACTTAAACTCCAACCTGAATTTGAAAGCAGGGCCCTTAGGAGGCAGAAATCACATGGGGGATCTTATTCTCCCTGTTCAACGAAATAAATAAAATATCAAATTTAGAAGTTACTGTGTTTTTCCCATCTGAGAACCTAACTCTCATTCACCCGTAAAATTGCATGGCAATCAAGATAACACTCCAAACTCCAATGAGACATGCATCCCAGCAGAAGTCTGTCACATTTCCAGAAATCAACCCTCATAACACCAAACATTTTCAGCTTACTGGCATATTCATTACAAGAACTCAACAAGACCAGCATCCCAACCACAGTTCAAGTGGCTGATGCAGGCTTATGAGAAGTAGTGAAAAGTGAAGCCATAGGAAGAAGTATCCCTTTTTTTTTTTTTTTTTTAATTAGGTAAAAATGAAAGATATACAACAGCTTGGTGCATTTCCAGGTCTTTGGGGGCTGATTGGAAGGCCACCCACTCTAATGACTTCCTGCTGTAATTGCACAAAAAGGAGTTTCCTCCTTATTCATTTGCATCTCTTTCTTGTTCCACTTTATTCAGTGGGATGATTTAGCACCAATGTCCACTGAATGAAAAAAAAAAAAAGCCTGATTAATGTGCAGCAGCTGACATTATAGCATATACGTTCATGTTAGTGATGGAAGACCCTCATATAATTGGATCAGAAATTGAATAAAATAATGAAAAATTTAACACAGCCTTTGTCTTTATATGTTACAGGGGGATAGCTGGGGGGTCAGTGAGCGGGAGACAACTAGGGGCATTTTATATTCTTCTCTGGTAAAAATTTGTTTAACACAGGCCCATCATTAAAAGGAATGCGGTATCCCACTGTGACACAGAGGTACAAGAGAGGGAATAATAAATCGGTGGCATTGACAAGGTGTCATTTATTATCTGCTTTAAAATGTCAGGTCATGTCATTGCACTGAAATATTTTCTCTCTTGATGTATGTCATACAAAGCAAGTTCAATGTTTGGCACTTTTCGATTTCAATAAAAGAAAACAGCTTTTAATCTGGAAAGCACAGTAACCAACAGGAAAATAAGGTCAATTCAAGGCTGCTGTTTGAACATTTTTTCACAAGCCTCTCAAAAAAGGCTATTCTAAGTGGCCTAGTTTATCACGGAGATCTGTTCTTCCTCACAGAGCCCTGACTGGCTCTCTGCCCTTTTCTTTTTC
Organism: Burhinus oedicnemus; assembly: GCA_008921705.1. Taxonomy (NCBI): domain Eukaryota; kingdom Metazoa; phylum Chordata; class Aves; order Charadriiformes; family Burhinidae; genus Burhinus; species Burhinus oedicnemus. Next base: position 742,955 of record VFFE01007878.1, on the reverse strand, counting down.
CTCTTTTTTTTTAAAAATTAAGTATGTTTCTGTGATTTCAGCAGCAAAAAGTCAAAAAGAGAGAAATGTTCATTTCTGTAGAACTTGAGTGTTGTAATATATAAACCAACTTTTCAACCATGGAAACTATGGCTGACATTAACTACATGCTGGAAACACGTGGGGAATTAAAATAAGTTATGAAATTATATTGGTGACAAAATCTATTAAATAAACCAGATATCTTATAGGAGAAGAGAGTGGTTACTATATTTGTATTTTTTGCATTAATGCAGAATAAACAAAGATGAGTGAAATCCTTATTGCAAAAACCTTTTTTTCCTCCTAAATCCTTCAGAAACATGGAACCCGGAGAAGCGAGGGAATGGACTGATAATGACAGAACACAATGCAATTTCAATTTAAGTCACAAATTTCACTCACAGGATGCATTTACGAAAAATAAAATTAAGACTAAAAATGCTAGTTAAAGGTTATGGAAAAAAACGAAGCTTGCTCCTAGAAAGTGCTCACAAACACACTTCATAATGAACCTGAGTGTTAGTTACTTCTTGAACCTACTCTCCAAGGGGTACTTTATGTTATTGTTTGGGAAACACGCCATGAATAAAAGCAACATGACAGCACTGAGAGTCAGCAGCAGCAGATTAAAATCTAGCTCATTTGACGTTTTTATGAGTAGGTCTAGACCAAAGCACCATGGCTCCTGACTTCCCTGGTCCTTGAGATACAAAATAGCTGAGGGTAGGAGTGGAAAAGGAGAGAAAGCACCCTACGTACTTACAGGCAGATTTGGAGCAGTGGATGACTGCTGGGGTTGTTGGAGGACTTGCTGTTGCCAGAGCAGTATTAACTGAATAAGCATCTAGAAAGTACTGTTGCATTTGAGTCTGTGTGCAAGTCTGCTTTTTGCAGTGTTTTTCTTTCCTCCATTCATTTGCACAGCCCACAACTTCAGAGCAGCATCATTGTGCGAGGCTTTAAACCTACCTTCACAGATTTAGCGGCAATGTTTCCACTGGTACAAGGGTGTGTTTCCTAAAAACAAAAGGGATGAACCATGAACATCCCTGGCTTGGCAGGATGGGCATGTAACAAGGTGAAAAAAGGAAGGGTGAAAGTGTTTTGCTAGGTCTTACCGGATCCTGCTTCTCTAAGCTTTTTCCTAGGTATTTTTTCCTCCATCAGTGAGATATATTCAGCTCCTCAGTCCTCAAGTGGATCCTAAATAAAATTTCTTGCAAAGGAAGTTATTTAGTATCTCTGCCTCACTTTATCTGCACCAGTCAGTGTATATTTATCCAGAGGAAAATACAGCAAGTAGTACCATAGGAATGAAGAACCTAGGCTTGTGACTAGACTTTATTCTACTTCCTCTGTACATCACTAGAAACACAGAATAGCTCCACAAAAATCAGCAGCCGCTCTTTTTTCCTGTCATCCTAATGAAGACCAGACTCTGGTCCAGCAAACCTCTGCTTCTCCAGTTCAACCACATCTCAGCATCAGTAATTTTCAGTCTCTCTTTACTACAATTCCTCTGGATTTATCCCCAGAATTCCAGGAGGAAAACACAGTGGTGGGAGGGATGGGGAGGAAAATCCAGTTTTTAAGGAACAGGATGAAATCGTATACCAAAAAAAAACATTCTATACCAGGTGTGCATTAAAAAATAACAATAATAAACCAATTTGGCCTAGCTTCCTGGGCAATAACTGCTTTCAATGTTAATGGCTAGTTTGTACGACATAATACTGTAAAATCTAATTTATGATCAGCACCTCACAGAGCACACAGCAAGTTCTCTTACATTTTTCATATTTCTGTAGTCCAGATAGATTTTTTTACATCACCTTGAGCTGAATGCCTTGAAGACACTAGAAAAAGCAAGCACCCTGAGTAATGTGGCAATGTTTCACTTCAGCTATTACAGTACAATTGTTTAGACTAGTAGAGTAATAAATGGCCCCATTGTTCGCAAGGGACTAGGGACTGTTGGGCAGGAGGGATTATTGCTGTTGTCTGTGGTTTAGTAGCTAGTATTTTGATTCAATGCCTGATACAGATTCATAATTAAAATTTATTTTGTGTGTGAGCTTGCAAGAGACAGACAGAGAAAATATGCATGCACTGTACAGATGATGAGGAGAGGGGTATTTTTCTCTGCATATGGATTGGTTCCAGTGACGCATTCAGAATGTTTCTAGTGAGGTGGCACAGCAGGGATGCTCGAGACTGAAAAACCCCTAATCTCTAGGGTTAAGAATCTATTACAGTGCATGAAAGATCATCCAAAATATGTGTATAGAGGGCAGGCAGTTACCTAGAACTAGCTACTACGATAATACTAACGATACTGGCGCTCAAGAAATCTCACCTCTCCAGAGCTTAGGTACCTGCCTTAAGGATGTCAGAGAAATGCCTTCATTCCCTTTAGGATACCGATCTGGGAATCAATTCCTAAAAGTATTAACCTACTCCTTCAGCAAACCTACTCTGCTCACTCCTTTTTTATACTCCTGGAGGAAAAGGAGTTGCTTCTATCACTCACTTTTAATGCAATAATCTAGAAACTGAAGCAACATCTCTTTCTTTTTTTTTTTTCTTTGATGTGTCATGTTATTTATATAAAACTTCTGTCATTTAAGTGATAGAATGCTAATACTAAGTTTTCACACAGGATATATTTCAACAGTCTTATCCCACTTATTGAAATAAGTGCAAGTTTTATCATGAGCAGTGTTAACATGGTCTTACCACTCCTAAACGCAGTGCAACAGGAAACATATTCTTACACTAAATAAACCAACAGTAGGATAGTGTATTTTACATTTCAGTCTAGGAATATTTTACATTATTATTGAAACAGTGAATGTCACAGAAAGGCAGATGACCCATCCTCATTTTAGCAGCAGGAAATAAGTATTTGGCATCTATTGTCTGTGAGGAAGATGTGACAGAGGGAGCTGCTGCCATAGATGTGCACAGTCCACAACTTCCAAAACACACAGAGACACACTCATTCTATCACTGCTAATAGCTCCGTCGGCATTAGAAGCAGTAAGATACTGCTTCTCCACTGGTGTAATCATCGGTCACATGCCCATAAACTCTTTACTTAATAGAAGTTCACTTATAAATTAGAAATCATTCAGACTTTTCTGCAAAATTTTCTGAGAGACAAATCATAAAAACTAAACCAATTATGATTTACTGATGTGCAGCTATAGCGCTGGACATTATTACATTCTCTTCGATTTATTAGGAGACAAATAACAGGAATGCCAAGCTGCGAACAGAACTGTGCAGGCTTCACAGCATACATTTCTTATCTCTTTCCCCACCACTGACCAGGTTATGTCCCAGGGTATGTTCTCAGTGATTCCTTAAGTTCTCCAAAAGATACGTGATTGACATAATAAAGGGACTTGGTTTTGGTTTTAATGATAACAGTGATATACACAATGTTTTCCCTTCCTAACGGATTTCAGCTGAATAACTTACTTTTCCAACATTGCAAACTCCTTTTTCTTTTTCTTTTTTTTTTTTTTTTTAAAGCTTCACAAGCTTTCTTAGGACTGAGAAGTAAACAGTCATCTATGCATCTAGTGGATGCCACTTCTCTGCTTCTATCATTTGTTCAAAGAAGTTTTTTTAAAGAATTAATAAGAATGAAAACAAATAGCAATTAATATTGGCAAAGAGGCATGAAAAAGAGTTTTAAACAGAGCTGTCAATCAAGTGGCCAAAATTAAAAAGGAGGGAATTATTTTTTTCAGAGGAAATACATTTCTTTAATATGGATTTCAATGGAGTACCTTGTTCAGTCCAAACCCAACTATTCAGTTTCATAGTCGGGCTTTTACCACTATTGAAGTTATATTATAACACTTAAAAAGCAATTTTGAAACATCTTAGACATTTCATTCCAAAATGACCGAAACGATGCACTTTGCCTTTCCTAAATTTGTGTTTTCTGCAGAAGTCATTTGCAAATCTAGGTGAAATTCCCCCCAAAATTCTAATCCCCTAGAATCCTAATACTTAATATATAAAACTGTACCAGAATGATTGCAAATAATTTTTTCAGCTTTTCTTTAGTTCTCGCAATAATGTGTTTCAAATATTATTGAAAAACTAGGAGGAAAATTTGGATTTAGAAACAAATACATCTAACTCCATAATCTTACTAGCATAACTCCCCAAAGCAACAAAAACATGTTATTTGAACAAACCTGACATATTTGTTTACTCAAATTCCTACTATGAAAATTCAGGAAAAATTTTAGCTGAATATGCCATTAGAAACTGGTTATAAAACAATAATGCTATCAGGTGGAAGTAAAAATTCTTTTTTTTTTTTCTTGTAAATAATTTCTGCACCCTTCCTCTCTTTTTCTGGATTTCAAAACGGTAAGGTATCTTCTGGTCATTAAAATACACATATTCTTTTAAAAAGACACCAAACCTTTGCAGATGATAATCGTGTACACAACATTCTAAGTGTTTTTAAAAGCCTTTTTGTACAAAAAATTATTCACATTGATGTAAAAGCATCAAGCTACAACACACACAAGGGAAAAGTGTTGTAATAAACTTCTAGCATCATACTTGACCGTTTCAGTCCTGAAGTACAGGAACGGTACATTAGTTGTGTTGACAATGCTGAAATGTGCTCTTATTTTGTAGTACCATCTCTTGACAACACAAATTCTCTTAAAATACAGCATTTTTATCCAGATACTGAAATTGAAGCAGACAATACTTTCCACATTTTCTTATTATTAATGGCTGTGTTCATTATATGAATGTACTGACCCTGTAATTTCCATGTTTGCATCTATTTTGAATATATAGCTCGGATCTGGGGGTTTGGTGGCCGTCCCTCCCCGGTTTTCCCTCCTGCCAGATCTCACTGCAGAAGAGGTTCCAGTGAGATGCCCACTCTTAACCAAACCCGGACATGGCAGTGTCACGAGAAGCAGACAAGGGAGCGCTCACAGGCAAAGGGAGGCAGCTCTCAGGGAGCAAAACTCAGCATATTGAGAATGTAAGATTCCAACAGAGAACAGAATGAAATGCCATAAGAAGAGGTCAAAAAAGGTCTCTTTTTATTAGATCCAGAACAAGTACCAAAAGATACTGATGAACATTCATGTCTAACTTGGCAAGATTCAAATACAGCCTGGTGAAAGTTAAGATGAGTTATTTCACATTTTTCATCACCCTCTTCTTTTGAGTTACTGAAAATCAAGACTAAAAGCAGCTATATTTCATAATTTTATTTTTCAAAACAAAAGCCTGCTTTTGAGCAACTTTGGTATTTTCCAAGAATAAAATTCACTTCTCTCAGGCACTGCAAGGCAAAATAATCATTTAGGAATAATGTAATAAACAGCCCTTCAGCTATAGAGTATGGGAAAGCTCTTCTTAGTTACACATTAATTAATATTATTTTTTTTTATAATTACACTTTTTGTTAAAATGAACTAGCAGGCTTGATTTTTGATTTTGGTTTGGGGTTTTTTTATGCTAGGAGAAATGACAGAGCTACTACCAACCGGGGCAGAATCACACCAACTGCAAGCCTAAAGGAAAAAAATTTCATATTTTTGGAACAGATCCAGAAGAACTCATGAGGTGAATTCTTTTGTCTTTCATCAGAGCCTAACTGAAGGGCACAGATTATACCTGTCCATAAATTCCTCAGACTTTTTATAAGGATACAAAGAAGTGACTTTGATCTCATATTAAAATAAATATTCATGAATAATAATGCTGAATCAAGTGAATAATAACTTGGTCCCAATGACACTCTTGGAAATCCAGAACCACTCTATTAATTTCAAGAAAGTTGTTGCAGTTTAACATTAACACCAAAAAGCTGAGGACTGGGACCACTGGAGCATACCTGCTTAAAAGGTGTCTCAAGTCAGCAATTAGTCTCGTAAACACTGGTTTTCCTCCAGAATAATTCCACTGAGTGACATTAAAAAATCTTATTTTGTGCCCGTCTTTGTATAAAAGTCTGATGGCAGCAAGTAAATCACAGCAGGAGGACTGTAATTTAAAGGGAAATGCAGGGGATTGCCAGCAGAAGTGGTTGCACTTCAGTGGATCTCCAAGTGGCTATTGCTGCTGTATTAATAGCACAAAGGCAACACAAAGCACACTTGCTGGTGAATGACAAGTACACTAGAGACTCGAAAAACGTCAAAACAAAACAGTAGCAGGATCTTTTTCCCTCACACCAAGTGGTGCGCCCTCAGCAGCTGGCCTGCTGAGCAGTCATCTGTAACCTAAAGAGCTGTGTTTCAGCAGATCCCTTAGCCCACAATCTCAACAAGCCCTGCCTTGTTGGAAAAAGCAATGAAAACCCATTCGATGTTCACTGCGGCTGGACTGGGTAACAAATATAAGCAGCTATTAAGGAAGGTCAATGAGATGGAAACCCATGCAACCAGAACTGGGGCATGCTGCAAAGAGCCTATAAAAGAACTGAAGCAGTGAGCAGCAATCCCATGAAGAATGGCACAGGGGATGAAAGCCATTCTGGGTAGTGTTAAACTGCTGGAGAATGATATCTGAGGGGGATAAGCATTAATGAATCTTTAGACGTGGAGAAGTCCAATTGAAAGCTAACTGAATACATGCTCCCTGCTGACAGCAATATCCTACATATCCTACCACCATGATGAAAACTTAGTGTGAGGCCTAAAGAAAATTTTCTGCTCAAAGCAGTAAAATCTTAAGTACAGCTGTTCAAGTCCCCATATTGATAATAAGGTCTAACTGTACCAAAAGCATTCCCAGGAAACGCTGGGACACCTGTGCTTCGTGCTGCTGAACTGGTGGTCCACCAGGCAGGACTACTATTTACCTAGTTCTGAATATCCTTACTTCTTGCCTTTCAAGGACATACCTAAAAACACATATGAATTATTACAAAATCAAATGACCTTACAATCTACCACTTTACATAAAAACTAATGAACATCCTCGGGAAATTTGTATTTCTGGTGAGCAAGAAGGAAGAACAATACTGCAGAGGTCCACAACCCCTCCAGACATCATTCCAAAACTCATCAGTGGTCAAGTGTTCAAACAGCTCAGATAGAAGTGTAAGAACAAATGAACTGAAACTAATTCTTGTGCAAAGGGATAGGGAAAGACAGATGCAACACTACTGTGTCCTGTTGCCCTAGCCCTTGTGCTAGTTTGCCATAGGTAGATACAATGTAAGCTGAGTGTTGATATCTACAGTCCACTCACAGGGACACCATGTAATTTTGTTACCCGGGTATTTATAAGGTGAGAAAACTCCCAGTTGTGTATACAGTCATCCAGAAATTGATTTGCACATACAAAATATGGCAGATGGCACATATATGTACTTCCTGAGCAAGATTCCATGAAAAAATACAAAACAAAAAATCTCAGGAAATTTTATCAGTCAGATCATAGTACCCTGAATTTTAAAATGACATTTCAAATTTAGCACTCAATTTTCTGCAAGAAGTGGCTTATTTTTTCCTTAAAAAATACTTATAAAATTTGAATCTGTTGGTAAGAGAAGTGCCTATTTATTCAAGAGAGAATTCACTTCTACTATTATAAAGACCATACACAATTATGCAAGCTATCTTGTAAGCCTTCATGTTTCAGTTTATAAACCAACCCTGAACTATCTGCAATTAGAAATAAAAGTGCAACGGGAAGAGGATCTTCGCTAATGATCCCCATTACAGAAGGCTGCCCTCTGAAAAATCTGAGGAAATATTCATCTGGAATGTCAATCCTATATTTTCAGTTTGCTTCACAAAGGTATCATTGCTTCCAAAGGCTGACTGGGTAAGGCAAGATACAGCAGCAACAGAGGTAACAGAAATACTTCTTATTTTCTGACAGCCATCTGCATAGGACTTTCCATTCCACTGTTATAGTATTTCAATTTCAGATATCTTCACACAAAATCTTTAACTGACTATGTGAAACACCACTTTAGAATTTTGGGGGCAAAAATAGCTTCCCACACACACTCCTTTTTTTTTAAACAGTTCCTAAGTTTCTGATTCTTTTAAATTTTTGGTTTTTTGGTCTCATATTGGAATGAAAACTAAACCTTTACAATATTCAGAAATCAGAACCACAATCTCTCTTGTCTGTTTCTATTGAATGTCAGAGTTGTTTGGTTCAGGGCTTCCCTCTCCCACTTTTTGTCAGGAATATAAAAAGTGGTCAGAAACCAACAAAAAGGAAACTAAAGCACACAGAGTCTAAACAATTCACTAAGAAAGTCAACTGTGCATCCAGGAGAAAGAATGGATTTCTTTATTAATGCTATGTTGCTTTAATCATTAACCAGTGATGTCCATCCTGGGACCCACACAAAGCAAAACATGTGACAACAACATCTAGCTGAGATATTGCCCTTGTTTCCATGCAAAAGCACTAAATAACACCTGTAAGCCAAACAAACAAAGCCAAACAAAGCCAAACAAACTACAACCGTTTTCATGCAGGGATATGTAGATTTTGATTTATCATTAGCTAACATCTGTTTCTAAGCAAAAGATTAGACTTCATAAAATGTTCACTTTCACAAGTAACTTAAAGCAAAGAAATGAGCAGAGTAACATTAATAACAGTGTAGTTTTAACTAATAGAACATACTAAAGGGTACTAAAGGGAACAAATTACAATAAAACTTTCATGTAATCTTACCTGCTGGATAGGAAAAACAATGGGCTTTTCTACTTAATGTTTTCTTTTGGAAGAAAAATTGTGTAATCCAAGTCTAGCTTTTTTTGCCTATGCACCCTAAATTTCAACTTCTGTCTAAAGAGGTTCATTTAGGCTGCAGCCTAGTTTTTCCAGTCTGTTTATACTTTTCTCTATTGAAAATTTTATTTGAAAAACATTTAGCATTTACAGGTTGTGACTATACAACAAATCCATGATTCCAACTAGGAATTACAGATCCTGGGGCAGAAACCAACAAAGTTTTACTGACAGTCTGTGACATGGAACATTCTGGTATATACCTGTATTTCTACTTTTTGCCATTTTTTTTGTCATTTTGCCCAAAATCCATGAAATCAGAGAGGATCTTATTTGAAACTAGAATTCAAAGGAAAAATTGCAAATTAGTTCCTGGTTGTCAAAATGCTGCACTCTTTAAAACTGAAGTAAATAAACAGTTTCAGGGGAAAAAAAAAAATCATAAGAAAATCTGCCATTTTACTTTTTTATTTTTTCCCCCTCTTCAGTCATTTATATACAGCTCTGCTTATAATCTTCCTTTCCAGCAAGGACAGATTGTCCTATTAAAAAGGACACTTCTTCTTACACTACCATCATGAAGATAATAATACTTGGTGGATTCATTCTGAAAAGAAGGAGGCTTTTTTAGGAGCTCAAAATAAACCAAAGAGGTAAAGAAATAAAATTAGGTTCCACTCAGCTTTTCTTTGCTTTTTAAAAAATTAAATTCCTAAAATTTTTTTTTAGATTTTTCACTGTATCAGTAGTTTAAAGTTAAAGGAAAACCAAAAAGATTTCTCTAACATCAAGAGAGGGGTCAAATAAAGGACACTGTGTACCTTTCCAGAGGCACCTGTGCTCAGCAGCCTGAACGCAAAATGAGCCAACATCACTTGTCAAATGATTTCTTTACTGGCTTTAGCAGAGATCCCTTGGCTCTCACTGCTACCTTTGCTGTTGTGAATCAACAATAACACCATACTCCTTTTTCTACAAGTTTTGGTTGTTTATCTTTTCTTCCTTCACAGGGAATTGAAACAAAGGACACAATCTCTTACCGTGTGTTTGATGCACATGATGCAGCACTATGGAAAAGATTAGCCAATTCTAAGCAAAGTGGTTACCTTTTCAAATGGTTTTTCTAACAGAAACAGATTTTTTTTAAAAAAAAGCTTGAAAACCTGGGAAAAGAAAGGAAAAAAAAGACCAATTTGAACAGAAAGCAAAAAATAAAACTAGGAGTTTGTCATCAAAGTCCCAATCTTATAGCCATCTGAACCAAATCAAAGAAAATATAATGAGATTTATTTTCCTTAGATAAAACCATCTATGCACTTCTAAAAATACTTAAAATAGCAGAAAACAACTGTTCCACTGTATCATCATGTCCCTGCCGACTGGATTAATCTTTGCACACTAGGATACACTAGCATGAGCTAGCATACAAATCCTTCCCTTTTTCCCTCTTAGTATAAGCTAATGAAACTTAAACAGAGTCAGCCAACAAACCACAGGCCAGCACAGCAGCTGGCTATACTTACACAACTGTTTCAATTTGGCACATCATACTTAGAGTAGGCAATATAGAGTCTGCATTAATAATGTAACACAGTCTTGCAATGGCTGGACCAGTTTTTTTCCTGCTCGTTGTTTTTTAGCATCTCAAAATCTCCTGCCTCTTTCAATTGTCTCTGGTGCTTAAACTTGACCTTTGCTCAAGGATTTTTGGAGGGCACTGTCAAAATACAGCTCCAAAACTGTTGAAGTATATACCTTCCTTTTTTATGATGATTTTTTTCCCTCAAGAGAAGGTTAAATTATCTACCCTGCGATTGCTTATATTGGTGCTGCAGCTCTAACTCTTATCCTTCCTGATTCCACAGAATCACAGTGCAAATGCTGTTGCTATTGCCTTCACGGGGAGTCAAAGGTGTTCCCCGGCCTGCAGGATCCCCTGCGCACTGCTTGCAGGGAGCTGACCACAGGGGAAAGCAGTTTCTTCCATCCTTCTCTCTGTGCGTGGCCTGATGTCTCCCACGCAGGGAGACGATCACCACAGGATGTTCTTGGAGCCCAAAAAACTGTTTCTGCCCTTTCTAAGGCATTAAAGAAGGATCCCTAAAAAAAAAAAAGGAAACATGTCTACAATCAAATAAAATTACTAATATTTTCTTTCTCTATTAATAAAAGCAGAAATTTATGGCCATAATTACTAGCATTTCCTCAGGCTACTTTGTCACACTCTTTAAAGATGCCTGGGAAGTTACCTTTTCCCCATCTTGTAGAGACGATAAAAACAGGGAACGTTTCCACAGAGTGCCGAAGAGGGAATCGCTGTCCAAGGTGCTGAGGTCCGTTGGAAAGATGCAAACCGGGAGACCAAACCGTGGAGCCCATGAAGCTTCCTTCCTTCAGTCACGCACACGTGACGAAGTCACTCTCACTTTATCTACATAAACTCACAAGTACTGCAACTGAGTTCTTAAAAAACTAGCAAAAAGTGAGGTCTCCAGATATAAGAAAAGAAGCAAATTCCATCTCAGCTGGCAGGCGATTACTGAAAGGGGGAATTTTTTTAAAGCAGCTGCAAGCCTAAGTAGGATTTACCTGGTAATACAAATGTATCAGAGCTTATTGAGAAAACTGAAGGTAAGTACTGTCTGCTAAGAATATTATCACCTCCACAATATGCCAGCATTACTTGCTATCCACAGACCAACAGTTTCTTTCCTCTTTTCTTCTCAGCAGCCGTTTTTTAAAATTCTGAACCAAGGTTAACACACACATTTTTTCATCCAAATATGAGGATGAAGTTTACTAACAGATGCACACCAAGATCTTGAATTATGACATGCTTCTGGGGGCAAGAACTCCTGAATATTATTTCTTCAGCATTTGTAACAGGCGCTGCTATGCTGTGTATTTTCAAGTTAGAATATGAAACCCTATCAATATTTCTGGAACTTTAAATTGATCAATAAGATTTGAGATTAATGCCACTGCTGCTTTCAGTAAAGGCTGAATTTCACTCCCTCCCAGTTATATACAAGAGTATCTCAGCTATCACAGAAGTTCTCTGTCTTTTTTTTTTTCCCTTTTTTTAAACTTTTCTTTAGCCTACTTTATCATAAAACAAGTCATTGACACACCAAAGATCATCTGTAATAGAATTATTTCAACCAGGACTGTAAGAACCACTCATGACAGGCTGCCAAAAGGCAGCAAGCCACCCAGTGATCAAGAACTGCAGCATGACCTACAAGCAGAAAGGTCATTGTTTTGAGCTATCCTCTCCCTGTATAAAACTTCAACTCTCAGCTTCCCAGATAGATGCCTGCTTTTTTACACTGGTCAGGTTTCTTCTGTAATAAAATTCCACTGAATTGATTCAGCTTCCATCATTCTCAAGGCATAATCCAGACAGCCCCCTCCTGTTCTGGCACTGAGACCTATGGAAATCCATTTTCACTGTGTACATTTCCCTGACTGAGAACCCAAGAAAGAAAGTTTTGCAGAAGTTCAAAATCATAGAATCATAGAATGGTTAGAGTTGGAAGGGACCTTAAAGATCAATTAGCTCCACCTCCCCCTGCCCTGGGCAGGGATACCTTCCACTAGACTGTGTTGCTCAAAGCCCCATCCAACCTGGCCTTGTTATTACTTTGTGGGCTGTGTCATAATTGCTTGAAAGAAAACTCACAACATATTCTACCACTTCATATTTACTATTACATTTTTTTCAGTCAAAATGATTAAATTCTGTACTGAAACACATAAAAGTTTCTTCACAGACATTCCCCAGACAAAAATAATTTCATGAGGAAAATAACATTGCCCACATTTTCCTCTTGTGCTCAATTTCACTTTTGTAGAAGATTCTGAAGGAAGAAGTCACCAAATATTTTCAGCAGTATTTTTTTCATTCAAAGTGCGACACAGCAATAAAGCAGAAAAACAGAAAACTAGAAAAAGATTGACATTTGCCTCCAGTGTTCTCTGCTTCAACTGAACAAATCATTTGGTGTTGACTCTGATACTTTGTGTAGAATCCAAATTAGACAACTCTGTTTATTGACCACTTGACTATCCAAATGAAGCCAGAGAACAATCTGCAAGCTATAACACTCATCTTCCTGCATGTGTGGATTAATCAGCACCAAAATCTCCGATTCACTTTACCATTATGTTTGCTTACTGAATTTATCTACTGGAAATACCATTTTCCTCCATCACATACTTCATTCCTTGCAAATCAAGAATACTCATGTGTTTTATCCTGAAGTTATTTCAATTTACACAAGTAAAACAACAGCAGAATTCAGCTGTCTAACTAATGGCCGCACGGGTTTACTACTACATTTGAATGTTACTGCAAGCTTGATGGTCTTCCTAATGAAAATTATGAGTGATACTTTGCACAGAGTATAAAGGAAGTATCTTTCACGTACAGATGCTGACAATTCCTCAGGTCTGTCTCCACTATGAATTCAGTCTGCTCTTCATAGCTGCTGGACAGCCACAGGCCATCAGCAGTGCCCGTTTACTGTGGCACAAGCTTACTCAGCATAATAATGGATAGCTTGAAAGGCCTTCAAATATGCTCTGTGTAATAATTTTATTAGCTTTATGTGTAAAGCATCAGAAATTTAATTACTGGTCTGGAAAAATAGAAATACAAGTTATAAAACTCAGGCGGGTTATATATCTAAGCAGCTAGAATAAGATGCTAGTTTCACTAAACACATGTTAACATTGCTTCATTTTTAGAAACTTTTGTTCTCTTATTTTCCAGAGCTTTCATTATTTCTTTAATTGAGGTGGCAGCTACTCACTGTTGCGATTTACTATTTAAGATTGAATATTTTGTATTACAAGTCCTCAACTGAAACAAACTAAAATAAGACCTCTGGGCTGCCGAACTGTCTTGAGGACCACAAAATAATGAGATGCACACCACATTAAGCTATTCAGTAAGTCAGCTTTTAAGTAAATTTTATTTACTTATTTACTGCAAATACAGTAGTCGTAGAAGAAATAGTAGTAAAAGAGACTAAGTAGATGGCTCTTAAAGAGACTGGCATTTTTCTGTCTACACAAAATCTTGCCTAATCTCTTCACATCTTCAGAATGTTTTGAAAGATTCTGCTTTTTAAAAGGTTGTCGAATCAGTAATAAATACATGCATGTGCATATACATATATATAGGTATTTAACATATTGTCCTGGTTCCAGCAGGGATAGGGTTAATTTTCTGGCATGGGACACAGGTATTCTATACCATGTAATGCCATGCCCAATCTATAGGGGGGAGCTGGCCGGGGGAGGAAGTCGAAGCTTGGGAGTGGGCTGGGGCTGCCCTGGTCCGCTGGGTGAGCCCTGGTACAGTAACCCTGTGGGTGCATCACTCCATCAGTGTTGTTGTTGTTCTCGTCTTTCCTTTGCTGTTATGTTAAACTGACTTTATCTCAACCCCCGAGTTTTGCCTTTTTCTTCCGATTTTCCCCCACGGCCGTGGGGTTGAGTGAGCGGCCGCGTGGTTCTTTGCTGCCGGTTGAGGCCAAACCACGACACATACACAGTTTTAGAACACTGCTTGGATCTGTAAAGCCTGCTTAGTGTGAAATTGATTCGGATTGTTTACATAACGTGGAATAAAACTTTCCAGCTTGCTAATGAAAATGAAAAACTAGCCAAGAAAACAATGTATTTCCTTCTCCTCTCCACCAAACTGAAGTTAGGAGATAATTCTTTAAATTCAGATATTTTCAATCGGATTTATTTTTTTCATTTAAGAGAAAGCAAGTATCGTGCACACCTGGAAACTTAGAGCTTCTGGTTTTATACATGATTCTTTTTGGTATGCATTACAAAGCAGTACTGGCACAATTTTAGCCAACCCATCCATTTTGTAGGACTCTTGCCACCTACCACCTGTAATTTACATAATAGAGCATATAATTTGAGATGTGCACTTGCTCCTCCCCACATTCATTTTCAGTATGGTACAGTTCACCTGTTAAGTAATAGCAATTAATCACTCTGACAAATAGCACAATAAAACTGCTCACTGTGTCTTGCGATGGGAGCCAAACTAAACCAAAAGAAAAGATCTTGCACTCACGTTTTGGACTAGACACAGACCCATGTAATACCATCATAAATTCAATTATTTCGCACTGTGATTATTAACGACAGAACAATGTAACGACTCTGAGTGAAGATAAAATTCCTCTGGTTAAGTGAGTCCTTGATGCTGAAATTTCTTTACCAAATTAAAGCACTTTTTCCCCAGGCATTTGAGAGTCTCGTTAAAAGCCCATTTAAGCCAATGAGAATCTTCCCATTGACATCCGTAAGTTTGCATTAGGTCCTCACTGCATTAAAATTGAAACATGTGGGGGGTCAATTTTTAGGAAAAACAATTTCCTCATACTGGCTTGGAAGTGTTTCTGTACCTGCTCGTGCATTCAGCTCATTCTGGGCATCATCTCAAAGCATCTGGAGGAAAAGAAGGTTATTAGAAGTAGCCAACATGGATTCACCAAGGGGAAGTCATGCCTGACTAATCTGATATCCCTCTACGACGGCATGACGGGACGGATAGATGAGGGGAGGGCAGTGGATGTTGGTCTACCTTGACTTCAGCGAGGCTTTTGACACTGTCTCCCACAGCATCCTCGTAGGCAAGCTTAGGAAGTGTAGGTTGGAAGAATGGACAGTGGGATGGATTGAAAACTGGCTAAATGGCAGAGCTCAGAGGGTTGTGATTAGTGGCACAGTCTAGTTGGAGGTCTGTGACAAGTGCTGTTCCCCAGGGGTCAGTACTGGGTCCAGTCCTGTTCAACATATTCATCAATGACCTGGATGAAGGGGTAGAGTGTAGCATCAGCAAGTTTGCTGATGGCACAAAACTGGGAGGGGTGGCTGACACACCGGAAGGCTGTGCTGCCATTCAGCATGACCTGGACAGGCTGGAGAGTTGGGTAGAGAGAAACCTCATGAAGTTCAATCAAGGCAAGTGTAAGGTACCGCACTTGGGGAGGAATAACCCCATGCACCAGTACAGGTTAGGGACTGACCTGCTGGAAAGCAGCTCTATGGAAAGGGACCTGGGAGTCCTGCTGGACAACAGGATGACCATGAGCCAGCAATGTGCCCTTGTGGCCAAGAAGGGCAATGGCATCCTGGGGTGCATCAAGCGGTGTGAGCCAAGCAGGTCACGGGAAGTTATCCTCTCCCTCTACTCTGCCCTGGTAAGGCCGCATCTGGAGTACTGTGTCCAGTTCATAGAATCATAGAATCACAGAATGGTTAGAGTTGGAAGGGACCTTAAAGATCATCTAGTTCCAACCCCTTTGCCGTGGGCGAGGACACCTCCCACTAGACCTGGTTGCTCAAAGCCTCATCCAACCTGGCCTTGAATACTTCCAGGGATGTGGCCTCCATAGCTTCTCTGGGCAACCTGTTCCAGTGCCTCACCACCCTCACAGTAAAGAATTTCTTCCTGATATCTAATCTAAATCTACCTTCTTTGAGTTTGAAGCCACTACCCCTCATCCCATCACTACATGCCCTGGTAAAAAGTCCCTCTCCAGCTTTCTTGTAGGCCCCCTTCAGATACTGGAAGGCTGCTCCCCAGAGCCTTCTCTTCTCCAGGCTGAATAACCGCAACTCTCTCAGCCTGTCTTCATTGGAGAGGTGCTCTAATCCTCTGATCATCTTCGTGGCCCTCCTCTGGACCTGCTCCAACAGGTCCAGGTCCCTCTTATGCTGGGGGCTCCAGAGCTGGGCACAGTATTCCAGGTGGGGTCTCACGAGAGTGGAGTAAAGGGGCAGAATCACCTCCCTCAACCTGCAGGCCATGCTTCTTTTGATGCAGCCCCGGATGCAGTTGGCCTTCTGGGCTGCAAGTGCACATTGCTGGCTCACGTTGAGCTTCTCATCCACCAACACCCCCAAGTCCCTCTCCTCGGGGCTGCTCTTGATCCACTCTCTGCCCAGTCTGTATTTGTGCATGGAATTGCCTCGACCCCTATTTGTCGTCTCAAATATGATGGATAGTGGCTTGGCAACTACATCCGCCAGTTCTCTCAGGACCTGTGGATGAATCTCATGAGGTCCCATGGACTTGTGCACATTCAGGTTCCTCAGCTGGTGTCGGACCTGGTCTTCTCCTACAGTGGGTGGTTCCCCATTCTCCCCGTCCCTGCCTTTACCTTCTGAAGCTTGGACGGTACGGCTAGAGCCTTTACCAGTGAAGACTGAGGCAAAAAAAGTTGTTGAGTACCTCAGCCTTCTCCACGTCCTGGGTGACCAGGTCTCCTGTTTCCTTCTTGAGTGGGCCCACATTTTCCCTAGTCTTCCTTTTGCCAGTGATATGCCTTACAGAATGCTTTCTTGTCGCCCCTGACACCCCTGGCCAGATTTAACTCTATCTGAGCTTTAGCTTTCCAAACCTGATCGCTGGCTGTCCAGACAATTTCTCTGTACTCCTCCCAGACTACTTGTCCTTGCTTCTGTAGGCTTCCTTTTTATGTCTGAGATTGTCCAGGTGCTTCTTATTCATCCACGCAGGCCTCCTGGCGTTTTTGCCTGAGTTGCTCTTTGTTGGGATGCATCACTCCTGAGCTTGGTGGAGGTGGTCCTTGAATATCAGCCAGCTTTCTTGGACCCCTCTTCCTTCCAGGGATTTATCCCACTGTATTCCATCAAGCAGGTCCCTGAAGAGGCCAAAGCCTGCTCTCTTGAAGTCCAGGGTAGCAAGCTTACTGCGCGCCCTCCTCTCCGTCTTAAGGATCTCAAACTCCACCATCTCATGATCACTGCAGCCAAACTACCCTTGACCTTCACATTCCCCACCAGCCCCTCCTTGTTGGTGAGAACAAGGTCCAGCATGGCACCTCTCTTTGTTGGTTCCCCAGGAGTTCTGGGCTCCCTGGTTCAAGAAGAACAGGGAACTGCTGCAGAGGGCGCAGCAGAGGGCTACAAAGATGATTAGGGGACTGGAACATCTTTCTTATGAGGAAAGGCTGAGGGACTTGGGTCTGCTTAGTCTGGAGAAGAGAAGGCTGAGGGGGGATCTCATCAATGCCTATAAATACTTAAAGAGAGGGTGCCGGGAGGATGGCACCAGTCTTTTTTTCAGTGGTGCCCAGTGATAGGACAAGAGGGCATAAACATGAACGTAGGAAGTTCCATCTAAACATGAGGAGGAACTTCTTTATTTTGAGGGTGGCAGAGCACTGGAACAGGCTGCTCAGAGAGGTGGTGGAGTCTCTGACTCTGGAGACGTTCCAAACCCGCCTGGATGCCATCCTGTGCAACCTGCTCTAGGTGAACCTTCTCTGGCAGCGGGGTTGGACTAGATCATCTCCAGGCGTCTCTTCCAACCCCTGTGATTCTGTGTAACTACACACAAATGCATAGAAAGAAATCTCACTACATAGATACATGTGATATTCCAGTCTGCAGATACAAATTGTGACAGCAGATAATTTTAAATAGGCCTCAGATTTCTTTCAAAGCCTCTTAGGTCTCATAGGTATGCCCTGAAGCATATGCCTTGTTCCTTCCTCTCTCTTATAACTAAAAATCACAGGAATTTTGCACTTAAATTCCCCACCCATAGCTATAAAGCTATCCACAAAGAGCCTACAGCTACATTAAGGAGATGGTTGCCTAAATCCAACCTAATTCCCACTGTGGTGCCCTAATTCCAAAACTGCTTTTCAAATTCCCCTGTCATTGATCATCTAAGCCTGTACAATCCCTAGACATCTTTCGTTTTGACATTAAAACTTTTCAAATGCCAGAGGAATTGTGGCTTCCCCAGTGAATATTTCTCATTTCCTAGGTGGCTGGACAGGATGCAGTCTCCTCCTCCTCCTGCAACTGCTCAACTCTTTCATAAAAACATATATATATATGTGCATGTGTGCGTCTGGATGTATTATATGTATATATATTTATATATATATATATAAAATAAAATCGAGTTTTAAGACAGTGAGAGCAAGAGTGAATAAAACTACACAGCTTAAATTAAACCTTAATCTGGAGGCTCCTCAATTCCAGTCCGTCCTGTAAGATGTGTTATATACTATTACACAACATAGGACAAAAAAATCACTCAGATGTTAGTACAGGAATAAAAGTTCTTTTGTCCCAAGCCTCAATGGTTACAGATGCTGGTTACCCAGTAGATTGTAGACATTGTTCTTCTTTGGCCTAATAAACCTTGAATTACATTGAACATAAGGAAGCAGCTTCAACTCAAAAGTTTGAGTCATTCCCATTCCTACCCCCATCCCAATACCCTACTAGAAATTATGCACAGGCTTTTAATGAGAGAGGATCAACCACTGAAACAAATTACCAGACGAAGTGATGCCAAAATGACAAATTTGGATGAAGATCCGATACCTTTCTGGAAGACAATCTTCAGCAAAAACCCAATATATTTTAGACACACTCAAGGTAAATGCATGAAAAACATAACTGTCTCCCTGAAAGAACTCAGATTAATCCACACAATCTCAGGAGTCCCTTTTGCTCTTAAGCTCTATTAACTTTAGCAAGTAGCATGTGCATTTAGCTAGATGCAGTCATATCCATGTTGTTGCTAAGACCACTTTCTATCTTTATTGCAAAACTGTTTCTAAAGTCCAAATTACTGCATGAGTTTTTCTGGACTGTATCATGCAGATAATCAAACCAGATGATCTCATAGGTCCCATTTGGTTTAAAATTTCATGCACTGGCTCTTACTTTTATCTGCCAAAGACATTTTTATATTCTGAGCAATTATCTAAAGAAAGATGAAAGCTGAACATTTGTAATCTAAGTGTTTCTTTACAAATGGCACAGCCAACTTCCCGCTTCCACGTGTGACATTACAAATGGAAATAACAACTGATCAGAGAAAGGCATCTGAAAAAAGTAACACATTTTCAATATTCTGAGATTATTTTCAGAAGTACATTCAAACTGGAGCTGCTTTTAGTTTAGCTGTATGTCTCCTCCTAATGGCCAGTGAACAGCTAAAACCTCTTGCCTCAAGCTAACAATATCCTCTTGCTTTCCCAGATATAAGATCACTGTTTGACTGAAGCTAGTAAACTTGTCCTGCTTTGAGCGACACAGGACTAATTTCTTTTCTAATGCTTGGAAAAAACGCACTTTTAGAAGACTCTGGTGTCTGAATTTGTGAAAATATTTACTTTCTCACAGCTGTGTTATGTGGGTTTCAAGGTCTCAGTGTTTTCGAGTTAGACAGGTGCAAGGATGAGGAGGAGTGAGATCCGGGCACTTGACCCAAGCTGGCCAACAGGATTATTTCATACCATGAACACCACATTCAATATAAATTAGAAAGTTTGCTGTGGAGTTCTCTCTCTTCCTTGGTGGCTGCAATCCTGAGAACGTCTTGCCTTGGTGTCAGACCCCTGAGCCCTTCCCTTCCTCCTGAAGCCGTAGCACTCTCAGTGTCTGACATTTGCTGTCCACTGCTGGGAGTGCACAACTTCCAACTGATAGAACAGGCTGAGTATAATCCTTGTATATTTTATATTGATATCAGGATCAATATTGGTTCTTTAGTATTATTTACGTTAATTATCTAGTCTTATTCTATTAAATGTGTTTATATTTCAACCCTCAGATTTCCTTGTTTTTCCCAGTTCCCATTTCCGGGTGGGGAGGGGTCATCTGGTGATAGAATAATTGTCTAAATAACAATAAATTGTTGTGGGTTTCTCAAACCATAACAAGACTGTAGTCTGCTATTGAAGTTAAAGTCAAAGACAGATCAGCACGGGCTTTGTCTCATAAGAGAGATTTTTATAGCTCCCTTGGAGCTAACTCCATTATATATAATTCGCATTTGCACTAAAATTCATAGCCCTTGGAAGAGTTTGGATTCACTTGCTGTCCTAAGTATTTGTATCTAACTTGGAATAGCTGAAAGAGGTTGTGTTGGCACTCACTTTGGTGCTGCAAATAAAAATTCAAGAGAAACAGCATCTTTTCCTCTTTTTCCTTTCTTTCTGAAAGTATTCTCTAACCTCACAGTACAATGTACATCTTACTTGAATATTATCATAGGTAACTGAAGTGTGAAAAATGTTGGCAAATTCTACTCAGGTTATACATAATTTTTCAAAGAGTTTAGAAAAAATTCCATAGAAGTAACTAGTTGATTCATTTTGTCTATCAGTTACAGAAAGCAGTGAAGAGAGAGGAAACCAGTAGAAACTTTGGTATGTCAAATCACAGTTGCTGGGTTATTTACAAATAACACAGCATGCTCAGTAAAACGATTCTGACATAGTAATATCAAGAAAAAAAAAAAAGGGAAGAGATCTCATTTCAACCAAGAGACCAAAGTGACCCAAAGTACTGTTACCCAAGGTTGATAACCGTTAAATTCTGCCTGTCAGAAAAATTAGCAACAAAAAGTGTGCTCTGACAGATCTTGCAAGCCCAAGAAAATATTTCAGGAATGTGGACACACCTTTTTTTCAGTCTACTTTATTATTAAATAGTCAAATGTAATCTGACAAACAACCAGTTGAAATCTTGCCCAAAACAAGATCTACTTGGACCAGAAATTTTTCTGCAAATGTAATATGGGTCAAATAATTTTCCTGTCTCAAGTGATCGGTCAGTGTATGTCTATGAGCAAATGCACAGCTTTCTGGTTTGAGTTAGGACTAGAGAAACACCATAAGTCAGGATCTTTTCAATCTAAATGCTACAGTTTAAAGCATAGCTTTGGAAGTCAAAGCTGTATTATTTTACCTCGGGGGTTGTTGCTGCTTTGGCTTTCTTTATCTGATCAGAAACAGAAAAGCTTCAGATACATAAAAAGCTTTCAGCCTGTTCTAGGAAGATTTCTAACCCAATTTTGTAGCTCTAACACGTCAGAAGATTTTACTCAGCTCTGCGTGGCAGACAAGAGGCAACCTGTAGACTTCAAATGACTGGGGGTGGAGAGCAATGCCTTGGTAACACTAAAGTATATATTTTCTGGTTTCTAGGAGTATTTGAAAGGCATATTTGGTGATCAGAAAAAGGCCCCTAAATCTAGTTTAATATTAAGCAATCTTCCAAACACTTAAATGCTTATCTAAAAACCAAACTGTCATAATATCCATTACTATCTATTTGTTTTCTTTTTGTGAAGGATTTAGGCTTTTGATAGCATCAAACACTAATTCAGTCTAAACTAATACAAACATTTAAAAACTTACATGTTTAACTCCACACTACAAGGTTGTGTTGTTTTAATCACAAGTTTTCAAATAAATTGGTGCAAAACCAGCACATACACAATGCTGGTCAGTCTCACCTCTGTCCCTGGCAAGATCATGGAGCAGATCCTCCTGGAAACTCTGCTAAAGCACGTGGAAAATAAGGAGCTGATCGGTGGCAGCCAACATGGCTTCACAAAGGGCAAATCATGCCTGACAGATTTGGTGGCCTTCTACAATGGGGTTACAGTGTTGGTGGATAAGGCGAGAGCAACAGATGTCATCTACCTGGACTTGTGGAGGGATTTGACACCATCCCACATGACATCCTGGTCTCTAAATTGGAGAGACATGGATTTGATGGATGAACCATTCCGTGGATAAGGAACTGGTCACACTCAAAGAGTTGGATCAACGGCTCGATGTCCAAGTGGTGTGCTGTGACAAGTGGTGTTCCTCAGTCGTCGGTACTGGGACTGGTACTATTTAACATCTTTGTGGGTGACTTGGGTGTAGGGACTGAGTACATCCTCAGCAAGTTTGCAGACGACACCAAGCTGTGTGGAGTGGTTGACACGCTGGAAAGAAGGGATGCCATCCAGAGGGACCTGGACAGGCTTGAGAGGTGGGCCCGTGCCAACCTCATGAAGTTCCGTAAGGCCAAGTGCAAGGTCCTGCACCTGGGTCGAGGCAATTCCATGCGCAAATACAGACTGGGCAGAGAGTGGATCAAGAGCAGCCCCGAGGAGAGGGACTTGGGGGTGTTGGTGGATGAGAAGCTCAACGTGAGCCAGCAATGTGCACTTGCAGCCCAGAAGGCCAACTGCATCCGGGGCTGCATCAAAAGAAGCATGGCCTGCAGGTTGAGGGAGGTGATTCTGCCCCTTTACTCCACTCTCGTGAGACCCCACCTGGAATACTGTGCCCAGCTCTGGAGCCCCCAGCATAAGAGGGACCTGGACCTGTTGGAGCAGGTCCAGAGGAGGGCCACGAAGATGATCAGAGGATTAGAGCACCTCTCCAATGAAGACAGGCTGAGAGAGTTGCGGTTATTCAGCCTGGAGAAGAGAAGGCTCTGGGGAGCAGCCTTCCAGTATCTGAAGGGGGCCTACAAGAAAGCTGGAGAAGGACTTTTTACCAGGGCATGTAGTGATGGGATGAGGGGTAGTGGCTTCAAACTCAAAGAAGGTAGATTTAGATTAGATATCAGGAAGAAATTCTTTACTGTGAGGGTGGTGAGGCACTGGAACAGGTTGCCCAGAGAAGCTATGGAGGCCACATCCCTGGAAGTATTCAAGGCCAGGTTGGATGAGGCTTTGAGCAACCAGGTCTAGTGGGAGGTGTCCTCGCCCACGGCAAAGGGGTTGGAACTAGATGATCTTTAAGGTCCCTTCCAACTCTAACCATTCTGTGATTCTGTGATTCTATGGTAAAAGCAGTTTACATTATTTGTTACCCACCCTCTATAACATGCACCTATAATAAAAAAAGTTAACAGGTATAATAATAAAAGAAAAATCACAGTGCTAGCACATAAATAGCAGTGTCAGAAGCATGAGATTTACAGATTTACCACAATTATTTGGGCCCAGCCATCCATCCAGTAGCAGCTCCCCAACACTGCTACTTTTGTCTGTTTTTGCTTATAGGGTGATCTGTCCTCTAGGACTGCAGTACCTCTCCTGGCCCATAGCTTCCTGGCTCAGTGTTGCCCTTCTCCTGTGGTTCTTGGACATCACATGTGAAAATGCTGTGAGGAGGGTGATAGAACACCCTGAACATGTTTCTCACTCGTTATATCTGCACCTTTTGGGACTCTCTCAGCAAGTACAGAGCTCTAATTTCCAAATATCCCCAAAAACAGCAAATGCAGCCTGCCTTTCTCTTTAACCAGGCAAGTGAAATAGGAACAGGACACCCACAGTGCTATAAAGAAGTTCGGACCTTTTCAAAGAATTCCTTACAAATTATTTATACATTAAATAATTAATAAATATTTAATTGTACCCTTTTCTTTTCTTTTTTCTTTTTTTTTAAAGGATGTAACAGGAAAGTAATAGAAATTATAACAATCTACCTAGAAGCAAGAATGTGTTGATTTTCTTAGCAGGTATATCCTGTTAATGGAATATATTCACAGCATTACCATATCAGCATGTTAATACCATTTTGTAGAACTCAGTAAGAGTTAATGAGAACAATAATTATTTGAGAGCGAATGTTGCTTTGGGCTTTATTATTCCTTTCTTATAATTTTGAGCTTCTTTGTTTTGGACTCTGTAGAATGGTAAACTGACTACGTTGTCAAGTAATTGAATTTCTCTTATTACACACACACACACCATAAAGAGCATGCCATGCAGCCAGGACTTATACAATGCTTTTCTCCTCCTCACTGGATCATTCAAACTCTTTTCGTGGGAATGAGTCAGATCCTTATTACAAGTACACTATTGAAACTCCGTGCAAGGTCCACAAATATTGGTAGATACTCTTCATTTTCTGAGGGGTTCTATAACCAAGTTAATTTGCCCTATCGACTGTGTATTCAGGAAGACTGAAGGTTTGTAGCAGGCTTGAATTAATTAGTAAAAATAATCACATTAAGGCTTGAACTTAATACTAAAATGGTACAGCATTAACATTTTGGTCATTAAACCTTTTTAATTAGATTTAATTGAGCTCTCACATTATTATTGCTACAATAAACTAACTAACCACATTGTCTTGTTCCTTTTCCCTAACCCCCACCAGCAGAAAAAAAGAGGAAGAAGAGGAGAATTAAAAAAAAGAAAAAGACAAAGGAAAAAAAGTAAAAAAAAAAAAAGAAAATAAAAAATTCAACCAGATTTCATCAGAGGTAGACTGATTCAAAAAGTACTTCAAAAACCACCTCGTATCACAGCTGAGCTTCATGAAATTAGAGAATGAGATCTTTACAATCAAAGAAGGAAAATATATTAGGTCTATTTCCCTAATCTCTCAAATCCCGTGTGATTGCTAAGTCATAACTTCCATTATATGCTTTTTTGAAACTGACATGGAACTGTTTGTGTTTAGGGCACTTTCACACTCCTAGTGGCAAACAAATAATTTAAAATTAAATCACAGGAAACAGTAAAGGAACTACCATTTAAATACTTGTTGGACACATGTATAAAACATGACTCAGCTGCTTTTTTTTAAAAGAGTTTCCATCCTGTGTATTTTAAATGTGCCTAATGTGCAACACACTAAGTTAGAAATTTCATGCTCTTTCAGAAACACTAACGAATTGAAAGTGCAAAAGTCAGTCCTTTCTGAAATACAGTTTAATTATATAGTATCACTATGTCAGTATTCACTTTTGCCAACACTGTGTACATTCCCTAATGAAACTACTTTTAAAGCCAGAGAACTTACCTATTGTAGTGCTGAGTTATGACTCTCAATTTTAGTGGCATTTCCATTTAATTAAGTAGACAAGGAAAACTCTGTATGTTAGTAGCTCCACCTCTACCCTGACAGAAAGACAAACCAGGCTTCATTTACACCCTGGGTTAATTCTTCACACAAAAATATTATATACTACCACTAGAAATGCAGTCTGAGCCTCTCCTTTTCCAACCAGGAGCTAAGCAGGCATGTTGCCACCAGCAGCACCTATGTGCTTTTCCGCAAAAACAAACTGCTTGATGGGAAGTTGTCAGTTCAACTAAACGTAAGTGTCTGCTTTCCACATTTTTCCATCAAAACAATATCTGGGAAATAAAAATATTTTGATTCAGACATGTCACTGGAGTGCTTCATAGCAGTTAGAGACAAATTACCCCACACCTTCATTCTTCAGTAGATGCTAGATGCTTTAAGGAAAGACTATTGGCTGGGGACATAAACAATATAGATTAATGGAGGCATGAGACACTAGAATCAGAATCCTCTGAGATATCATGACAGCAATCCCAAATACAAATACTAAAGATTAAATACCAAAAAATGAGGGTTTGATTTTTCACCGGCAGTTCAGACTTTTCCAAGGAGAGAAAAGCCCAATTTTCAAACAGCTCGAAACATCAAGATTTACAATGTTCAGAATCAATCCTGGCAGATTTCTGTGCAACAAGCTCCACCAGACTTTTCACCTTGCCCAAGAGTTTTAAGGAGCGCTGGAGATATCTCCCAAAGGCTTCGTACTAAGATGCTCATTCAAACCTCAGATTTTTTTTTTGTGGTTCATTTGAAGCACACAAATAGCATACCTTCTCCTACATCCAACTTCACTGAACTACTTCTAGTATTCTTAAAGAAGCTTAAGATTTAGAGTAAAAATTTTCCAAGAGTAAATTCTTTGTATAAAATAAAGATGTGGCTACAATTTCTCCCAAAACCTTAATATTTTCTGTCCATTTCAAGATATTATGAAATACCAGACCCTAAATACTAAGGAATATTTAGCAATTAAGAAAGATTTAAAGCTGGGGGAAAAATAAAAAATAATAATAAAAAAAAGTTTCACAGCTCGAATCTCCCATTTACATTGAAAGAGTTACCATAACATTTTATTGACTGTTAAGAATCATTGTCAAAATTTCAGAGAGGTGTGGACTGAAAGGCTGTCACCATAATGAAAATAACATGATTGAAAGCCTTGTCATTCTAGTTAAAAGAGAAAAAAGACAATAATTTTTGCAATCAATAAATCAAATTTATACAAAAAAGGGGACAAAGACTTTTTTTGCAAATATACTTCACCCCTTGAAAAACACAGAACTGATAATAGCCAACAACTAATTCAAACATCTCAATTACCTGTAGAAAACTGCTTATTTTACCAGAGTTCATTTTATGGAAGATGAGGACCATCACAAAACAATCTAGAATCTATACATACATGCCATTAGATTTAATGAGGCTGCCTAATTCCTCTCATAACAGTAGCAACAAACTTGCATTTTGAGTGAAAAGTCTTGGTCTTGGTTTCAAACTGCTAAATATCCTGTTCTACTACACAAACAGGTGCATCTTTTCCCAGCTGAAATCAGCTCTTATATTAGATATTTATGTGACTGTCTCCTATCCACTCCACCTTTCTTTTTAGGATATCAGTATGACTAAGATGGGAAAAAACAGTGGAGAATCTCAGAAGAGCTACTTGAAATCAATTTATATAGTGAACTAAAATGTTACCCTTATAAATATTTATAAGAGAAGATTTCACAGTATATGTTCAGCATTGAATGGTGCGTGTTATTCTTATTAATGTTTCATAAACATTTGTACAAAAAACAATATGCTTTACTTTGCTTCTAAGTATTAAGTAGAATTATAGCAGCATCTGCTTCCAACAGTTGAGTGCACAAGCTATTCATGCCCTGTCGTAAATTCCATGATGCATTAAGATGCCATTAAGTGTACCTTCTGTGGTTGTCTCCTCATTTACATACCTTGTAAATCATCAGGTAAAAATCAAGTGAACTGGGGAGTAATCTCCTGCACTCTTCCCTTCTGCCACAGAATCCAGTGCCATCCACATCTTCCTCCGTCAGGATCATCACCATCAAAACATAAAGTCAATGATGTCAGTGACAGGAAAGTTAATTGCTAAAGGCAATTTGATTTTTATTTTTTTTAATAAGTCCATTTTCTTAAAGAAACAAAATTTGAAAGCCAAGAGATGTAGGCAAGCCAGAAGACAGGAGGATGGTGGTGTGCCCTTTCTTCCTCAAGAGTCCTTGTTTGGGAGTCTTACTTCTCTTAAATAAAATAATAATAATTAAAAAAAGAAAAAAACTAGAGGGATCAAAATGAGTTTTAAAAAAAAGCCCCTCTCTCTTTGTGGGATTTCCCCCCCTCCCCCACAGTCTCTTTAGCGTACTTTCCATACTGCTTCTGTACCTGAGAAAAAAAGCAACGGAGAATATCTCAGCTTTTGCCGAACTAGAACGTACCTGGAGGAATATCCCGTTTTTTCTTGATTTCAGTAATGTTCCCTTACTGTTTCATTCCCTCTAACTACCAAATCAGTTCCTTCAATCCAGCTTTTAAGGAGATAGCTGAAAAATGTTTCCTTTTGTGAAAACATCCAGGCAATTTCCTGCATTGCCTGGCAGGATAGTTTTGTCACTGTTGCAGCTGTAACTCTACTGTCTGCAGACGATATCTCTCAGCACTCTGGTAATTCAGCCTCTAATGGTCAGGAGCTTGGAAACAGGCACCTGCACCTGGGTACCAGAGCTGGCAAAGCAATGCGCTGCTGGCAGAAAATCCTGTTGGTTTGATTGTTTCTCCTCCAACATTCGAACATTTCAGGCCCCGTAAATTACTCAGATCCGCTTTCTCTGAACTTAGCAATTACTTCCATGCATTTCTCATGAGCTTTGCTCTTTCTATGAAGCCAGATAAAAATGTATACCCTATAGAAACATTGCCCAATACCTTTATTGTGTTGCAGTGTCCTTGAAAGAGAACAAGCCTGGTGAACTGCAAGGCCTGAAGTCAGCAACAAAGGAAGGCTGGAGAGGGGGGAGGGAGGGAGGGAGGGAGGGAGGGAAGGAGAGAGAACAGTAAGCAAAACTGAGTGCACATATGCATCCAAGGTGAACTGCAAGACTGCCAGAGGTAACTCATTTATTTCATTTTGAATCTGCCGACTTCCACTGGAAAAATATTTTTTAAACTTCAGAAAATTAAATAACTTTTTATTTTAGGGTCAGACTTTCACCTAGCACACACAACTCCCTTGCTATGAGAATGCAGCCCATGGGAGTTCTTAACATCCTTTCCAAAACCAACACCTTCCTAAAATGATCAGATTACAATTTTTTCCCTCAGAAGGGGAAGAAAAAAGGGAGGAGGAAGTTAATAAATGATATGAAGTTTCTTGCATTTAGTGACAAACATTATGAAAAACCCCACAGCCCTTTGTAACTGATGCTTTCTCCTTGCCTGTCAACTGTGTTTATACTGTTACCTATCAGTCTTTGCAACCCTCAGTCCTTGAACTCCTGAAAGGAACAGAGAAGCATCTTTTTATTATCAAATACTGAGACTCTTCTCTTTCTTTCGCCTTTCAAGAAATAGTGGGGGAGGAGGACTGGAAATCTTCTGAAGATTAGAGGAAACAGATGCTGAAATGGAGTGGTAGGTCTGCTATAAACTTGTGGGTACACAGAAGAGCTCCCACAGGTGAAATGGGGACAGCTTTGCAAACTGAGCCCACCTATGTCAAACAGACCTTCTGGAGGAGACCCCGCTTCAAACCAGCTCTTCAAACAGGAGGAGGTCAGGTTTGAGTGGATCAGGCACCCTAAAGAGCCCAGGTAGACAACGGAAAACCTACTTTTACAGATATCTCCTGGCATTTAGAGATGGCTATAATTATTCAGCACTATTAATAAAAATATTAACTGAAAAAGACAGATGAAGCTTTGTCAGTCTTACACAAGAACAATGTGAGTACAGGTAGCAGTGACAAGCCAATGGGTTTGGGTGCCAGCACAGTTGCAGCAATAGCAACTGCTATTCCCTCTGAGCTGCCGTGTAGTTCTGGGTGGACAAGCCGGATGGAGAAGCTTGTTCTCCCACAGGTTATGTTGGGTCACTCTCTTCATGAGGGCAAACCCTGCATTGGCCATCTGGCTCTCTCTGTGCTGCTGCTCACCCTCATCCCACATTTACTTATCATCTAGAATCAGAGGCTGACTTTGTGCTGCATTCTCACTTGAGAAAAGCTGTTGTCATTATAAATACTTAAACCCTTTTCACATCTTCTTATTCCATTTTTACCAACCTCTCTAAGCAGTTTACAGATCAGCCGGCACTGCCACAGCTTTCCTGCTACTTTTTCAGTATTTGCCACTACTGCACCATTTTATTTTCTCATTTAGGAAAACAGTGAGGTTCTCTGTTGACCCCCTTGCTTTTTAACTCTGGAACCAGTGGGAGAAACTCTTCATGATGCTGACTAAAAGCAGAGCACTGAAGGCACTGAAAAATTAGAGCATACATTTGCTGTTTGGAAACTGTGCGGTCACTTCAGCCTCTCCTGTCATTACAGGATCTCCATGTACTTTGCGTTACAGTCTCTTACTGCAGCCTCGCAGCTCGGAACATTGAAAAATAGATTTGCATCGTAATCTAAATTCAGAGCGCTAGTCTATCTCCATTGAGAAAGTCTTCAGTTTTACTGTCCCATGAAACAATTCTCCCTTTCTAACGCTATAAGCACCTCTATATATTCATTCATAAGGAAATTAACAATAATCTCTGTATCACTCAGACTAGGTATTTTCAGTCTTACCTGCAAAAGCCAGATCCTGCAATTGCTTACATCTGTGCAGAGTTCAGTCCAATTCAGTCAAAAGCTACAAAGACACAGCAATCTGCCCATGTGGCTTTGTTTCCAGCAAACTGATCCCAGAAATTACCACATTACGTTTCCAGCTCTCTAAGAAAGCCACCAATGTGTATAAATAATTAAAAAATCTGTCTAAGAAAAGTGCTTGAGTCATCTTTTTTTTTCTATCTATATTTCACCAAGCACAGTCTGACCATGGTCCGTGACTCATGCTCCTGTGCACAACCACTGCGTAAGTAAGTTATGATTCCTTTAAGCAGTTCGAAAACATAACTGAATGCAGAAGCACAGCTTAATGTTTAACATCTAAGATCTATTCATTTTTGTTACCATAAATGCAAATATATATGCATATACATATACACATCTATATGTGTTTTGGTCTTCCCAACTTCAGAAATTCTTTTTGTTACTGCCTACATGGGTAATTAAGGATATAATTGTTCCTTCCTTCTGTTTTTTCCTCCAAGAACTCTACTACATGTTTTGTGACAGGCATACTATATCCAGTAAGAGAAAAGAAATATTTGCTATGATTTTTTTTTTCCTAGACAAGCTGAAAAGAATTACTCAAAGGAAGACTGAAAAAATGGGTACAAATTTGAAACCAAACCAAAACTTTTTAACTAAACCAAAACTTGATTTCACTCATATTTTTCCATGGAGGATTTTGAGGAAATAAAATGTTTCCATTGCTTTTGTATTTATTTTTTTTTCCTACTCCCTTTCAGTTTTGTATTCAAATAGGAGAGGGAAAAAGCGCCTAGAACAAGAGACATTTTGTGTACTTGTAAAGGTATATTCTTGAGGGAAATGAAACTTTTTCATAAGCATTTCCACCTCTTCAAAATGAAAAATGTTTTGTCAAGAAAAAAAAAAAGGCAGACAAGTGTTATAAAAGGTACTTTAAGCATATCTCAGTCATATTTATGACTCTGAAATGTGTGCTATCTCAGTACTCCCTGCTCTGTTACATTATTCAGCTGCCAACTGCCCCGCATTTCATATCCTTTACAGGCATTTAACATAAAGTACACTTCATTCTGGCATTGAATCTTACTTTTTTCCTTCAGATTCCCATATCATCTATATTTCTTCCCTATTCATCTAGGTATTTGACTAATGCAAGTTACTATAATGATGAGGAGCAGAGCTCTATATATCTACTACTTTACTTTGCTCATCATTGTATTCACTGAATACAACGGTTTTGCTACATATTTTCCATGGAAAGTCCCTACTAGACATTATGTAAAATCTGTAGATATTCCATATAACGTTTTTCTTCAGTTGTTTAATTTTTTTATTTTTTAAATTTGGTTTCCTTTCTTTCTCTCTATTGCTTTCAAGCCTCTTCCTACCATTTCCAGCTCTCTTTTTCTTGGCACTCAGTCATCATGCTAACATGACTTGACAGGACGGACATGTGAATCCTGGGAGGTGCCATCTACTTCTACAGGTAGCCAAAGACAAGTTGATTGCATTCAAGAAACCTATCTTGGTCTGTCTCAACACCCTAGAATAACTTCCTGTTCCTCTCCTTTCTTTTTATACCACTGAAATCAGAAACAATCCTTGTTACAGAATATGCAGAAATACTCTCACCATAAGTTAAACTACACAGAAGCTGTCTTGGGTTTGACTAGACAAATACTGTTTTCTATATCAGACCTGCTTTGTTTATGGCATAAACACAGAGGGTCAAATCTGTCATTTTAATGTGGAAAGCCATTTTGCATAGCACACAGACACACAAACACTTATGGTATGAAATAAATGTTGCAGCCATATGCAGCTTTACTCTCAAAGCATAAACATCTCCCAAAAGATTACATTCTCAAGTAGTGTGCTGTTGTGATCTGAAATAAAACAGTGTACATATTGTATAATACAAGCACGATAGCATTCACTTCAGAAGTAACTAGCACTGGAATAATAATAATAATAATTTGCAAAGTGCTGGCTGCCATTCAAAACTCTCCTGAAACCTCTCAAACTGCTTGATTGAACAAACTATCAAACAGCTCCTTTCTTCCCTCTGCTTCCCTCTCTCTGCCAAAAATAAAAAACAGACAAACACAGTATGGCTTGTGCCTGCATTTCTAATTGATGTCATTCTGACATAACCATTTGAATTTTACGAAGTCCAGACCCTGTTTCAGAAAATCTGCATTATCTTTTAAAGAAAAGCCATTTATTATGGTATGGTTTGTGCTAAACTCTTCCCTTACTGGAACCCAGGCTGAACATTAATACCAAATTCTTACTGTAGTCTGTATACAAGTAACATGATTTATGATTTCTGCAGATATTCAAAGTGGATAAAAGCTTGTTTTAAGTCATGTTTTTCATTGATTTCAAATACAATTCTTGAACCTGATGACTATGTGAATTGCCTTTCTCCACCTGCTCCAAAATAATTTAATAAAATTCTTTTGTTAAACCCTATACTACTGCCCTTTTAGTTGGATGCACTGGAAGCAAAGTTCATATTTCACCTGATTAGAGTACAAACCTTGGGTTGGCAGCTACTGTGACAGAGAGCAACCACAGCATAGTCTCAAACCTATAAGGAAAATGCCTTTCACTATACCTAGTCCTAAATACTGTGCACAGAAAAAACAGGGGGGAGACGAAAAACACCTACAAAATGTACTGGGAATGAATGCATCTGCTACTTGTTGAATTTTCAAGGAACATGTGTTTCTGTTTTCCAAATGATACAGCTAACACAGAACTGGCTTCCACTTCCTGCCAGCAAATGGGGTTTTTTATTTATTTATTTTAAATGGAGAGACAGCATGTGGTAGAGAGAATGACATTTTACTGGACCATCAAGATTCTGAAACTAATTAAATTTAGATCACCTCTGTTATTTTCAGTACGAACTGGCCAGATAATGTAGAAAATTCTACGCTGCTTAAGTCAAATATTTTCAAAAGGCTTATTGAGGATAACTTATCTGTGCTAAGATCCTGCTTTTTAACTGATGCATTCTCAACTTACTTCTATGTACAATTATTTACCAGAGTATTGAGGTGTGCAATTTTAATAGGTACAACAGTGACAGTTTGATCCATTCAGCCCAAATATTCCTGTAAGTGTTCATATCTAGTACTGTGATCCACCAAATCCTGCTCAGCTGCCACCTGCTGTGAGTGACACTTGAGTCCATGAAATGTCCCCACCAATACACCAACAACCTTGCTCCCCTCTATGCCCCACATAGCTTCAGCAGGTTCAGAGGCTTAAAAGTGGACTTAAAAGATTTAGTCTTTTCTTCACAGACTTTTTTGAAATTTTATCTACTATCTGGCTTTTGTAATAACAAAACAGAAATAGTCCAGGGGTAAGGGAACAAACTTTTGTTGACCTAGGGCTTATGTTAAGTGTGCTTCGTTTGCAGACATTCAGAGTCTTCCCAATTAAGTGCTGGCTTTAATCATGCCATCCATTCTCAGTTGGCAGACACTAGTAATTTATCAAGGTATTTCAATAGCTGATGTATTCTGCAGGATATCATAGTCATCTGCATATTCAAATGGTGCAACTTGCAGACATTAATGATTTTAATATAAATTTAATACAAATTTAATACAAATAAATCCCTATTTTTAAAATGTGTTGTTCCTTTTCCCTTTGTTGTTAACCTAAATTAGAATCTAATGACCCCATAGTCTTCCCTGTTTCTATTTGGAGGAATTTAAAAAGAAAACCAAAAAAATCTCCACCTACATGTTAGAAACGGAGTGAAATTTAGTATTTCCCAATATTTGCTGAAAGTCTAGCAAAAGGACTTATGGTTTAGAAAGAAAAAAACAAAACAAGAAAGTCACAGTAAGAGTTTGTGGGAAATTATATAGGTTATTCTCTATTACATCACAACAGAATGTTTGTGAAACTGTGTATTCAGACAGAGAATTAAGAATATAATAATACCTCCCCAAAAAAATAGAAATATCACACTCTTACAGTTTCTTACACTCCAGAGTCCTGAGCCCCAATTTATTCACATTCTGGTTGAAATCTGTAACAGCTCTGGAGATGGATTTCATTAACGTGATCTTCATTGCTTCACTTCTCTATGTCATCCCTGCCATTTAGCTCTGAAGAGAACCAGTGTTTGTTAATGGTGAAGCAGTCATATGGGAGATCAATAACCTAATAAAGGCAAAACTTTAAGTGCAGAGGGAGAGCAGAGAAAGAAGGGGAAAAACATTTCACAATTTACATTTGTTCCTTCCCTGGTAACAGATGTGAATCAAAGTCTACCAATGTGAACTGGGAGTTCTGGATCAGATCCTAAAGCCTACCCAAAAATCCAGCTGGATTACATGGTTATTTCAGTTCTAAGTCCTGATGTTCTTTTTAACCCTGCTCAGCAACTGGCAGCAATACCGGTAGTTTCTAAGTTTGCATAAATGCAAGCTCCAGTGAAAATCTGTTTTAAGGCCACGATCAATTATGAAGGGTTGTATACTACAAGACCCTAGTTTACTACCAACTGTTTTCATAGAGACTCAGCTCTGCTGAGGAACTCGGATAAAAGGTCTTTTTTTATTTCAGTGGGAATTAGATGCCCCAAACGATCTGAGAGCCTACATCACGGTGCCTGCTAAGCTGCATGGTAATACTATGGTTATGATGATAATGGTCCACAGCAGCGTACACTAGCATATTTTCTGATCTGATAGGCATCCAAAAAGCAGTCATCAGCCAGGAAAACGATGCAGGGTTAAATCCTTAAATATCTCTTATATCAAGAATCTCCATCTTTCCTGCAACACAGAAAACTTTGATTGAATCCAACCAGTCTCATGAAAATGAATGCAACAGTAGCACGTTAGTGATATCTTTTAACTCACTGGGTTAGGTAATGCAAGTGTGATTTGGCACATTTGTTATATTTGTTGTCCTTTTCAGCCAGAAAATCAGAAGCCATATCAGAAGAAACACTGCGAGCCTCTAAGTAAATGCAGGGAATTCTCCTGCAGCAGCCAGCTTTAATGAGATATTGCAACACCAATCAGTGCATTTCAAAGGCAGAAAATCCAATGGCTTTCTGAAAAACAACACACCCTCATCCCCTTCTCACCAGTACTCCAGCCTAATATACCTCAATTGGCTTTTACATCTTTGTGGAAGGATACAATTTGACCTAAGCCACCAGAGGTAAATGATTCTATGATTTAACAGGCACCAATGCTTGTTAAAACCTTTGCCTGAGCAGCCAATTTTACACCCACAGCAAACACTTCCTGCATTACTCTAAATACTAATCTTTCCACGTATCACTTACTACGAGTTCCCTGTTGGTTTTCAGTTAGTTACCTTTCTGTGGGCATCATGCAGTGTTGAAAAAAAGACATTAGGGTTAGATCATCCTGCTGGTGCAGGATGTTTCTCCATCATTCTGTTTACTACAGCTTTACTGAATCCAGCACCCAGGCTGGTGGGCCCTCTTGTATTGGCTGCTCCTGTCAGAGGAAACTTTTCTCTCATAATCCACATAATTCTATCCTCTTCAGTTTCCTCCTCTGAACATCACTTTATTACAACTACAGATTCACCTAAGGGGTCAGCTCATACTCTGCTTAAGTGATTTATTTTTCTTCTAACAGATTTCCATGGGATTGTTAAAGCCAGTTTGCATTAATCATGACTAACAACCTTGAAGTATTTTTTTTTAAATGCATCTACTGAATCATTAAAACCATGTATAATTAGAAATATCTCTGTTTTCAATATACATAGGAATTTTATTATTCATTTATTCCTGGAGGAAATGCACATTAATTCATAATTTTAAAATAAAATTGAGATTATTCTGCTATAAATATCTTTACAAATAAATGTTAGGTTCTTGTTTACGAAATATGTCTTCAGTATTGATATTCTATTTGCTTTCCTGGCTTGGTGGCAGTCAGATGCATGCAGATGATAAAAATGTATTCTGTATTTAATACCCATATAATTTTACACTTTATTGTAAATTTATTACATATTAACAAACCCAAATATATAAAGCAAATAAAGTATTCCATAAAACAAGACAAAATTTAATTGCACAGAAAAGGAAGTGGTAACATAAGCCATTAATAAATCCTTCAAATTATACTAATTCTACAAATGACTGTATTTTAAAAAATGAATACCACAGGGCTATTCTACACTATGTGTTTCCATTCAATGAAATTATATGCCACAGAACACAGTAACATTGCAATGAATGAGCACCTCTGTGTTTTGGGACAAAGAAACTGAATTCTTGCTTTCTGAAGAGTTTTGAAGAGTCTTCAGAAATCTACCTCTTAAAGTTCATATCCTCTGCAATTCCCAGTTAGACTGGTTAATCTCCCATATCAAGTTCAGGCATGCAAAAACAATGATCCCCATAAGAAGCACTTAACTTAATTTGCTTTGCTTTGTTCCTCTAGCTTCAAGTCAGTGCAGAATAGTTGCATGTTACGTGGATCAGACTATTTCAAAATAATGTGCTTTCTGCTGGACTGATACAGTTTTCCAAGACTCACGTTCCACTGAGCACTTAACTTCACCCGCCTATAAAACTGGCATGTTAAAGATTAAATGAAATACTGAAATCTGGGATAAGCAAAGACCTGTAAATTGGCAAACAGAATTGTCATATGAAACAGAGAAGGTCATTTATTATCTCTCCGCCACAGCTGACCCATCTGCACAATGAGGACACCAAACTACCTCAGCACAGCACTGCGAGGGTTTCCATTTATAAGCTTTTTCAAGGTCCCTAAGTATACATGTGGAAAACATCACTACTAAGTCTTATTAAAGGCCAGCCTCTGAATGTGCTAAGCAATAATGGAGCAATTGTGAATACCACTCTGTTTCTTAATAAAGAAAGAAAGCTTTCTTCAAAGTGTAACTGTTTATGATTTATCATTGATCTTTAGAAACTGCTTGTATGCCCAAGAATTCAATTTATGAAGCAATACTTTAAAAGCTAGCCATGGGAGAAGCAAGGGGGTTTTAAATTGACAAAACATTTATTTTCTTGAAAGTCATTAGAGTTGACGTGTATCTTCCTTTCACATGTCTATTTGACAATTCCTTTTGTTATTTTTTCCAATGAGCATTGTGCAGTTACAATTTTTCTAAAAGAACTGGATTATAAGAGAGGATGTGGAGTTACAGGACGGGGCTGCCCTGATGGCCCAGAAGGGGAAAAGTGTTATAGGCTGGCAGGCACGGGCCAGCATTGAGGAAAGTGGTGGCTGAAGTAAAAGGGAGTGGGATCAGCTTATGCAAGACTCCTCTTTCACTGTGTTCATCTCAGGAAAGGAAGCCATTTGAAAAGCTGGAGAATACCCAACAGTGACACAGGTGGCCAAATAAATTTAAAATTTGTCCAAAAGTTTAATGGCTGTAGACTTCAGGAGTTATTAGTGCTTGCCTTAGGCCACTCTTTGTCCTTTAAATCTGACTCTTGGCTCAAGTTAAACACATTTAACTTGCCACCTCCCAAATCCCTCCTCAAAAGTATTTTATTAACGCTCAGGAAAGCCTCAGATGGCACACACTTCAGTAGAGAATCTGCAATTAGCCAATAAACTATGGACACACACTTCTCCATGCACTGCAAAACAGAAGAAGCAGGGGGATAAGGATAAAAAAATCAGAATTAGATTCGGATTCTCTTCTCTCATCTTGCTCTTGCTGAATGAGAGTTGGAAGAATGGGGTTTCATCTAGATCTACTATAAATACCTGTTCCCCTCTGGAGGGGGCATCTTAAAGCTCTTTAATGACAGAATTTTGTTTTCCAGAATTCCCATCTCTGTAAAAACAAAGCACCTAAGTTGCTTTTTCCTTTTTTTTTTTTAATAGATACTTTCTTCTTAGTGCAAAAACAAACAAACAAACAAGCAAGCAAGCAGCCAAAAACCAAACCAAATCCTCAACTAAATACGTGTCATTTATTTAGTTGTGGAGACAGAAGGGACGATGATAGAAGCTGAAATAAGAAGGGGAAGGAAAACATTCAGAAGCCAGGCAGATTAAAATCCTGGACAAAACACTGCATTTAGAATTTGCTATTTTTGCCCTTATTCAGGGGCAGCAGAGTTATGCCCGCACTCCAAGAAGCTTCAGAAGATCGTTTTGTTTAATAAGCTCAAAGATCCGAGAAAAACATTTGCCGGGAAAAATACCAGAGGAGTTTGGCTTTCAAAGTGATTCAAACACAGCTTTTTACTACAAAGTGTCTTTTCAATTAGGATGCTAGGAATCAGAGGAGGCTAGGATGTAAGGTAATGAGGGCAAGCATGACATGGCAGCCTTAGGGCTCCGTGGGATTTTGCTTCAGCATTTGATTCAGCCCCTTGGAGGAACCTGCAGTGAATCTGATAGCAGGTGCTTGCTTCTCTTCCCTCGTGCCTCAGCTTTCAGGTCTTGTGTGCTCTGCCATACCTTCGCATCTGTTGTACACACACCACCACAATTATAGAGCTTTTGTTTCCAGGAGTCTGCCACTTTATTCTTTAAGAAAATAAAATAACTTTAATAACAGAAGGCCAGGCCTGTTTCTAGTCACTGGGAGATTAAACGAGGGAGGGAGGGATCATCTGAAAGTCTCTGTGTGTTGGAAACATCAAGTAATGACCTTTATTACTAATGACCTAGGCCCTCCAGCAATGAACCTAGACAACACTGATTAAGAGAGAAGCCTGCTGCTTTTTACAGGCATATAAAATAAAAGTAGTCTTTGTGTTAATAGAGAGGGGTATGACACAGAAGGAAATGTAAAAATGAATGAGCTATAAAAAGAAGGAATTTTTCCTCCTCTGTGGAAGACAATAAGAAATTAATCCAGAGATATAAAATCTTGAATCATAGTTTCATAAACCATTGCAGAAGTAGATCTTTGCAAGGTAACATTAACTAAACCTCACACTGCAGATTTGCAGCAAAAAGACAGTAGTTTCCTTCCAGGTATGATATAGAATAGAAACTTATGCTTAACAAAATATCAAATGCCACTCTTAGAATAAATAACTCATCCTAAATTTTTTTGCATCATATGCCCATTTTAAAAAAAAAAATGCAAAGGAAACCTTACCTATTTCTACTAATACTGTAGCTAAAGATTCCAAAAGACCTATCTTGCTTTTGTTATGTGAATACCAAGTCCTTAGGCTGGAACAAAGTCATGAAGAGTCACAGGACATGACTGGTTGTTACAAGACACCTGTTGTGGGGATATATCTTCAACGGAAAACGTTCTCATCTAATCTATGCCATTCCCAGTACCACACTATAAGAGCACTAATAACACATAAAGCTTTTTATTACTGCTCACAGCCATCGTTAAAAGCCACATTTATGACAGGCACTAGACACAGCAAGAGAAATGTGAAGAGCACGTTACAGGAACACTTCTGTGTGAAAAGATGTCAGAAGAAAATAAGAGCTGCAAACAGCAGGGAAACTCCAGAAATATAAGATAGGTGAATAACAAATGACAGCTAACATCAGAAGGTGAGGGTCCTTGCTCATCCACTACAAGACAGTTTGGGGTTTACCAACTGGTGAGGAAGAGCAACACAAACTCTCAGTAGTATCGTCTAGCTATTTCTAATGAAATGGATATATGAAATTTGGTATAGCTCAGGTGATGGTAAATTATGCCATCATGCCTGCCTTCTTCGTTTTATTTGCCATGCAATCAAAATATTTGTTTTTCCTGTTGAAGAAAGAGGGGATCCCCACTCTTACCACAAGCAAAAGGATTTCAGCCTGGAAGTCCAGCTTAAATTATCCCAAATCAGGGGAAGTAAAGTCTGAGTCTCAGAAACCTAAGAGGCAGGGAATTAAAAGAGAGAGAGAAAGTGGCTGTGTAGTGTATTACTTCTGTTGCCTCAAACTGGAGGAGCAAACAGAAATCAGAATGGAAAGATGGACAAATGCAGGCCTTTGTAAAAGAGGATACATATTTCTGTTGCCTTTGAGCTTTAGTGCCATATTTGTACATATTAACATCCCCCATCATCTTTCAGTCTTGGCCTCACCACAATCTCAACACTGCTTCACACTTTGCAATCGTCCTCTTGATACGGTGCTGATGTCTGGAACATCACCTTGTTACGTGCATATGTATACACAGTGATGTCGATTTTTAGACTGATGCCATATGACCTTATACCTGACTGATTAAAATCTAAAGATGAGTTTATCTGTTTATGCTGTTAACCTACTCACATTTCTCTGAATGCAGCATTTTATCTTGACATCTGTTGACACAGAGCCTGTAAAGTTAGCTATCATGGGCTAAATTAAGGTTTAAAGACTAAAGAATGGGAAATGTTCCTATGCGCTCCTGTGGTTCAGTCCATACACAGAGTCATCAGTCCATACACATGATTACTCAGAGAAATGTGCAGACAGCTTTCTTCAGGTGCTAGGTTCTTATCCGGGACATCCTAGGATTGCTTCCAGCAGGGAGGGTAGGACACCTTCCTCCTCATACCCCTGTGGGGTGTTCAAGACCAGGGCATGAATTTCAGCAAGTCTTCTATACTGTGCAACAGTCAGGGTCTCCTTCCCTTGACCCACGGAGGCAATCACATGCTAGTTTTTATCCATCAGACCGCTTTTCAGCACACACAGGCTCATCAGGTTCCCATTGTGTCATTCTGTGACATTACTTGGCCACTTTCTCCTTGGACCACTCTTTGGTCTGCAGTGTTTCCCCAGGTGACCGAATGCAGTCCGCAGTAGGCAACCCATCTTCTCATGGCACCACAACAGCTTGCACACTGATCCTTTCAGGACTTTCACAGTCTCAGTGTTGGCTTGCCAGCTGACCTCAGAGCTGTACACCAAAACTTCACAGATTCCTGTAGTTTCATCTAAAATACCAGCAGAATTCACAGATCAACCTTCCTGAAAGTGTACACCTTTCTTAGAGCAACATTGAAAGCACACTCCGTGTCAAAATTCAGCACATCAGTAAGTCTTTCTCCAAGATATTTGTGCATGGCATGAACATATGCAGCATTAGTCTCCAAGCCTTTGATACTACCTTTTCCAGAGACAATCCTAATCTTTCAGCACTAAGCTGTGATTTCACTCACTCAGTGAGATTTTGATCCTTAAGAAACACAACCTTCATACTGCTTTATGAATAATCCTGTGCAGAACATGGCATTGCATTAAATGTATTTTCCAGACCCACACAGAAGATAACTATCTGTATGTCCTCTGCATTATGTCTACAATTTTTGTAAGTCTTTTCTCAACCAGATTCATCAAGGAAAAAGATCAGCTTTTGTGGAAATATGCTGGCTTAGTCTTCATATTCATCTAAATTACTGATGGCCACTTTAAAAATTTATTTCTACACTATCTATACCACTGAGCTCTGAGACTTATGCTCCAAGTTTTCATAGTTCTTCCGTTGCTCTTTCGTAAAACATTAAAGAAGTGTTTGCCTCCCTTCCAGCTCCTGCTTCTACAGCTAGTCAAAGATCTTTCACGAATGAGTTTTTTCACTCTAAAATTGCTATTCATGAAAACTAAGTGAGTTCATAGAAGTGGGATGAGTTGCATTATATTCTTGGCTTAAAAGGTTCATTTTTATTAAATTTGTTTATATTCACAACAGATTTTTACTTGGTTATTTAAGCTATCTATAGTCTATAAATGATTGATAACTTGAAAAAAGTATTTCACTTCAGTTTCAAAATAATGTCTTTAGATGTATTCGTGCAGAATAATTTATGTAGTCTGCTACTCCAAAAAGATCAGCACTTGCAAGCTTTCCTATCCATTATGACACAGCCTCCAGAACAGCACATAGAGCAGCCAAGTGTCAGCCTGCATGCAGAGGTCTGATAAAAGGGGCTGGGAAATCTCGAGGAGCTCCCAGTGACTGTGGCAGAAAACACCAAAGTGCCAAAAGGAGGAATGAATTCAAGTACAAAGTCCCAGCAAGTTTAAACTCTCAAGAGAGAAGATAAAGCAGTAAGGGCAGAGCAAGTTGTCTGCTGAAATGCTCATAACTGAGCTCAGCCTTTCCTTGTCAGGATGCTGCTCTGAACAAACACCACCCAGGTTAGAAAACACTGTCATTGCTCAGCTCTCATTACCATCCCAAGCACAGCTGTGCCTCTGCATTTTCTGTATGGGATCATCTTTGTCAAATACAGTGATGCTACTTGGCAGCGGGGCAATATATCTGCCTTCCGGCCAAGGTAAAACCACTAGTTTGCAAACAGACCCCTGCAAGTTTTCTCTCCGCTGGAGAGTCAACCTAGACACTCACACAGCTATAAATATCCTACTCCCTTCAACCACCTCCTCGTTAAGTAGAAACATCTTTTGAGCTAAATGGTAAGCTGAACTCAGGCTGTCTGGTTCAGCTGGGTGCACAGGACAGGGCTTGGGGTATGCATTCACTCAGTTGATAACCTACTCGCTTTCTGAGGTATCCATAGTGGGCCTGAGCTTCCAGTGGCTTCCCGTATTTCTGCTGAATGTCCAGGACAGACAACTTCTTAAAAATACACAGCTTCTTGCAAAACAAAGAAGGTTAAGATGTGCCCAAGTAAATGGACCAATGTAGCACCAGAGGGGATACTCCAGACTGGCTGCACAGATTTGGGCTAATGTAATTTTTGTGATCAGACTAGTTTGCTTCTCACCTGGGATAACTATAACAGGTTGGAGAATAAATTTTAAAGGAAAAAAAAATTGTTTTAGAGAGCTTAAACACTTAATTTCCTTTGAAAACAACTATTTGAACTGATGGCCTATTGAAGTCAATGCCATTTACTGATAATAACTAGCGCACACAGCTGTAAAAGTCTAATTATGTGGTTATTTTAAAGGAATGTTTTTCAAATGATTAAGCCAAATAGATGTACATGAAACACAAATTTGAC
The DNA here is from genome assembly GCA_008921705.1 of Burhinus oedicnemus. Lineage (NCBI taxonomy): Eukaryota > Metazoa > Chordata > Aves > Charadriiformes > Burhinidae > Burhinus > Burhinus oedicnemus. The sequence continues at coordinate 699,688 of VFFE01007878.1, read as the reverse complement.
TGTAAAAGCCTTTATTTCAAAAAATGTCATCCAACACCAGATTAAAGAGTAGATATTCCGAGAGCAATAAAATATTATAGCTCAATTTAAATAAGGTTGCTACTCAGCTTTTACCCATGCCCACAAAACACTGGAATGGAACATATTTTCTTCCTTATTTTGCAGCTGCAAATTCAATGCAAGCCTGAGTTGTGTTAACATCTATCTATCCAAAAGCATTAGGACTGGGAACAATTCTACTTTTTCCACACATTAAGAAATTAAAAGTATGCATGGCTGGTGACACAGATGTATTTGTACCTGAGAAACACACAAATATGTGAACAGATGCCAAGAAACAAAGAAATCAAGCTCCTAAAAATCTCATCTTCCATCTGAGGTGGTTTTACTGTACTAAGTAATATTCTGGGACATGACATTTTCTAACAAAAACATAAGAGTTTCAGTACAGGGCACCATCTTGGCTGTACTAATAGCACAGTTAAAAACACCTACGTCTTGCTAAAAAAAAATTAAAAATAAAAAAAAATGAAAACCCCAAAGTGTTTGATGCATTCTCCCTACAGCTTCTGTGCTGTTTGACAGGTGTGTCTCTTTCAAGACATTCTGCTAATAAAAAAATGGCAATTCCCTACTTTTATTAGAAAAGAATTTTAAAAAGAGCTATTGGAAGAGTATATAATCTAGAACTTATTTCTGCTATTTTATCCTAATGAATATTTCTCCTAAAACCAAAAGGACCCTGTTGGTCTCCTCTGGGATAAATTGTAAGATCTCTGCCCACTCTTTCCCCAAAGTTCACCAAATATTTCCTATGCTTACTGCTGCAATGTTATTGGGTGCAGTTCCCATTAATCATTTGAAATGTGCTGGTTTGTGATGTATATGATTTAGGATGAACTATTGTATATTCTTCTGGAGTTATATGCAGTATACTGTAAGACTATTACTGACTAGCAGCCTAAATTGAAAACATCTGTTAAGTTTAATTAAAGTCATTCTAGCCCAGCTCTTACTACAGGTAGGAGGGAAGCGTGTTATACAAAAACTGTTGCAACTGTCATAATTCAACAGTGATAACACTACTCAAATTAGAGATTACAAAAAACTATGATGACACTGGACCATCACCCCCTGCAAGCTATATTACAGAAACACAGAAATCGTGGTGCTTGTCCCAAACAGTTTATGATATGTAAGAAAAAAGACCTACACAGAGTATTTTGGGTAAGACAGCATGGGAAAACAGCTCATAGCAACAGACAGAGGCCACAGCATACCAGCTACCTAACTTTAGTTTAACTAAGTTGCTTTTTTTTTTTTTTAATGGAGAAAGCTCTTCAAATGCTACTTCTAATGAAAATGAAAACCTTTCCTAGGTACATCTTTTATAACAATTTGTTGATTCTCAGCATTGCAGTATCCAAGCATGACATTCATTCTGCTTTGTTTCTTGCAGACTGTGGCAATTTTGCAAAACATATCACAGCTGCAAGTATACCAGTATATAAGTACACAGTAAGAAAAAAAGCATCCTTTTATAACTGAAAAAGCTATTTTCTCTTTGTTGTCTTTGTTACGTCCCATAATCATTAACAAAACCCAAAATTAGCAGTATGCAGCTGGTCTAGCTATCAGCAGGATCTTATTCTTGTTTTTCCTACAGGATGGAAGATTCATTTTTTCCTGTTTCTAAAAAGACAAAGTTCACTTTTGCTAGATGGGTGAAAAGGGTAGTGATGTTTTTGGCAATGGTTTGATATGAAATCATAATTTCATTCCTTTTATAGATAATCTGAGTAATCCCTTAACAATACCCATCATTTTTCTCCACCTATCACCTTTCTAAAGGCTGACAGTTTGTAAAGCACATTAAAATCAAGCTTGATAACAATGGTCAATATTTCACCTCCCAGTTGAATGCAGTGTAGTTAAGTACTACCATCGCAGGTGAAGAATCCTCACTGTAATTCTAATTAACATTGACGAAGCCCAATTGTGCTTAGTTCTCAAGGCACAAATACAAGGTTTGATGGCTGCAGGCACCACCATCAGATGAGATTACTGCATTTGCCTCAGTGATGTTGTATTACTCAAGTGGTTACCACACACTGATACAGAACAGTGGATGACACACACGGAGACAGAAGCCCCCAATGTGGACAAACTGAGCTTCTGCAAACCTGCTCCAACCACAGACGTTTGGTCATGCAGCAGCTTCCCGGCTGTGCTACCACGTTTCCAGGGAGGCTGCGTCCCCCCCATCAAGGGGGAACACAATATTTCACAACACTCTCTCATCCTCATCCAACCACTGGTATGGCTTTGGGAAGGAAGGTATTTTTTCTTTGGGGGGGCTCAATGGCAATAACCATCAACATGGCAAATCTTCTGCCCATGCTGGAGTAGCAGGCAGTTTCATAACTAGTGTGAAAGCACTAAAAGGCTTCCAGGTGAGCAGTCCAGAAGCAGATAGAGAAAGACTTCTGCCCAGTAATGTTGAGAAAAGGTCATTTTGCATCAGAAAAAGCTTCTGAGTTGAAAAATTATCTGTTCCCACCCACCACAACACTATCCACAGGTGGGCAGTCTTCAAATCTCACTAATCAAATCCACAGTTTCTCCCCTGTGTATAGATTACCAAGACTCTGCTCTGCCATATTATTCATTTATCTGGGAGATGCAACAGTGCCTAGGAAACAAGAACTACTGTAATTTGATTCTTTTTCCATAGACTGTATTGTGTGCTGTATACAATACTGCCTAAATCCGCCATGGGAAACACTAAAATAATAAACAAATTGATTTTCTTTCTCAGCGAAACCATATTAACCAAGAAGAATATACAGAAGGAAACAAGGACTGAAAGTTCTGTAAGAATCAGAGCGTGCAGGTAGCAGGTTGTATATCTTTCAGACCTACTGAAATTTAAATAAACACCCCACTCCTTTTACTAAAGAGCTTCAAGGACGCAAATAATTTGTATTTAAAACAATGGCTTTACATGTTGCAACAGACCATTTTGGAACAAGTTCTTTCCTCTTCTAGTAGAAATTCATATCACCTTCACCAATTCAGAGGGTATACTTTAGGTTACACCCTTCATGACTGGCATGGGAACTTGGCTTGTGCCCTCCCTTACAGTCATGTCAGACTCTTAAGGCAAGTAAATAAAAGCTGGTGGAAGCAAAAGCACTATTTATTGTACAGAACGTTCCAAAATATTTCAGTTCCCTTCTTTCAATTCAAAATGTTCTTCTCTTCCTTGCATATCCCCATCAGCAGTCTCACCAAACATTAGTTTCCTGCAAACAAATACCCACTCCTTAGATCTGCAAAACTGGATGGGAATTGTAAGGAAAAGCAGCATATGTTATTGTATTATTAACATGTCTTAATCAAATCCCAGTAGAAACCACAAGTATAACAACAACTACAAAAAGTTTGAGTCTAAGTTTTCAGTGGAGATTCAGGAACAGCCTGTCCTTAGGGCTTCCAGTTTCTTTCAACTGCTTCACACATCATTATCCAAGCTTCTAATTTGAACTGCTTGATAGTTTTCTTCTGAAATACTTCTCTTTTCATGAGATTGATAAGCCAAGTGTTCTCAGTAAAAGTCTGCTTTACTTTTTCATTTTGCTCATTAGAAAAATGAGAGGCAACATTTCAACTTTTTTTAGATATTTTTGCTTTTAACACAAAAGAATTACCAAAAATGCAAATAGAAGTCTGCTTTCTCTTGTCTGATGAAAAGTTAATTTTACCATTTATCATTTCAAAAGAAATGTTTGCTTTGTCATAAGTATCACAGAAAAATAAACAATGTCATTACTTTCCAGTACAATTCACTTCTTATTCTTCAGACGGAACTGATCTATTTCCACAGACAACCTTGGATAACTGGCAGAGATATTTCATCAGCCTGCTCTTGTTATCAAGCTTTTAAGGTAGAACAGACCTAACACAAATGTATTTTCAGTATGTTTTTGGCTAATGCTCTCATTGACTTCATTTTTATTAAACATAAACCCTGCTACAGCAACTACTTCCATATCTATTTTGTTATATAAAAGAGGAAACAATGAATATTCATGTTTGTTTCAGCTGATGAGCAACCCAAACATGGACTGCATCATACCTTTTTTTATCTGTGCCAAGCTGAAACAGAGTCAATTGCTAGTTTGTTGAAGAGTAAAAAGGAGTGGGAGAAGAATATCATATCTATTTCATGCCCTGGATTTAAGAGCAAATATATCATAATAATAAAGTTACGTTAATGATATCAATAGCAATGTTACAGTTTTAGATTCAGATTTTGCAGTTTCCATGTCACAGGTATTATATTCATAGAATTTTCATTTCCGAGTATTAAATATTATTTTACTGAGATGAAACAAGACGGTCCCAATCCTGCATTTGAGAAGTGGCCAAAGGTTTTAAAATGTTTCAAATTGCGTAAAGAAGAAAACAGAAGGACAAATAAGAAAGGCTGAACAGTGGCAAAAAAAAGCACCTACAAAGCAGTCAAGCATCTTCCTGTCAAGAGACTTCCAAGTGCGATAAGCTAGAGGTATGAATCTCACTACAAACTAAGCTCTTTAAAAAAATAACCACACAATAATGTGTCCAGAATGTACCTTTATGATGGAAAGTGTCTTGGCACTATGTATTAACTAGAGCACAAATAAGGCCATTGCTTACCATGAACAGTAATTGCATTTGAAGGTACTAAAAGGCCATGCACAAGGTGTTCTCAGCTATACAGAACAAGGATGCTAACTAATCACTCTTCAGAAGTGAAGGAAAGCTGATACAGGAGAGTATTGCTTCTGTAGATGTCTCTCCCTGTGTTCTCCAGATCTTTGCCTTTCCCCACTGTCTCACTTGCATAAAATTTTCCTTCTACCCTACAGCTGTCTGCCAGGTTAATTTTGTAACAACTTCTCTATGTAAAAGTTGCAGTTAATTGACCAACCTTTGTCATAACCTTCATAAGTCCACTTTTGTCTCCCCATCACATATAACTGATTCCCAGCACAGGAATCTGAAATGAGCCTGGGTCAGTATTTCCACTCTCTCAATGATATCTTGCCCTTTTCTTTTTTCCTCTTTACTGTAGAACTAATATCTGAAGTGATTTTATCCTTTAAGAGACTTTATCCAGTGTCACGCAGAGAGAGAAACAGACTGAAGCGTTCTAACACATGCTTCTGCACTCTGTCTTATCTCTTCATTGGTGGGATTTTGGCATCAGAAGTAAGATACCCTGCTGGATGCTTATGTAATATGTAGTTAAAGCCAGCAAATTGAAACAAGGTTGAGTTAACTTAAATAGCAAGACGCAGTTGTATCTTGCACACTGCAACTTGAAATAGAAATGGCAATGAAAAGTCAGAGCTAGGAAATTATAATTTACACTTCTGACATGTCTACAGCACCTCTGTCTGTAGATCCCCAAAACATTATGACAAAGGACTCAATCTTCCACATGAAATAACTAAGACAGAAAGCAGCATCCTAAAGCTCAACAACCAAGGATATAACTTTATTCTACCTACCATACTAGGACATGCTTTAAATGAACAGCCAGCCATAAAGCAGCAACATTTTTCTATGGAAGCATTTTAGTATTAGCAATAAATATGGTACACATACTTTAAATGCAGAAATATGGGCAATGTGCAAAAAATTTTCCCTACTATAAACAAGGATAACCATTTACTAAGTCTACTTCTAAACTACGAGTCAGTTGGAAAAGAGGAATTAATTGCCAAAAAAATTCTGAGATGAAATATTTGGCTTGTATGAAGCCAGTGCTATCTAAGCTGGAGACAAACCCCTCCCTCCTCCTGTTCCATCTGAAATATGTACCATAGCTACAAGTCACATACCTTTACTGTCTTAGCACAGTTGGTCATTATAACATTTACGATGCAATGAAATAGACCATAAAGTGCAGTAACTTGTTGGGAACAAGAGACATGTTCTTCTTTTGTGATGAGAGCTCTAGAAACAATTTGTCCACGAGCTCAATCGTCCATTTATTTTTTTTATTTATTTTTATTTAATAACAATGCTTAAGTCTCTAAATCTTTTTGATCTGAAGTGCAATAAGATAAGCTTGTTATAAGGTCCAATGAACTCCTCTTGCTCAATAAATTCTCAAGCATTCAAACTCAAAAATAACACCTTGGACTACAACTTACACACATTATCTCATACTGGAAGCTTGGAAGAGTTTTAGTGATTGGAGACTGTCAGATATAAGCATGGTTAAATTTCTTTGTATTCTCTTTATCATGTGAAGAAGTATACAAATTCCTGTGGAAAATTAATCTAATTTCTCTTACTCATGTATTAATTTACCATGACTGAGAGATGTTTTTCTACTGGTATTATAAAACCCTTTGAAATCTTTATCATATTCCACTCCAGATTAAGACAGCTGAAGTCACTTCCTTGGCTCAAAAATTGAGCTAAGAAAATTGTATCTCATTTGTTTACAATTGAAAAGATCTAGACAAGGAGCACTACGTTTTTCTAATCAGAGGGCTCAGAAACTAGCTGGTCAAGAATGTTTGTTTCCTTGCGCACTTACTAAGTACATAACTGAAGAAATCTAACAATAAAAGTAACTTCCATAAGGAAAGGCAGCTTCACAAAGAGCCACCAGGTCCCTGCGAATTCTTCTGAATTAACAGACCATTCATGTCTGTTCACAGATCACAATCTCTAGACATTCTTCATCCCTTTTACTCTCCACTGAAATGCCTCCTTTGTGGAAAACACACTGGAAGAGCCTTTGGGGTTTTTTTATCCCCTACTTCTGGACAGCCTGGATCGAAGGGCTGAAGCCAACTGCATGAGGTTTAACAAGGCCAAGTGCTGGGTCCCGCACTTGGGTCACAACAACCCCAGGCAACGCTACAGGCTTGGGGAGGAGTGGCTGGAAAGCTGCCCGGCAGAAAAGGATCTGGGGGTCCTGGTGGACAGCCGGCTGAACATGAGCCAGCAGTGTGCCCAGGTAGCCAAGAAGGCCAACGGCATCTCAGCCTGTATCAAGAATAGTGTGGCCAGCAGGAGTAGGGAAGTGATCGTGCCCCTGTACTCAGTGCTGGTGAGTACTGTGTTCAGTTTTGGGCGTCACAGTACAGGAGGGACATTGAGGTGCTGGAGCATGTCCAGAGAAGGGCAACAAAGCTCATGAGGGGTCTGGAGAACATGTCTTATGAGGAGCGGCTGAAGGAATTAGGATTGTTTAGTCTGGAGAAGAGAAGATTGAGGGGAGACCTTCTTGCTCTCTACAACTACCTGAAAGGAGGTTGTAGTGAGATGGGAGCTGATCTCTTCTCACAAGTAACTAGCAACAGCACAAGAGGAAATGGGTTCAAGTCGCACCAGGGGAGGTTTAAGCTAGACATTAGGAAAAAATTTTTCACTGAAAGAATTATCAAACATTGGAACAGGCTGCCCAGGGAGGTGGTTGAGACACCATCCCTAGATGCATTTAAAAGTTGTGTAGATGTGGTGCTTGCTTAGAGACGTGGTTTAGTGGCAGACCTGGTAGAGTAGGGTCAATGGTTGGACTGGATGATCTTAAAGGTCTTTTCCAACCTAAACGATTCTGTGATTCTACTTCTGCTGAATGCCAAGTCCTAATAACTGACGGAACTTCATGTAGTATAACGAGTGTTACTTCACATGTGTCCTGCGTGAAAACAGGGAAATAAGTGACTACTATTTCCATTTCACAGTCAAGCTTAAGTGCAGCACATGAGGGTAACTTACCAAGGTGAGACAGGAAATGTGCAGTGCATTTCAGACACAGATCAGTGCTGTGGTATACACCTCTCCCCTCTCCATGGACAATATCCTCTCTCAAAATAGTCATTTCATACCCTGTGCAAGCCATGGCTGTGCTTTTTCTACAGCAAAACTGGTTGGTCAACGTTTGTAGTCTCCAAGATGCACCAAAGACTTTTCAGAAAGTAGATGTGATTAATACTTTTTAATTTTTACTTTGGATGACTAACACACAGCTAACTCAGGGAAGTCGATTTCCTTCCTGAAAAATATTTCTCATTTTGGGGGAAAAAACCCCCAAAGTTTCTTCAGTTGAAATAAAACCTGTGTGTATACATATATCACTTTTTTTTTTTTTTTTTTTTTTTTTTTTTGCAAGGGATATTTTCTGGCTTGTCCTTAAGCATCCACTCTCCTCTTCCTCCCTTCCCTAGGGGTTGCCTTTCAAGGTTGCCTGACTCCATGGCCAGCCAGCTCTGGGAGCAGGCAAGACAGGTCCAGCAGCTTCTGCTGACAGAAACAGGGGCAGCTGGAAGGCTAGCGGTAGTGGGGAAGGAGAGAGGAAGGTCCAACTAACTGTATTAGGAGGCTGAGGTTCAGCACAAAGACCCAGTAGGAGACTCCAGAACTCTTGACTCTGGAGCCAGCTGTGCTGCACTTTCCCCTTACAGGGTCTGATCCTGAGAAGGCTCATGCATGTGCCTGATTCTACTTGCTAGGATTAGATTTGTTGATTTCACTGGGACAAATCACAGCACGGGAAATTAAACAGAGTCATAGGCATGTTTCATAGCTATTGGTATCACTGGAGAGTTCATAATAATTATCTCACAGTATTCCATTTAACACATATTTGTAACATATGAAGGCAAATAAGCATATCTGCCTTTAATATGACAAACCACTTATGCTGATATTAGTCCCATCTTTTCCCTTTATAGTAGGTCGTTTTCAAACCATTAAAGAAAGAGAAGCAGCAATGGGCTGCCAAAGTACCTTCCAACAGTGAGATTCAAAAGTCATACAGACTTGAAACACAAAAATATTAAAATACTTAACTGAAAGAAACAGATTGTTTTTTCTTCATTTCGTTTTGTTTACTGTTTCATTCTAGTCCTGCCTATGTTGTATAATTACACTGAGCTGGTGGCAAATTATTACATTCTTAAAATCCTCATCCTTGAGAAATACAACTCCAATTGCTTGCTTAACATGGAACACATGGAAATCTACAGAGGTTCCCTTAAGATGAGGCTGTCATTGCTTGCCTAGTGGCTGCTAAGGTTCATCATGATTGTCCTGCAAGAGAGGGGACATTTAAGCAATATCTTCTTTTGCAGATTTTAATTACTGAAAGCATATGCAGAGTAGGTATCTCTGACATGCAGTATGCAATAACCCTCAACACTAATTAGTACTCCGTTGACTTTGTTTTGCAAATAAAGCAAGAGAGCACTATACATTTCCCACTTTCCTGTCCTCCTCTTTATTCCTTTCCCTAGGGCCGAAGAATTATCTCACTGAGTAATCACAATTCATTCAATGTATTTATAAGCAGAGAATCAATTGCAGGATAAAGCTGGTGCTTTTCCTGCTGCCTATCTGTATTTTTTTTAAATATTTTTTTTTACTAAGATAGGTGCATTCATTACCCCCATTTTATAGGTGAAGAAAATGCTGCAGAAGGAACCAAAGGAAGGAAAATAAAGCTCCCACTAGGTTAATTAATTCCCAGCCCCTCTGCCACCCAAAACTATGATTCTTAACACACCAAGGTTTGTTACATTGGGCAACCGAATTTAAACTGAACATAGGGAGGGTTGGACTGGTTAGAAAGAAAAATATTTTCTTCATGGGGACATTCAAGTGGTGGCACAGGCTGCCCAGCCTTGCAGGTTTTCAAAACCCAAGAGGATAAATCTCTGAGCAACCTGGCTTGACCCCACAGCTGACCCTGCTTTGAGCAGGAGGAGGTTAGACTGGAGAGGTCTTGAGCAATCTGGTCTAGTAGGAGGTGTCCTTGCCCATGACAGCAGGGTCGGAAGTAGATGATCTTTAATGTTCCTTCCAACCTAAACCATTCTATGATTCTACGATCTCCTGAGGTCCTTTCCAACTTGAGTTATCCTCTGATAGTTGTGGTCAGAGGACAGCCATAGAAGTCTGCAGAGGGAAGACAAAGATTGAAAAATCTTTGAGCCAGTTATTTTACATTTTGTAACACTGGACGGAACTGTTGTGGTCTGCCAAAATCTTCTATTTTTGCTGGTGGTTGCTGTTGGGGGTGGGTTTTGCACACGTTTGTGTCTGAAGCAGTGACAACTAACTAAAAAAACCAACCAACCAAAACCCAAAAAACCTATTGAAAAGGATCCGTAGGAAAACTAGAAGACATTTTTCACTCTGTTTAAGATGATTAGCATGCTTCACAGAGTAAAAGATAAGGAAAAAAGAATAGCATATTATCTCCTTGAAAATGCTGAATGACACTTTTACTTTTCCTGTCTCTTTTCTTACTACATTCCACGGTCGTATTTTCTAACTACTTTTAAACAACATTCTGTATGAAATAACAGACAATAAAAAGATATTTTCAAATAATAGATTTTTTTTTTTGTGGTAATTCTGAGAAACACAAAGAAAACAAAATGTCATTAAGGGAAAACTACCAAAGAATGGAGTACAGGAGATGCAATTAAATTCCCTCTCTCTGCCAAAACTTACAGAACAAAAAAAGAAACATTTTTCATGTTTACTCTTCCCTTTAAAAATCAAATATTCTAGTCACTTCAAATATTCCCCCTTCGAACACCAGTACGAGAGTTGCCATCAGTACCACTGCTGTCATTTCTAGCATTCATGATTATTTCAGAGATGAAGGGAAACAATATTTCATCTTTTGCTGATATGCTGGGCCCAAAACTCCCAATGAAGGGATTCGCTTCAGATTCCCTCCATCTTTCTGTAAATAGTGTGCCTGTGAGAGGAGAGGGCAGGGGGACCAACAGAAAACAGTATTTCTCAATAAATAATTTACTTCTGTTCCTCTTTCCTTTCACCCACCACGTGTCTGCCTTGTCTCTTAAACTAAGCTGTTTAGATCAGGGACTTTCTTATACTATGCAGTAACATACAGCACAGCACAATAGGACTTGAATCCCCAGTTGGGACATATACCTGCCACAGCTACACACACACACACAAAAAAAACCAAAAAACAAAAAAACAAACCAAACCACAACCAAACGAAAAACCAACCCACACAAAACAATCACAGCTACAGAGAAAATAAAAGCAGGTGAAAGGGAAGATTTCTCACCATACAGATAGCTTTGCAATGATAAACACAAGAATTTGTATCAGATCATAAGCCTCTTCCCCCTTGGTTGGTTAGACTACATAAGCAGAGGATCTCCTGCACTTTGTCATTTTTAGACATTCTGCTCAGGACCTTACAGAAGAAATACCTAAGTTTGATGAGACCTCACAAGTCCTGTAACCAAGCTTTGCTTCAGTGGAGCTACATGAATGATATAGGAAACTTAGGCCCAGCAGTGCAGTGGCAAAGGTTTTGATGTCTTTGGATGCTATGTCCTGTGCCTACTTATTACAACACATGGGAGGAGGAATGGAAAGGGGAGAAATATCTGAGTGGGATGCAGGTAGAGGGAAAGATGGTGAATTGCTTTGAACTAACATGAGGAAATGCTGAGGAGAGGGATGATGCCTCACTTAGATTTTGGTTTTACTTCCACAAGAAATTCCTGTCTATGTGTCTGCTTGCAGAGTTCAGCCCTTTGCATCAAAAGTGATTTCCAGCAGCCAAAAAGGGTTAGTGGCTCTTCCTACCCATCCTTGTAGGAAATAATTCCACATTCATAGGAAGACAGAAATCTTGTTTTCTTCCAGATGACTACTCATTCCCTTTCTTTCCCTCTGGCCTAATTAATACACAGGCAACTCACCTTTACTGAAGCACTCCCTCTCCAGGTCATTAAATACATCACAAATGCAAAGAGGGCAGGCCAAGTTCCACTACAGCCAGCCCAGATCTGCAGACTTATTAGCTAACAAAGGCACTGTATGAACATAGCTAAACTACTTGCAGGCATTGATCCAGGTCAGTAAGACCTCTGGACCTAACTCAAGGCATGGCAGAGGCAGCTCCATTACATTTGCATTGCCTTCTAGAAACTAGATCATCATCATACGCAGGACGAAGCATAGAGATTTTACACAGAGCAAGCCTAGATCTGGGCTGTCTGCCCTTCAGATGAAGCTAAAAAGTCTTTCTGAAAATGTGCCATCCATTGCAGAGTCAGGTTGGTGGAATAAAGCACTAGTACACTCATCAGTGCCTGAATTACCTACAGTTCTCTAAGTTATTTCTGTCCTCTATTTTCCAAATGTTGGAGATCTGCCTATGTTAGATATCATACACAGTGAAAGAGTTTCTCCAGAAGAAATTTAAAAAAGCCTTCCTGAAAATTTCTTTTTAGGAGCTAGGGTTTTCTTATGGTTGGGAGAGCTAGATTCAAATCACTGCTCCAAGACTGGGCGATCAAGGCTTTTAGCCAGTCTTTCACATCCTAAATGAGTGCTCCAGCCACATTCCAGCAGGACACAGCAGGTATCCCGGTGGTTAGATAACCCATGCTCCTCAACAGGCAAGTACGTCTCCTTACAGGCATAGCCAGAGAGTATCTCCCAGACTCTACCATGCATTATGCAGTAAAAAGAAAAACTGTTTTTTGAGACCCTTCAGATGTAAGCACAGAGCTGCCTGACACCACGAGAACAGGTAGTCCTCAACAGGCTGAGCAAATAGCTAGAAAATCAAATGCCTTCAGGATTTGCTGGCAATGAAGTAAGGCCAAAAATTCAAAGTATCTGAATTATGGATACAGGGCACCTCACTGCTTTCTTTAGACATGAAAGTCTACTGTGTAGTTAGGCTTCCACAATTAAGATTTCTGTGAACGTGTAACAAACTAACTTTTAAGAGAGAGAAGTTTATAAGTATGATCACAGGAGTAGGGTTACTGAACAGCCAAGCTCTTACTCCAGCTCTGATCCACACTGCCTCTGCAGCTGTCTACTTCTCATCTATTATTTATCTGCCTCCAGTTTCTTCATCTGCAAAGGGAAGGTAGTACTTGTTTAATAGAAGTGCAGGAAAATCAGAACTCTGTATTTGCAAAGCTTTTGCTGAAAATGGACCACTTTGTTTCCCAAAATGTACACCGGTGTGGGGTCTAATCTGGAGTCGTGCCAACAATGCATGTGCAAAAATTAAGCATAAAGAACTGGTGCCGCTTTACTCAGATGGTGACCATCTGAGCTCAGATTTGTGCAGCCAGCCCACCTAACTCCACACAGGAGAACACTCTGTTGCGGAGATCTTTAGCAGGTTTCCAGAAGATAATGAACTTACAACTGGAACTCATTCAGCAGAAGACCAGCAAGATGGTTCCAGGGGTAGAAGCACCTGTCCTGCGAGGAAAGGCTGAGAAAAGCAAACTTGTCAAGGCTGAAGGAGAGAAGGCTTTGGTGGGATATAACAGCAGCCTTCCAATACCCAAATTGCACTATGACAGCTTTCACTAACCTCCTTTCTAACCCCATCAGTTAAAGACTCGCTGCCCATCTAATGTTCAGAGGCAACATTTCACAGAGGGAGTAGCGAAATACCGATCCACATGAGTCTCCCACACTGCTTAATAAGAAAAAACATCATGTCTTCAGGTGTGATTGGGAAAGGTGGAGGTGCCTGCCTTGATCAGTGGCTTCACAACATCAAAGAGAAGTGGAAGCAGAGAACATATAGACAGGGCCTCTCACCAAACTTCGGTCTCACACCCATAACACTGAGCACCAAACAAAGACTCTCTTCTTAAGGATGTGTGGAGGAGGGGGTGCCATCTTGTCATGCTCCTGTTTGTATCATACAGACATGAAAAGAAACAAATTCTGATGATTTGCTACAGAGATTTTACTTCATAGGCTCCTAGCAAATGTCTCCTCAGTTGG
>VFFE01007878.1:607210-685835 GCA_008921705.1 Burhinus oedicnemus | reverse complement strand
GGGAGGAAAAAAAAAAAAAGGTCTATAGCAAAATGTAAATTACAAAAAGCAAACAGAAGCTATAATTAGCAATGTTCAGCTGTTACTCCAACAATACCCCTGATGACAGGTAGTATGGTTAGCAAAAATTGGAAGTGCTGATGAATTTATCAGCTTTCTTAACTCTAGCAAATTACTTAAACTAGAAAGTAGCATGTGCATTATTATTTGTACTTTCATGCCTCATCTAACTTCGAGTCTTCTCCAAGACTATGTGCCAGCCATTGAACACTGGAAATTTCCAGAAGGCTCTTAAGAAAAAAAAAAAAGCAAACAAAAAAAACCCCACCATGACAAACATGCCACAACTGTGTGACAACTGTTGTTAGGCAAATTCCGATATTACAAAACTTCCTTTTAACAAAGCCATGATGGTATCCATCCATTTAAGAAGGCTTTAAGATTCCAACCTCTAACAAGTTCTGCGTGTCTGAACTTCTTTGTCAAATCTAAAGTTACTAAGCATTGCTATTCCCATCTTGCATAAATTTCAATTGCTAGAAACAAAATGCCTAATTCCTTATCTCTCGTCTCCACCTGATAATTACCACTGTAACTCTTTAATTCATTTGCTGACACCTTTTCCTCCTCTATATGGGAAAAAATTTAGCTACTAGCCACCTTGAAGTTTTCTACAAAGCAAATCAAAACAAACAAACAAAACGCCACACCTCCTTCTGTAACTATCAGCTTCAGAGGCAAGACACTTACCTTGCCTATGGGAAATTCATATTCACATTCATGTTCCCTTTCAGCCCAGGAGCTATACAGGAAATTCCCTACGTCTGGGATGTGGACCACAACCAGTGGGGTAAGTGACAGAATCACAGCTACAGTTTTAGATTTTACCTCCAAAATAAAATCCAGTTAGCAAGCTCAACAATTCCAAGGGGGAGGGGGGGAATATACCCATATTTGACTGATTAAAATTAGTCTTGGATGTAAAAATGCCATTCCCAACTAAAGTTGAATCAGTTGGCATGGTTCCACCAAAAGTCTGAGCTTTGACTGTATTTTCCAACAAAAACTTCTCTTCTCTAAGAAATCCTCGCCACATCTAAATTATTTCTTTTCAAATGCTGGTGGTTTTTTTTGTTTGTTAGTTGGGTTTTTTTAAACTTAGAATTAAATCAAGAAAATTCTAAGAGGTCTACAAAGTAAATAGGCATTAGGCAATGACAGAAACAGATTGCTGAATATTGCTATCCAGGGTTACATCATTGCCTTCTCCCAAGACTATCCTGGAAATCTGATGGTACATTTGGATATTACTGGATTCTGATAGCAAATTGGTGCTGGAAAAATTGTTTTACAAAGATGCTCTCATTTCAGTATTTTTTTACTGAATATTTAAGAATCCTAAATTTAATCTTGAGTTACAAAGCAGGTTTAAAATCCAACCTTAAGATAGTTCATCAGGCGCAGGAAGGTAGGCCCTTGTCCGTCTGCATTTCTTTCTTTCACTTGAATGGATTTCTTTCAGGGTCTAAGGCAGTGTGCTGGCTAGCTTCAAAACCCACAGAGAGCCTGGGCAGTCAACTCATCCTTGCCCATGTGGGCAAGTGAGGAATTCGATCAGTTGTCTTAATTTCCTTGCATTTTCAAAGGCAGTCTTACAACTGTATGACTCCAGTTTGGTAGGTTTTTCCTCCATAATTAGTTTAAATGCCTTCATATTTCCTTTAAATTCTTGATAGAGAGAGCATTCTGAGGTTTTTCAGGTGTCACACTGTATCAGTCTAACCACAAAAAGAAGCACTCATTTGGGGTAATTTGCCTCTTCCCTAATTCATGTTAAAAATCATTATTATGCGGGGGAGGGAATCTATTTCAGATTTTTTTAATGTTAATATTTGTAAAGTTATGTTTAGTTTTAATCACTTAATACACTGTACCTAAAGCAAAAGATATTCCAGTTCTGAGTACTGAAAAATGGGGGTTTTTTCTTCATTTTTTTTCAGCCATTTATAACCACATCAGCACCTCAGAAGGCAGAAGCTACTTTTGACATGGTATTGCAACTGGGCATGAGAATTTGATTCTGAAATAAGCAATGTAAATGTTTTTCATCCCCAATAACACTATAGACAAAACAGTATTTATTATAAATCTCTTTCTCTGGACAAAGTATTATTTATGCTAAAAAATGCCCAACAGCATGCAAAATTTTGTAGTCCAACTGGTGGTATGTTATTTTACAGAACAAAGAGCCAGGGATTCTAGTCTTGCAGTCAGACCGATTTCTGAATAGTAATCAACAGGTTTGGGGGCTTGCATACCTTAGTAGTGATACAACAGTTCTAACACCATTTGGTGCTTGCCTCCTATTAATCAAGCTCTCAGGTAATATTTCCAGACACTCTAGACATGATTCAGATTTTGAATAAAAGCATCTGTCTCTGAAAGTCCAATTCAACAGATGAATCATACCTATAATTTTGCCCTGGGTATTAATTTGTGTTCTTCTGAGTGTTTTAAGCACAAAACACTTGCTCCCCAAAATGAAGGGCTTGGGATATGTTTTAGGTCTTGCTAGAGAACTAGCTGTGAGCACAAGGCAAGGAGGCACAGATGGGAGAAATAGCCAGCACAGTAGGAAATCAGGACTATAGTGCCTGCAGCTATTCAAGCCTGGTATGTCATAGCAGTCACTGCTATACCAACCACCAGCATGGATCTGAATGAGAAAATAGGAGCACTCAGGAGTAAGGGAAAAAATGAGAGAGAAGAGAGAGCGAGCAACTAGCCTAATAATTACTTGGTCACAGAAAGGAAAAATATCACTTAAGAAACAAGATGTCTTCACTGAACTGAGAAACAGAAGCCTACCAGTCTCTGCAGGATTCAATTAAAATGCTTCAAGCTTTGCTTTCAGACACTGTGAGACGCCTGCTGGCAACAGAGTCTTGCTGGACTTTGCTACATCTGGAAATTCTGCATCCAAGCCACGCAATACATGATACTTTTTCTGAGAAGAATGCTTTCTTTTATTTTATTTTCTCAAATCTCAAGAGCATGAGTCAATTAAGACACAATAGCAAGCTTTTCAAATCGAGAGGTCAAACTGTAGGGCAACTTACTCCACAGTAGAACAGATAATCATCTTAAGTACTTTGCAAAGCCTCAAAACACACTTCTCTGGCTATCCGAAGATCAATACTAATGTGCCCACCCTCCAGCCAAGCTAAGCATGATTCACTGGAATATGTTTTTACTGTGCAAAAATAAAAGCAAAATTTTGTTAGGCTGAAGGGTTTCATTTAGGGATGCAGCTTTTACAGCAGTACATCTTGCACTGTATACATCTTGTTCTCTCTAGTTATTAAGCTCTTTGGAAGCTGCATGTATTGGTGTTTTTAATAAAAAGCTCACAGAGCAACAACAAACTGAGGTTTCTGCACTCCCCCACCCAGTCTGCCTCACTTCTATAGGATTTTTTTAGCCGATTTTGCCCTTGATTACTTATGCATAACTTTGACTGAAATCAGTCAACAGATTTTGCATATATCTGTGGCCACAGGCATTGGATTTTCAGAAGTACATGGTATTGACTCCTTTTACCACTGTCTTGGAGTAAGGAGCACAAGTAAATCAGTTGTGAATGCTTAGAAAAATGTCTCCCCTAATTTCAACCTATATCTGGTAGCATAATCTCAATATCACAACAGGGCAACGAGGCAAAAGTCTTGGCCTTGTTGTCCATGCAGGATACAATTTCCGCACAAAGCTACTGTACTGGTAAAGAAAGCCAGTAGTTGAATGAAACGATCCAATGTGCAGAGGAGGGAGGTAAACCTTAGTTCACACAAATTTTCCAATGCATTTTGGCTGACAATCCACATAATCTTTTAGAGGTATATTAACCTGCACCATATTTTTCCAATAGCCTCTCTTTTTCTCAGAAGAGGGGTTCTGCACTAACCCATGCAGACACAACCACCTCATGCCTTCCCAAGAGCTGTATATCAGTGTCCAATGACAAGCGTAATTGCTGTGCCTCC
The DNA here is from genome assembly GCA_008921705.1 of Burhinus oedicnemus. NCBI lineage: Eukaryota > Metazoa > Chordata > Aves > Charadriiformes > Burhinidae > Burhinus > Burhinus oedicnemus. The sequence goes on along the minus strand of VFFE01007878.1, from coordinate 681,795 downwards.
ATATACGCTAAGCTAATCTCACACAAAAAAAAAAAAAAAAAAAAAAAAAAAAGCAACGACCCAATTTCACACTTCGTGTTCTTCAGTTCTTCAGTATTTCCTGGAGCACAGGAATCCAAATGCTATGCAACCTGTTAAATCTGCTCTTACAGTTTCAAGGTACATAATCATTAAGACCTATGCGTATTGGGGCTGAACACCGCTAGTATTCCAGTTAAGATTTTATATTTTAACACAACTTCCAGATCCAGTGTGACTTGTAACTTGAGTTCATTTAAAGAGAATGCTTTTTATTTGTTTCTCTTTTTTTTTTTAAGCACGCAATTTCTATTCGTTTATAATTCAATATTTTAGCAAAATAAGCTACCTTTTAATTTGGCTCTAATTTAGCTAGGGCCCTTTAGCTTACTGATGAGAATTGTCTAGGTCAAGATTATTGTTTACTACAAGTGTTAATGCTTCATTGTTTGCTCTGCTTATAGTTCTCTCTCTTGCACTGAAAGCTGACCCGATCTGGACACCAATTCTACAGTTGTTCATTCATCACTTCTTGTTAACCAGTGAGTAGCAGTTTGCTACTTGCGATCCAAGCTCCCAAGCTCTTTTGTATCCAGTGACTAACTCCACCATCAATCCCATACTGGCTAATGAAATGTACTTGCCTTTTGGGTGGTACTGTGTCAAAAAGCCTTCCTGAAGTCATAATGTATTATATCTTTTTCTTTACCCCTGTCAGGTCTCATTGACCATCTCTCCTTCTCAGAGAAGTTAATTGGATATGTGCAGCATGACCTACCTTTCATTAACCCACACTGACTTCTCGACTAGACTGTATCGGTCCAGCTTTTCCCTAACTTTAATTAGTGGCTTGAATCTTTCCTAATTCAAAGGTTACATGTGCACATATGCCATTTTCTCATTTATCCTTTAATCCTTTGCTAGCTATAAGCATTACATCACAGTGAATTCACATTCAACTGATAACTGATTGAGACTAGAGGAATCTATTTTTCCTACTCCTACACATAGACACAGACACATTCTCCAAAGAAAACAGGAAAAAAAAAATTACTTTTTCTTTAGGCTCAGATATCAGATATCACCATTAGAGCTAAAAGAAATCTTATTTATCTTGAATTAGCAGATAATCAATCTGTTATTCTCAGTGGATCACCATTATGATCACAAAGTTGGCAGTTAAATTACCTGCTTGGCCAATATCTCTCCCAAGAACAGAAGGTTTTCAAGAGTTCAAATTCTATAGCAAATCAGCAGTCTGTCACATGAGAGAGTCAAAGCTTTAGGGATTGAAGAGAAATCTGTGAGAACCAAGTGGATACATTTTAATTAAGCCATACTCTACAGAAGTCTGTTTTTACATCAAAGTTAAACTGCTTCATAAAAACCAAGACAACAGTCAGATTTTATGGAACAAGAGGGAAAACAGGAAATATGTAACCACAGAGTATTGTAAAATTATTATTTTAGAAGAAAAAAGACCAATTTTTTTTAAATTAATTTTTACGTAAATTTCTGTATACACGTATACATAATGGAAAATAAAGTAAAATTTGAAACTGTTCTGCCTGCAACAGAACGTTTTAAGTAACCTGTAAATATACACTCAACCACATCCACCATGTCAGTTTTCTGTCAGAGAAAATTCTGTGTGTAGAAATTTTTTGATATAGAATGAGACTAAGTTTTTATCTTTCAAAATCGTTCAGAAAATGAACCATCTGTGCTCTAATAAATCTTAGAAACTATTAGCAACTGGAAAACCTAATAAAGGACAAAGCCCACCAACATCAGCTATTTTATGTCTTGTACTATAAGTATCTGGACCAGTTTGGTTTTTACAGTCTGACTAGAATTTGACTTCTGCATCTATATTAAAGCACTTAAATGTGGCTTCATTAACTTTAATGCTGTACAACCAGCAAGTCTAATTAACTTCTGGATCTTGTACTTGTGGAACATAAATCTGAAATTTCGCCAACTACAGTGCTGAAATAACCAACTTAGATATTTTAAGTGTCTAGCTTCAGCTCCCTGTATGCAAGTGCATATAGGCTTGCACCACACTTTAAAATCCTCTTAATTCTACATTTTCATCTGTTTTCTACTATCTTTTAATATCTTGAGACCTAGTTGACATTTGCACAAGCTTTACTGAGGTCCTATCCATCCTATAGGATCAATAGAAAAAACATGTATAATTCTGGGCTACTGTGGTTGTAGGAGAAACGTTGCAAGTATTGACAGTTTTGATCCAAGGCTTGGATCAAATCTCTCTTTATCCCCAATGCCAATATTCCACAGATGCAGTATTCTTCCAGCCCAGTTCCAAACTGTTTTAAAAATTAAGTCTATCAAAAAAATAAATCAACTTGTCCTAAATTGTTCATTTAAATCCAAATTATAATATCTCTACCTTGCTCTCCACCATCACATGTGAGGATTTTAGATCCTCCTGATGGAAAGAGGTTTCCCAGAACTGCAGTTTTGATAAAGCAAGGTAAAGCCAAAATCTTCCAGTAAGTTTTACAACTTCCTCTGTTTTCATCACTTGCTACTACATGAAAGTTTAAAGCTGCATGGAAGAAGTTATCTTCCCAACTACCCAGCAAGCCACTTAAAATCATATTTCTCATTCACTCCTCCAAGCCTCCTTGCTAATCTGCCTAGTGAACATTGATTTTAAGAAGTTGTTCTGTTTCATAGAAATATCCACATCTTCTGTCATAAGTTTCCTTTCACTATTTCCCCACAGGGCCTGCAGTCTCTCTCATCAACCTCTTACTCCTTATACTTTACATTTGTATAACCATTTATTATTCATATTCAAGTCCCATGTAATTTTTCTTTCATTTTCGATCTCAGCTTTCTTGATCATTTCCTTACCTTTTTTCTTTTGCCTCCTGTACCTTCTCTTTCAGAGCTAACACTTCTGATTTATCCTAAAGGATTTCTTGGAAATGAGATGTTAGCTCTCAGTGGGATTTTCTTGGCAAAACATTTAAAAAAAAAATAAATTATAGATGTCTTGGCAGCATTTCCCCTGGCCTTGATTTCCTCCTGTATTTCCCTGGTCATCCATATTGATCATTTCTGCCACATCTTGAATATTTATTTCTTGACTAGATACATATTGTATTTGCTGAGCTCACGGTAATCTGCCTTTGGTACTTTGTACTCATTTCACTTCCCACTGTGTTTTGCACAGAGGTATGCACAACTACATTGCTGCAGAGATACATATCACTGTGACTACAGAGACACAATGACTATAAATTATCACATAGCAACAGAAAGTACTAAGTTTTGTGCCTGGAACGTCTCGTTCTCTATGACAAGATAGCAAGGGATCAAACTCTCCTACTATTACTCCGTTTTGAGAAAAATCCAAGTAAATGAAGTCTACATTGTCCAAGTTTATTCAAGAGCAATTATTTCTAATTCCTTGATATAAACTATGTCAGAATATCAATTTTCCATTTCTCAATCTATTGTAGTATGCAGTAGTAACGTATATTGCAGTAGATAATGTACTCTGCATACTGTCCCCTTCTGTGAGGTATAAAATTTTACCAACCTATACAGCAAGTTTTTATCATAGTAACACTTTTAAAAAAGTCATTTTCTCGAGAAAAAAAAAAAAGCTAAAATTCTCCATAATGCATCCCATCTGACTACTACACAGTATTTTCACATGACATATTCTTACTTTGTGGTAGAGCTATTATTTGACCTTCATCTCATCAGAGAGAGGAAGTGCTACTGTAACTTTACATTCCTCAATTCTCCCAGCTGTAAATATGGTGTGAAGAACCTCCTCAGTATTTCAGGTCTGGAATATGCTATCGTTGGAATACAGACTGTGTATGTCACTGTGTTATGTTCAAACCTGTCTAATCTAGAAAAATAGTATCCAGCTGCCTTTTGAATTTAAGTTCTCTTCAGTCTAAGACATCAACCCAGATTATTAACCAGAGCTCCTCAGCTACCACTCCCCAGCTACACATTTGCATCTGGGCAGCAGAGAGTACTAAGAACCCATATATCTCCTCCTGACAGCTGAGAAGAAAACTTCGAAAATACATGAAAAATTCATCTAGTGGAGGTACTCCGAAGTAATGTGGGATATCTAAAATGCTTCTGCTCTACATATAATTTGTTAAACTTTTCTCACTAGTTGTGTGATAGGTAAAACCAGAGCATTGAACGAACAGAAGGATGTGTAAATAGGAAAGGTGGGTGCAGGGAGACTGAATACACATGGATGGATGAATGATGAGTAGAGAGGTAGAGAGAAGCATTTGTAAAGAATGGAGACAAATTAGATGCTGAAATTGTCTTCATTGTTTCATATGAGCACTAGAAGAGTGAAACTGGCATTTCAACATTTCCCAGAGGGATAAAAAAATCTGTCTGTATTGCACTCCTATTATTTAGGGTCTCTTATTACTTCACTACTTCTGAAAACCTACTGTTTGATCTTGGTTTGACTGCTGACCAATATGGGGGATTTCTTTACAGAGGGAAGACAGACAGTGGAGTCTGCAGCCTCATGTCTATCACATTATAAGGTTATTGAGTTCTTGCTGTGGATGGCAGTGAACATACCCACACTTGGTGCCTGATGCTACAAACTGATGAGCACATGGTGGAAGGCGCTGCAGGTTTTGCAGGAAGTTGCAAGGGTTCAATAACACGCAAGCTTAGGCTTTTTGCCTCTAGGATGCATTTTGGCCACCCTGCTTTCCTCCCAAATGACACAACTATACCAACAGGAAGGGAAACAAGCCAGGAAGCTTCAAGATCAACAGTCTGCAAGTCAAGGACAGTTGACTCCGGGATATGGTTTTGCACTCTTGCAGATACAGGTGAAGCAGCCATTATAGACAGACAATTACAGAAATAAACACAATCAGCTAAAATATGCAGTGTGCCTATGCCAAAATAGAATCACTGAACAAACATGTTGAGTTTTGGGGTTGTTTTCTTTGGATTTTTTCCCCCCTTTTTTTCCCCCCTCTTTTTTCTTTTTTTCCACATTTGCATTTGCTTTGCCCAAGGGCAAGGTTTCTCTGCTGCCTAGAGAAGCAAGCAGAGCAGCCAGTGGTTTCCACAGCAGTGATAACATCACACTGTGAAACTTGAGGTTTTCATAATGTAGTGCCAATATATGCCCTTCAAATAAATTACATTGTCAATTTTACATTAGGAATGTTCAGCGTCATCGCTATCAAATCATGTAGTGTTAAATGTCTTTTGAATTGTATAATTTGCAAGGATACAATGTGGGTAATGTAACCCTATTAAGGATTTCCCTGTTTAAAGAATATAATAAAGGCAACAAAAACAGAGCTCTCATTTAGACTCAGTGCTGTACTGTATCATCACCACTTACTTGAAATGAGCACTCTCCTGTCCTAAACTTCAAATGCTTCACTAGAGATCCTAGATGTTTCCCCAGCAAGAAAATAGTCAGGTCTTTTCATCCAAGGAAATATCTCTCATAAGAGAGAAAAGCCAAAAACCCTTCCTGGGAGGAGAGATAATCAGTGGATAAACCGCCAGACTGGGGAGTCAGTGGACCTAACCTTCCAGTCTGCTCTCTCTCATTAAGCCATGGGTTAAAGGAGGTGGTTTTGCCAGTCTGGCTACAAGATGGATGATGGGCCAGCAACTTTCTGCTGTATCTTGTACAGTAAGAGATAAAAGTAGTAGAGCTAGTGCTGATTCCCATCCAAAGCAGACACAGAGTATATCCAAACCAAACAGCTCTTGGTTTGTTAGATGTCGATGTTCTTGCCCCACCAAAAAACCCACCTAAAAAGAATAATATTATGAACTATTACAAAACTGAAAAGCAGAGGCAACTTCTGATTTCAGTGTCATCAGTTATGTCCATGTCAGCAACCCCCTATCTTTCTCTCATGGGGAAGAAAAAAAAAAAAAAAAAAAAAAAAAGCAGCCCAAGAAAAGAGAAATTTCTTTCTTAGGAAAGCCATTGAGATCTCTCCTGCTAAACTGCTTTCAAGTATTTTACAGTGAAAATCTTTGCCTGTGTAAATGACCTATTCAAAGCCTATTCTCTAGTTAAGTTAACTAAACAGGACTTCAGCACAATATAACTCAGTTTACACTTTTTGCCCAAAGAAGAATTCAGTCTCATATTCTTGCTTCCAGGACAGTTCATTTTTATAGGTTGAGAGAGAAAAAAAAAAAAAAAAAACAAACCCTCATTTGCAATGCAGTAGGTGGTAAGAGACAGCAGAAAGATAAGCTATCTACAGAGAGATCAAGAAAGTTTCAGGAAAGCGGTGATCTAAACATACATTCATTTTTATTCTAACCTGGAATTCCTTAGCTTTAATCACTGCAGCCAAAGATGCTCTCCACATTCCAGTTCCACTGGGAGTAAAGGGCTAAAGGAAAATTTGGTCTCTTTTAAAAAAAAAAAAAGTTTAAAAAAACCCCAAAAACACTAATAACCGGTTTATATTTTCATAGTACAAAACATGAAAAAATATTTTCTATTCCAGAAAATTAATTCCCAAGCAAGTCAAGTTTTCTGAATTTTTCCATTGGAGAATAGCTTACCAGAACAGATTTTCAGATGCTTATACTTTATCTTACTTACTAGGAAAATACTTACATTATTTTCCTAACAAGAGTTTCTTCTAAGAAAGTGGCACTGTTTTTATTGTACGCTATAAATACACTGGAACTTGCAAACTCATTTAATTAAAAATCATTTAAGATTAACACAATAAATTCTGCTGAACACTGGCTGGGTATTGAAGAATTGTCTCGTCATAGTCATTTTTTATGTGATTGACCAGGTACTGTGCAGCCTTTTAAAATACTTCCAAAATGTTTATGTTTGTGGATCTCAAATAACTATAGTAAGATAATTAAAGCTAAAAGTAGTCCAAAATGAGGTAAAGACAACAAAATATGCACATTTGATAGGCAGGCACAGTGCTACTAATAGAGTTAATATTGGCACGTTACTAGCACAGGTTAGAAATCCTGAAATACAGTCTAAATCTCAGTTCCCAGCTCTAGTAATAAATTACAATAAGTTCATTTTACTTTCCCAACAGTGACCACAGATATTATAAATCACCAATTACAAAAAAAAAAAAGCACAGCACATCTCTTTATCCGTGGAAATGTCTCTGTTATTTCTGTTAAAATTGGGAAGTAGTGCTTTTTGTTTTGTTTTTACAGGTTGGTGGTTGTGGGATTTTTGTAGTTTTGAAAGAAAACCTTTCCAAGCGAGATTTTCCAGAATTTAATCTGATGAATCTGTCATGTAACAGTAATGGATGTCATGGTAATCATACCAGTCAAGCCAGTGACTTAAGGTATAACCAAAAATTCACCTTAACCCAATTTTAAACTCTTCAAAGCTTAGAAAGCTAAGAAATTTGTTCTCATCAATGTTCACTGTCAGTTTTTTCCCCTATCCTTTCACTCCTTATCACATACTTTTAAAGCGTTACTCGTGCATATTTCTGCTCTGAATTTCAGTTTGCTGACAAAGAAAATAATTTCTAAAATAACTGTGATGTTCACCCCATCCAAGTCATCATAATTCCCCCTAAACTTGACACAATGTTAACCAGTCACATTTAAATTTTCTACAGCAATCTGAAACAATAAGCATAGGAGAGAGCTGAGTTCATCAACATTAGCCCACTGTGTATATCAGCAGGAGGCATCTTGGCTCACACAGCCACTTTCTGAGATGAGTTTTGAATAAGTGGGATTTAACTGGCAGGGGGAAAAAAAAAAAAAAAACACAAGCAATGAGAAAGGATAAGCAGAAACGTTGGAAGGCTCGTTGCCTGCATGCACACACATGCACCATTCTCAATACATGGTTTTCTGCAGAATAACCAATTTCAGACAAGTCATCAGGCTACTGCACCCACTCCTAAAGCCATGCCTGGCTGTGCAACAGCATTCAGTGTCTGTCACATACTGTAACCGGTAACATGGAAAATGACATCTGCAAGACCATCACAGTGGTCATACCTCACTACTACCCCAACTGCGACTGTGCCAGCGCCGCCCGCCCCCCTGTGTTCCAGCCAGCTGCCAGCCCCCGCTGCAGCCACCCCTTGCAGCCCTGCCATACGCCGCCCTGGCACAGGGATGGGACACCAAGCCACCCCGGGATGGGCAATGTGTTCAGGCTGCCTGACAGCAGGGCAGAGCAGTGCATCAGCCCCCGAGGTCTCTCTATTGAGTGATGAGATCAGACAGGGCGCCACAGGCCCCCCCCCCCGAGTGCCTTGTCTGCGTCCTTTTAATTGAATGTGGCACCAACAAGGGACCTGTACTTGTGCCGCAGTGTCTGGTCCGAGCAAAAATATTACTAACAGCAAAGTATTGATAAAGTTATCGGAAACCTCAAAGATTAATGTTAGAAGCTGGCAAGGAGACATTAACGTAAGGGGGAGGAGCCTCTTTTGCAACTTTGAAGAATTAAAATATATACACAAGTATATACACAAACAGTCTGTCTATGAGACATGAGTCCTCTGAGAGGTGATGGCATCCTCACTGGAGGAAGCTTACAAGGAGCCAAGAGAAGATGCTCCCAGGTAGCTGGGAGCTTGATGAGAAAGAGATATTCTCTCACAGAAAAGGGTCCATTTTGCCACAGTATGAGGCAAAAGACTCCCCACACCTCCTGCCTCCCTTCTTTGTGCTGCCAGAGTCTGAAACTATGCTTTTAATTTGTTTTCCCTTGTCTTCAGCACTGATTTTTTTTCTAAATAATGCACATAATACACACACTTTTGACACAGGAAGCTGACCTTGTGACAGACATGTTTTCAAGCCCTTGGGTCAAATTCTCAAAGTTACTTCTGATATTGCTTCAAAAAGAGTCTCGTGTTTATCAACACAGAAGAGTACCCAAAGAACTTTTTTATGAGTTTCCATCAATAATTTACATTTTATTATTATTGCTGTTGCTTGTCTTTCCTTGTTTCAATTACTCTGCATTGCAGTATGATGTTTTAAGCATCTCAAGTTACGTTTGTTAATGTCAAGGCTTAAAACTAAATAAACACATCAATTAAAAATATTGCAACTATCAAAATTACATATACTTTAATTTGGAAAAAAAACCCAAATACTAGAAACTTTCTTTATACCATATTACAGCTTCTAATCCATTTCCTAGGCCTCCAGAACATCCGATTTATTTGTTTTTAATTTAGTTCAACAAGCTCTCAATACAGTAATGTACATGTTCATCTCCCTAACCTGGAACAGAATCAAGTACCGTCACCAGAACCGACAGGCATCACTTGCACAACGACTGGTAAAGCAGGGCTCCTTTTTAAGTAGTTAAGCTCAACTTACAGACACAAAACTTGATCTTGATCCAAGGGAACAAACAATGAAGCACAACCTTTTGAATCAACAGGTGTACATATTTTGGTGGACAGGATACAAGTTGCAGCACCTTGCAGGACAGAGTGTACAATAAAGTGATATATATTCTCAAACAGTACTCCATAGACACAGCTTTTTGCTGAAGTTATTAGTTCACACTGTGTGAAAGCAGAAAAATACAAAATTGTTTTTCTTTGGTCTTGTGGAGTTTCTGACCAAGTGATGTGCATCAAGAGTCATGCATGCTCACAAAAAGCAGAAGAAAATCTGTTCTGAATTCAGGTTTCACTCAAGTAGAGCATCAGGTGGACCTTGGGTCTCATCTGTGAGTAGGCTGAACAGCCTACAAAAGAGAAACAAGGTAGAAGTGGCTTGTGGTTGCTGCACGGGAACAGAAACAAGAGTAGGAGCTCTGAAAAAATTTCTCACCACACCTTCCTACAAGATTAGGCTGGGCTTAACTTTCTGGTCCTTGAGGCGTGGGACTCGGCCCCGGGAGCTTCTGCATGCAGGTTTGAACAAACAGCTGAGGCTGGTGCTTACACATCAGGTCCCGTGTCTATGAGGTAAAGACCATCAGAGCCCAAAAGTGATTATACAGGGAGGTTGTTTTGTTTGTTTAAGACTGTCTATGTCTTCCATGTAGAGATTTTAACTCATACCTTTGCACTGAAGCTTTGCACACCCTTTTGCACAGTTGCCTTTGATACTGGAGGTATAACAGGAGATTCCTCAAAGAGAAATCCTATGGCAGTCCCTTTCCACTCTGTCTTCAATGGGAGCACTGTACTCTTTCTCCACCTTTACCCAGTTCCTCATCAGAGGACCCTATACTAATCATAGAAAATACTGCAATGTTGCATCTTTAAAAAAAATAGAAAAATCTAGAACAGAAAATATTTTAAAGAGATTAAAAACTGTCAGTTAGTTTAAAGGAAATGGGAAGACATAGAGGTATAGTCATTACCTTGCCTTCCTTTCATATTAGGTTTTTCCTAGGCTTTTTATTGGCATCTGGTCAGCCTGTCATGAAACAGTCCAATTAAAATTATATATTATCACAGGTATCCTTTTGCTAGTGCCAACATTCCCACTGGACAGGAGATTCTTCTGATAGCACTTTGATGTCCACTATTCAGTGTTTTAATTTCCTGACAAATTTATCATGTGTAATTTACCATCAGGGGTGTTCAATCTTAGAAAAATAAAAGGCAGAGCGCTTGATGTTTTCCATACCATTTCATGTATAGACTTTTTTTTTTAAACTTAAAATTGTTTTAAACCTGCAGATTCCTCTAATGTGTGCATGTCAGGAAAGGAATATATCTTTGCATTTGGTCACATTCAGAAGATTTTATTGGTCTGTTTAAATATACAAGTCTAAGAAAATATTTAATTACCGTTTCAGTGTCAAAAATCCAACTTGCATCTAGTCCCCAATGTTCTGCAACAACAAATTGAAAGCAAATGTGCGTTTTAAAAGTCTGTAGCTCAAAAGAGATACGCAAGTGTCATAGAAGTAACATTTTCCCCATTTTACAGTGTGGTAACAGAAGCAGTTGGAGATTACTAAAAAAAAAAAAAAAAAAACAACCAACCACACACAGATTAAGCCATTTATAAAATCACACCGGAAATTTGTGGGAGAGCCAAAAACTTGATAACTGAAGTACAGTTCAGTACTTTCACCACAAAGCTCATTTGTCCTTTCATAAATGTCAAATAGCGTTAGCAAAAAGAGGTGACTCGCACAGTACTTTTATTTCCTCCTGACAATCATCTACAGCCAAAATCCTAAATAGTATCCCAGTGAATCTTTTAGACAATTGAAAGAATTTCCACTTTTCAGAATTTCTTCAGAACCATTACCTGAAGCTTGAAATATTTTTTTCTGGAGTTCTAACAGCAGACAGTATTTCTGCTTCTCTTTTAACTGAGAAGGATGCTTAACATGCAGGATAATGCACATTTTGAAACTAGACAGAGGCAAAAGACAGTAACGAATCCAAAAGAATCACTGTGTACTGCTGGGATGGTGATTCACAAAGGAAGATGATAGTCAGTGACTACAGTTCTGGGTATTGTTCTTCTCCCAGCATGGTTAAGTTTAAATTAAAGGCTCTTTAGCAGGAAATTTCCAAACTTACACAAACTACCTGTGGTCCAAGAGGATCTTCCCTTACAGTTTCTGAGCAGTAATTCTCATCTAAAACAAAAAGGCAATATGCCTGAGATAAACTCCAAAAAACCTGAAGTTGGGTTTTATGTGTCTACCCAGAAATATACTGACACGTGCCTGCACATACCTTTACATTAACAGCAAGAAACATCTGCACAGTAAGTATGTTCTGAGGAATGTAATCTGAAGATGTCAGATCACAATATTCATGCATTTCATTCTCCATTAAAGATTTTACAGCCTGATTTTTGAAACACATTTACTCTACAGCACTCTCTGCCTTCTACTATTTAAGAAGCTATTTTAAGCTTCAGTGTCCATGACCGTACGCAACACACGTATTCCTGTTACACAAACTACTAAACCTTGAGTACTTTTCTGTTCCCAGGAAACATACAAAGGTTACATACATCTGGCTGAATAAAACACATTTAAACACCTTCAGTTTCCCTTTTCGAGGAGCGCTTTTCCCATTTGGTCAGGATAAATGTAGAAATTTACAGCCACTTGCAATCCAGAGCAGATGCCTACAAGGCTTTGCATTCCCTCAGTCCATCTGCATTTTGTATTTATGTTGGACGACAACATACTGAACTGGATCCACTATTTCATTTCACATCAGGTATCCAACATTACCAGCTTTCAATTGCTACTGAATTTTGTTTGAAAATAGAGGGCAAAGAATACGTAAGCCATTTACCAAACTCATCAGTCAGTCTTCAGTTCTCTACTCCTAAGTTATCCTGATCGCAGCTTACAGATACATGAAGGATCTACATGCCTAGCAAAGCCCCACAGACCCTTATTTTCTCTCTTTTATGGAAAGAATTTTGCAAGCAAGGTGAAAAACAGTTTTAAGTAGTATTTTTACTGATTTTTCCATTATAATTTTATGATGCTTATAAATTTATAATTCCATACACAAGCTTATTAAGGTTGAAGGCCCGTAGGAGTTTCTTTTTATGAGTAAAAATTTTTTTTCCAAGTCTTGAGTGGAATTATTATGAAGGATCCCAAGAAATTTAATTCCTACATGGTAGCAGCTGAGGCTGTCAACAAACCCTTGTTTTGGACAGCATTCTAATGATAAAAAGCCATACTTCTAGGGGCGCCTATCACTGCATGTTGACACAAAAATGTCATTGATGAATCCATGGATTTCCTTTTCTCAGTCCTGTGATTTCAAGGCCTGATTCTTCTTTCCTATACATCAGCTGTGCACCTTATTTACACCAGGATACAGGAGTTCCGAGTTAAGCCATCCACATGTGGCAGTTGCTACTCTTTATAATTTATGTATCAGCCTGGGCATAAGACTCCTTATTTGACTCTATGCTGTCAAATTAACTGAGTCAGCTCAAAAACACAACCTCAGCCCCCCTGTCGTGTTACCTGGAGTTTAAATATACCCATACCTGCAAATATCCTTGTGTTGGGCATAGGGACAAGTAGGGGAAATTCTGATGCTCTGTCCCCTGGCACAGAAATGTTCTCTACTTCATTACATCCACTCCCAGCCCACGTCAACTGTGAGTAGCCTGAAGCCCACTCGCCCTCGCACTCCTGTTATCCTGTCAGCCACAAGACAATCAACCTGCTTCCAGACCTGTGCAAGTCAGAGGTTGCTCTCTCCAACAGAAAACAAATGAAACTGAAAAACAGGGCAGGTAGCTATGGGTCACTGCATGCACAGCTGACTCGTGGAACAAGTGTCTCAAAGAGGCAGAGGTGCAGGTACTCACCGCCTGACCACAATCCACTTTCTCACAGCAAACAGCAAAAGCCAAAAAGGCACCTGGTGAAACGTATGGGAATGACAGGGTCAGAGAAAAGGGGATTAAGAAAGGGAATAAGGGTATGAAATGCAAACTGCAGAGAAGGCTTTGTTACACTGAGAAGCGTGTCAACAAGAGCAGCGATTTCCAGACCTCCCAGAAGATGCTGGAGATACAAGTCAAAGAGCAGGTGGCTGTAATCCAAGTTGGGAAGTGTTTTGAAAGCAGGAAAAAAGACCCTAGTGGTCAAGAGATCTGTGAAACCTGTGGCACAAGCAAAAATCACGATGGGGAAGGGGGGAAAGTTGAAGAAAAACAGTGGCATTAAAAAAAAAAAACCAACAACAAAGAAACAAAGTTTAAAAAGCTAACTTCGGAATTACCATTTCTTTTCCTTCCCACTTAAATATTTCCCAAGCTCCTACTGAGATACTTTGATCTTTTTTACTTTATTTGCAAGTACCTATAACTACAGTATTTTCTTATCAACATTTTGTTCCTACCATTCCACTCATCTCTTCCACTATAATTTGCTCTTTCCAGCCAGCCATGAGAGAAATAAATACAAATGAAAGCTGAATAACAACATACCTTTCCTAATTCATTGCCTTCATTCAGTTTGTTCTAGTCTCTCCGTTTGTCTCTACTTCATTCCCTATATAAAATAACATATCCTTCCTTGTCACCTATATTTTTTCTTTATTAGCTACAACTTTATTTCTAATGCCTATTTCTCTGCCTTTTTCGATAGCCAGAGCCTGCCTCCTAATTTTTGGTCACTCTGCACTTCTATCTCTTTCTCTTTGCAGTCTGCAATACAAACATGCACACATAGACACACTACCTTCTCTCCTTCCCATATATTGCTGCCCCTCCACCACTGTATGGTCACGATCTCCACCCTTACTGTCTCGTCTCCATCCAGCTCTCCTTCCCATGTGAATTCAGACATCCTTCCCTTGAAGAGCCATATCTGCAGAGCAAGTCACTCCACTGGGCTCCTGGCCTGAGCATCTCTCCTGCATGTCTTCAAGTTATGTTGCACAGACAAGACAGATTGAAAGAGGAAGGAGTAGCTGGAAACTCATTGCCTCCTGACTGATCCTGACTCTTGATCCTACCTGGCTCCTGCGCTTTCAAATATGGAATAAATGGAAGGAGCAGCTCCAACTGCAGATCACCATAGTGGTTCATCCACCAATAGTAACTGAGAGGGTTTTTTTGTATTTTCAGAAGGCAAGAATAGGTAAATAGCAAATACACCTTTACTTTTGGTTTTATTTAGAAGTAGATGGAGAGGAAACATAACATAACATTATATCATTATGAATCTCAATAAGCTCTAGTGTGTTCAGAGAAGTTACTCTGAATGGACCACAATTCCACTACGTGTCCAAAAATTTTCCTTTTTGTTAATGAACACTGTAAGGACTGGGTTATATGTTAGGTGCAAAGACAATTACACATGCATTGACATACAAGCTTTTGAACATGCAGGAAGACAACAGCTGAAACTACTGACATTCAGGAGCTAACTTGTGAAACACGGGAGTAAAAAGAGGCAACAAAAGAAACAGCACAATTCTCTCTTGACAGCTTCCTGACAGACTGTCTCAGTGATGGACGGAGTCATTTACAGAAAAATTAGGTACTAATTAGCATTTCACTTTTCTTCAGCATTGTCAGAAATTTAAGTACACCCAATATCTACGTAATAATGAGAAACAGCTAATTCGTCTATTACAGATAATTTTCCAGAGGATCACAGAAGTAATTTATTGCCTACTGTGAAAAATATATGGTGGTGGTGACAGCTAGTTCCTTTCCCACCTTCTTCATCTACACACAATTTTCCTTCTACTTGCAGTTTGGTGTTGCACATAATTCACACGACATTCACATCAGTCATGTAAGAAAAAAAGGTGTAATAAGGCCAGCTAGCTATACCTCCTGTGAGATTTCCCCAGTACTGCACCCAGTTATCCCACAACAGACGGCTGCTCTCCCTCCCTTCTCAGTGTGCCAGACCTTGCATCAGTGCCTAGTTTGTGGTAGGAACTACGGGCAGGGAAAAGATTTCATATGAATGAAGCTGGCTTGAACAGATTTTTCTCCTCCTTTGCAATAGAAGTTTTTAGACCCTCCAAACTTCCAGCTGCTATAATGTCATGTTATTAATTTCCTCTTTTGCAATTTTGGAAAACAAAATAGGTAGTAGGACAGAAAAGAAATACGAGGCCATAAGAACGATGTCCTTACTCTATTACTACACACAGTTATATTTTCTTCTGTCCTGGTCCTGCTTAAAACTGCTTGCATTAGGCAAAATCTACGTGTGGGACTGGGAGAGAAAGTGCCCTCCTGCCTGTGCAAAACTCCACTAAAATTCAGTCTGAGTGCCAGGTGGACATCTTGGGGGAAGATGGTGGGGACATTACTCGGGAATTAATTTATTTTTTTTAGAAAGGACTTTGATTTTTAATGCCAAGAAATCTAACTTTTCCTCTTTTTATCTTCTTGCTATTTATTTCAGTTATAATATATTGGTTGTCTTTAGTTAAATGTCACATTGCATTGAATTCCTGATTCTCACAGACTCCTTTTACAGGGCCATGCTATTTGTTAGATCATGTGCGAGCACACTATATTAATCATATCACATAGCACCACAGACTAAACACAAATGCTGATATTCCCAAACAAACATGATTGATTTGGGCCACTGGAAGCCAGCAAACAGTGTATGCCCAAGTGTCCTGTAGCGTTCTGAAAACCTCTGCAAACCATTCTAAAGCCCCACTATAACTTAAATATCAACTGCTCTTTATGTGTTTTATATACATATATAGGCTGCGATATAGATAGGTAGGAAGTGAATCAAGTCTGGTTAGAAATAATAAGCAAAAACAAAGTAACAGAGCAGAATGGCTTATAGCTCTACTGGGAGCTGCCCAGGAATAAGAAGCATTTAGTACTGGCGTGAGGCAGAGACAAAATAATTTTTTTTTTCCTGTTTAGCACTGGTATCCTTCACCTGGATAAGAAGGCAAAAACGTATGAACAAAAAAAGATATCAGAATAACAAATAACTGCAGAGAGTCACTCCGGACCTATTCTGAAACAACAGAATACACTTTAAAAAGCAGTAAAACCAATAAAAATCCAGTCATCTTGAAAAAGGAGAGTCTTCACTGCGATAAAGGCAGTCAATAAAGAAGCTCTCTCATTTAAACATCAAATGCACATTGTTTTGCAACACCTGTTATTCAGCCATAATAGCTTTCTTAACCTGTCAAAGTGTTTAAGCTGAGGAAAAGAAATGGGCCTCCAGCTGTGCACTTTGGTGGAGAAAGTCTGCGCGAAGCGGTATTAGTTTAATGAAATGTGTACAGATTGTAATTGTGGTAATAAGAGGGCAATTCCCCGAGGGGCAGTAAGAAGGCGGTGAGTGCAGTCAAGCAGAAAGCAGAAGCTGCAGACTGGAGAGAGAGACTGATATCCTACGTATGGACCCTCCCTCTCCAACCTGCTTCCTGACTGCACAGCCCTAAAAGATCTCCTCCCTGGCAAGCCCCAGGACTGCCCCATGTCCCATACTTGCGCATCATCCTGAAGTACTTCCTGGAGAAGAGACCAAAGACAGTCTGGCTCTCAGAGAGTCAATAACACAGAGTCATAAATACAGGCAGACACAGAAAAACAGGACAAAAAAAAAAAATAAAAGGCACTGGAGTACACCAATAGGTCTTCCACCACTCTGCTCTGTTAAGCCTGAGACTCTGCAGTGCCTAGTAAGCTACTAGGCATGTTTTCATGGGAAAAGAAATTGTCAGAGTCCTGGAAAAATGAGAAACAGCACTTAGGGAAGAGATGAGGAAAGAGCAACATCAGACGACATATGGACATTTCCCTTCGGTTTCTTAAAAGAAGGACTAACACTGTTGCTTCAGCTTGTTTGACTGTGCAAGCACAACAAACCCAGCCATACCAGGCAGATTCCTATATGAAACCTGCCAGTGCTCAAGTGCATCCTGGGCTTAGCCTAAGAGAAAGTGTCAAAACCAGCAACACTCATCACAGCAAGTACTATTTACAAGA
Organism: Burhinus oedicnemus; assembly: GCA_008921705.1. Classification (NCBI taxonomy): domain Eukaryota; kingdom Metazoa; phylum Chordata; class Aves; order Charadriiformes; family Burhinidae; genus Burhinus; species Burhinus oedicnemus. Next base: position 664,317 of record VFFE01007878.1, on the reverse strand, counting down.
GCTTCTGAGCTACGAAGTCTTTATCAGCTGAGTCTGCTGTAGTAATTTGACAGTGTAATTCAATAAATCCATCCTCGCAGTAGTTTAGTCAGCCTAGAGGGTGTCACAGAGATACACCAATTTCCAGGAGTATTTTTGTAAGGAAACATCTCTCTCTGTCTCTTCAGCCTGCTGAATAGCTCAGCACTCAGCAAGAGCTAAGTCAGAGAGACAGAAGCAAAGACTGACTTCCTTTTCGTAAATGTGGAGGTATTCAGGAAATATGGGGGGGAAAAAAGGACAGCTCAACTCATTCCCAAATACACAGATAAACCATAACTAGAGAAAGCTGAAGAAAGTAGAGGGCAAGAGTTTGGTAGAAAGCTCTGGGATTCAGGCCATTTCAGCTTTCTCACCAGCTCAGCACTTCACGAGCACAGGGAAAAGGACCAAGGACGGGAGAAAGCTGCTGCAGGATTGGAAGAATTGTTTTTGGAATGACAGAAAGAGGATGACTGGGAGGCCAGGAGAGGTCTGAAGAGGCACCAGGGCAGAGATGGAAAGAGAATGAAGACAGACTAACTCTCAAGGCCACAGACTGCTCCTGGCTATACCATGGGCTTGTAAATATATATGTATGTGTACAAAAGCAGAAACAAATAAATAAAATGATCCTACATGGAACTCTAGAGTTCCTTGCACTCTGGGGGACAGCACTAGATAACCTCCAGAGGACTATTCCTAAGTAAATTTTTCCAGATTTCTATATCAATACAGCAGCAAAGGGGGGGTGGGGGGGGGAAGATGGGATGTAGGTGGGGAAGGAGCAGAGTTGGAGAAAAAGACAGCAATGACATCAAGGAAGAATGAAATGGTCATCAGAAAGGAAGAACTAATTACAAGAAGGTTAAAAAAAGGTATGAGAGAAAAGGAAAAAAAAACATTTAAAATATTTTGGACTGAAAAATTTGAGTACCAAAGCCAAAATCATGGCCCAGAAAAGCATCACAACAAAAGAAGAGGCAGAAAATGGGAAGTATTTTATTTTATAAGCATAAATGAAGGAGCTGAAAACAGGAGAAGGAAAAAATAGGTATCAAGCTAAAGGAAAGTCCAAGTTAAATTGCTGTATTTGGAGTTGAGGATGGGGAGAATTTTCAGCCAAGGTCATGATTCGGGAATAGAAAAATAATGATTCATCCAGTTTCTCCTAGCAGTAACAAGTACTATGCTGCCTTCCCATTCTCAAAATTCTCTTATTTACCAGTGATACACTAGGAAAAAGTTCCACAGCTTTATTAGATGATTTGCAGAATAGTATTTGGTTTTTTTTTTTCCAACGTGGGCAACTCACTAATGAGCACTGTATTGCTATCAATCAGAAAAGCAGCTGCGAAACAGTTTGGAAAGCAACCAGCCCTCCGAAAAAGTGAAACCCATCCTGCTACCACTGTTCAGAGCGCTATGGACACCCTGTTATAGAAAATATATCTGTGATAGACAGTAGGGAGAGTATTTCCTACAGCTGCTGCAGGTGAGCACAAAGAGATGCTGCAGGCAGAGAGGGAATACCAGCTATTTATTTTAGATACAATTGGAAGGTTAAGAAGGGCTATCATTGTTGCAGACCTTTGCTTTTCCAGCTCTGCAACACATTTCTGCTCCTTTTACACAGGAACAAGCCAGAGCTGCCTGTTGCTATTTAGTGATATTCGCGAGCTGTGGACCTCTGACAGCACCTGAGGGAAACTTGTGAGCTTTTTAGTTCATTTCCCTGATTGTAATAGCTCACACTGTGACAGCTGTAATTAGCTTGGACAATGTTGAGAGCATGGCAACAAGGTTCATCAGACTCAGACCAACTACAGTTGCCTACGGATAAATCTATGCCACAGATACGGATGCCACAGAGCTCCTTTCTACATGCCTTCAAAACTTCTTCAGCTACAACAGCTCTTGATCCAGTCTAACTCGGGTGACACCGCTAGCAAAACACGCTGCATGAAAGGGACTGGAGAGCAAGGGAGGAATGTAAGGCAGTGTTCTGCTTCTCTATCCCATGTCCCTTTTAACGATGGTTGAGAGAATTGCTCAGACTTCTCCAGCTGAGGCCTCAGTTGTGATACTACACCATCACCTCTCATCAATCACATCTCCCAGGATGTCACGGAGGACAATGTGACTGATGCAACCTGACACACCATGTCACCATGCCAGGTCTGCCAGCTGGGAAACTGAGGCGAAGGGGGAGGAAGGGGAGGAGGAAACCCCAGGCTTCAGAAGAGGTATTCCTCAGAGTTGCAATGTTTAGGGGGTTGTGGTTTTTTGTGGTTTTTTTTGTTTGTTTGTGGGGTTGGGTTTTTTTGTTTGTTTGTTTGTTTTCCCAAGAAAGGCTGTATTGCCTACAAAAGCCATAAACAAAGATACAAAACAGAAAAAACGACTGGGGACAAATCAGTGACCAGTCTACTGAAGGTCTACTAGAGGTTTAGGCAGACCTTCCATAGGGAGGGACACAGCAAGGCAGACAGATCTCTGTTCTGTTTTAGAAATCCACCTTTCTCTTTTACACCTGCTGAAAAAACTGTTCAGGCAAATTGGGCCTTTCCTCAAAGGAAAGATTCATGTCCCTAACAACTGGTCTGAGACATGCACATCAGATTTGTTCTTGTTTTCTGAAGTGAGAAAGCAGAGAAAGAGACATTTGTTTGTCTTTCCCTTGAAAACAGTAAAATAATTTTGATTCAAGACTATGCATAATTATGAAAATAAGTATACAGACATATATTTCTGCAATACATACATTAATATTGGCTGGGAGAGCAGAAAGACATTTGGGATGCAGCTTTCCCACTGTTGTAGACAACCCCATTGCTTCTTCACTGCAAGTTGGTGAAAAAGCTATACAAAGCGAGAGGATTTACCTTGTAAAAAGTCTCCTCCTATAGTCAGACATTGTGACTAAAGATCTTATGAGCCACAGGAGCTTCAGTTAATGGTATCTCAGCCAAGGCCACTTCTGCCACAAGTGCATGATTTGCCTCAGTCATGATTTAACCAATCTCAGATGGCTATATAGACAAATTTAACAAAAGAAAAGGCACAAGCAATTTGAGTTAACAGTGTCAAGTCAATTTAGAACAACTTACTGTTTTTATTTTCTTCTTCATTTTTCCATTTATCCCATAAATCAAATAGCAACAACTGGATGCTTGCACATAAAAAGTTGCAGCACCACGCAACCACACAATTGAAAAACCAAATATTAGAATATTCACATCAGTTTCCACTCCAACTTTAGCTAAGCTACATTTTACATATTGACCCAGATTTTACTAAATTCAGTCCCTGTTTTTGAACAAGCAGCTTTTTGACACAGAAAATGCTGTCACTGGGATGTCAGAGTAATTGTCTGCAGACACAATGCAGTACATATATTTGCAATTTAACAGCATTGTGCCTGCCAATAATCACTAATAGAAAAAGTTTTAGCTAAGTAAGACCAGCCTGAAATTCTGGCACATTACACGTTGTAGTTTTTGTTGCTATTTTCATAGCTAAATGCAAATTTGAATTTGAAAGAAATATCATTTGAGTGCTATTACCCATTTTACTAATTCCTGTTATACCAAGTACCAATCTTAACAAGGGGAGTTTCCTGATTTTTTTTAGTGACTTAGTTACCAATATTATTTTTTATAATACCAAAATAGGTGAAAGCTAAATGTTAATGTCAGCAAAACTCACGTCTCTCTTCCTCCCTAGACAGTGCTGAACCATGCAGTCAGCCTGAATTGTCCTGGCTGGGCCGCTCCATGCTAGCAGGCAGGCATTGCTATCTAGTCCTTCTCACTTATCAGTTGGCTTTGGGCAGTTTAGCTGCTGATGCCAATCATTGAGTGAGAGGTTTTATAGTGACATCTGTCTGTCAGTGAGCCTGACTGATTGTGTCTGTCTTCCAGGGCAACTTTTCTTGCCTTAAATGTCAGTTTGTTTAACTGGTCATTGCTACCAACTACGAGCCATGGTAGCATTTCAAGTAGAAAAAAAAAGAAAAGAGAAAAATCTGTTAAACAAGAAAACATTTAATTCTGGCTTAGCCTCGGGCTGCACCATCCTCAGGGACTGACCCAAGCTCATTGCTGATATCAACAAATTCTTTTTATTGCCTTGTTGCTCTTTTGCTTTAATTGATTTTGTTGTTAATATCCCACTGACCGTAATTTGCAGACAACCCACAGCCAGCCAGGGTGGGCTAGAGAGCCCGCTATTTCAGTTACGGTGTAGATCCCTCCTCTTCACTAACAGATTCCTGTCCAGAAGGCATTCACTAGACCACTTCAGAAACAAAGTCTTGATTCCATTTTGTGGAAGTTATCCAGCTCTCTTTCTAGGTAGACAAAAAACCTATTTTATTGACTTTACTTCCTACCACTGGTGAAGTACTTCAATGTTTAACCATCTGAACAGCACTGCTGACTTAGTATTACCTGCACCCTACTTTAAAATTAAATTAATGTTTACACTTAGTTTGCTGATTTCTTACCTTTGGTATTTGTGGAAAGGCTGAAACATTGTCTCCCAAAAGGTACCACATATTAGCAGAACTGGGGGAAGAAGGCAGGAAAAGGAAAGACCAGTGCAGATCTGAAACAGGCTGGTACCTTACAGACTGCATTAAGGGCCTCCAGAATTAAAACCACAACCATAAGAAGAGATGCAAAGAGCCAAGGGATGTACCCTGTATGTAACAGAGTGAAAAGCCTCCCATGTGGTTCCTTCCCAGTGCCTCAGCAGTCAGTTCTGCCATGGAGAACAGGGTGGCCACCCAGCCCTCAGCACACTGGGGACATGTCCACTGCCACTGTTAGTGACAGTATTATATGTTGTGATACGGAGCAAAAAAATCACTTATGTGCACTGTTACATTCATATCACTTATACAGGTGACTGAGTGATCACATGTGGCCATAACTTTCACTAAGAAGCTAAACAACACGATGAAGCTACAAATATTCAGCTGAATTTTCAAATAAGTACAAATGCAAGTTTGTACATTCAGCTTCAGCCCTACATATATTTTAAATTATTTTTTGCTAACTATTTTTGCAAATAAATTTTTTAACAAGATCAGTCACCAAAACTCAGTATGTATCTGCAACATTTTAAAATAATCAAAAAATCTTATTTATAAGCTATTGGTAATCAAAAAATTTACCGTTTGGAGAAAAAAACATATCCTGTCAGAATAGAATGAATTGAAAATAATGAAAGCTCACACTGATTCTCTCATAGTAAAAGCAGGGACAACAGTTAAATTGCAGAGATAAAAGAAAATATCTTGCTGATGTATATAAAATCCAAATATCACCATTTCCCCTGGTTCATTGCAGGACATGAGACACACCAATAATACCTGACAGAGATTAGAGGCAGTTGCTTAAAAGAAACTGAAATTCAGATCAGGTTCCAATGTCCAGATATCAGGTCCATCAACACTATCTTCTTACTCCTTTATCTTTACCACTGCCTTTGAAGGAGACTGAAGCCAGCAGCCTGGATATGAAATTCTGCCTCTACACAGCCACCAGATTTGTGTTTCAGATTCATTTTCTGGTCTTTCTTTTCTGTTTATGCCTCTCTTATTTTTAATTTCCTCCTTTGTAAAAACCTACACTTTATCTCAAGCTTCTAGCCAGCCAGATAATTTTTTTATTTCTGTGTATTTAGCACTGGACTGAAATGAAAATTAATAACTCATTTGAAAAATGTGCAGGTACCTGTATGTATTACTGAGGCAAGGAGATCCTGTTGACAGGGTAATTTATTAGTGTTAGGCAATTACAAAACTATTCCCTTTAAGTAGCCCTACTGGTTTTTAGCCCAATTTGTTAGAAGACCCACGCTGCTCAAGCCACAATCCAGAATTACTACAGAGGTCAAAATAAGAAGCAAGGCCCTAGAGGGAGCGCTGACTGCCAACACCCCTACCACTTACCTTCCCTCTCATTAATCCACCCTCTCTTCTTTCATTCCACTAGTTCTGTCACTTCCCAGATTTACTTCACTTTTTTTCCTCTGGAACTTGGCTTTCTAAGTTTTCCTTCTCTCATGCCTTCTTTTTTTTTTTTTTTTTTTTTTTTTTTTTTTTTTTTTTTTAATGTTCTCTCACTTATTCCAACAAATGCTCCATAACAGACAGATTCATTCATCTCTAGCACCTTATCTGGTGGAGCATATGTTTCTTTTCTTTGAGGTCAGATTAACTGCTCCTTATAAATGGTACAAAGAAGAAATATGTGTTGGCAGCAAGTTCTGCTACTCTTAGCCTTCATTTCTGTCCACTGCATTAAGCCAATTTAACATGCTTAAACATGCCTTTTGTCAGCAGCAACAAAAGCAAAAAGCAGCTGAACTCTAGTTAATAAATCATTTTCTAGAGGTAGAAATGGCCTGAGAAATATGATGCCAAGCCGTTAGTGCATGTTATTCTTATAGAGAGGAAAAATGAGAAGTTTAACCACCTTTCTGTGATTATAAAAGGTGCTTTCTATATACATATATCTGTGTGCACACACATCAAACTCATTTAAAAAAAAGAGATCACACTGAAGTCCAGTATGTCCCTTTAGACACGGATTCACCCACCCCCATCTGGTCTTATTTCCTAATTAGAGAACCAATTCACTGGTATTTAAATTTGAAACATATGTCTCTATTCCATTAGGCCAATTCCTGCAACTTTTATGTATATATGTATATGTGTTTGCATGCATTAAAATAACATGTAAAACAATATATCATATAAAACCCTGGAATCACATGACAGGGAACGACAGCATTTTCCACTAGCTCATAGCTTTCCCTGTCCACAGGAAAGATCCAACAACCATAATAACCAAGAAACAGTTAAAAAGAAGTCAAGATGATTTAGAAGTTACTATTTTAAAACCAGAAAAATCCTTATTTTAATGGCTGGGATGGACCAAATTTAAGTGAAAAGCAAGTGAAAACAATAAAACCTGATTAAGCACCATATCATGATCTGTTACTAATCTGTGCTGGTTATCCAAAAAGATCAGGCAGGAAGGATGAAAGGAAGAATGTGTCTTTCTTCATCTTTTTTAACTACCCTATCCTTGTTTCAGATGGTCACTATAAGCAATAATGTACAAAACATAGATTTCATACCAAGACTACTGTTTTACATCTTGTAGAGGCAAATATTATAGGAATATATTAGAACGTACGCAAGCCTGGCCAGACAGGCATTACAAGCTCCTGTAAGCTCGGACCTATAGAAGGGCCCTTAAACATAGTAAACAAACAGGATTTTTAATCAACTTATCTGCCTTATCTACCTCCTGCCAAAAATACTGCCCAGCCATCCTGTCTTCAGAGATGGCTTCTACCTTTCTTTCCATTCTCAGAGTGAATCTCACCTGCTGAGGAAAAGTAAGCGGGTTGTTTCTGAATATACTAGTCTCTGGCCTGTTCTTCAAAACCAGCACCTCATCCCCTTGCTAAGAGAAGGAAATAACTTTTTTAAATCTGATTTTGTATGGCATACATGGTACTGAGCAAAAGATACAAGGAAATTAACCTAGAAGTCCAAGATACCATTAATTTAGAGACAAGGCTATGTCTGCTGGGGAGCAGTACCAGGACGTGGATAATATTGAGAAGGACAAGAAATACCTAGAGTTGCTCTGGTTGTGCTGTGTTTCTAGCACAGGGAACTTTGCAGGATCCCAGGAAACTTTAACAGACTGGAATGTACATGCCCAAGGTTGTAACAACATCATCCAGGTTACACGCAACTACTGAAGCATTTATGTTACTACATCCCCTTCTAAAGACCTTTTTCCCCCTTATTTTGTTCCAGTGTCGTCTTGCCTCCTGGAATTACAATGGATTTAATTTTCCAAAGGCAATTAGGAGGGAAATTGGAAGGTTGTCTACATTCAGTATTTGAGTTCTGTAACAACAGGAAAGTAGGGACTAACATGAAGTTTTTATAAATACCAAATTAAATATATATTAAAAAGGTACTTCTTCATGAAGTCGCACAGCAAATTCTATAGAAGAGCTTGTACTAGAAAATTTAAAGAAAAAAATTCACCATGAGTAAAACCCAAGAATTTGGCTTCTTCCACATGTAAAGTAATTTGTTTTTAACTGCATTTCCCCACACACATTGGGGGTGCTCTTTTCAGAGTTTGCAACAAAGTTAAAGAAAAAAAAATAATGTGACCATTGAGAAAAAATATAGACCATTAATAAATTCCGAGCACAAGGCTTTTTCATTAACCATGTCTCCTCTAACATCTCCAGTGCTCTTACCTGCTTTTGCCAAGGGAGAAGAGCAGAGAGTACTATTACCTACCGTTTACCATTTCCTTTCTAAAATGCAACACGACTGCAACCAGGAGTGTGTTGCAGTTTCCAAGTAAAGCCATTATTTGCTGCCTGTCTTCTATACCTCAAGGAGTATCAATTCACTCCTAGGAAAGAAAAAGATACAAACAAAAAACCAAAACCCAATCCCCCAGTATTTCCAGAGATTGACTGGAAAGTCCTGCCACCAAGGAATTTTGATTTATAGTGCTAGTTCCACCTGGCAAATTGAAAGAAGATGTGTTTGCATATAATAAAAATGAGTGTAATCAGAGCTGGAGTGTAATCAGAGCTGGAAAAGACAGTTTGGCCCAGATCACAAGCAGCGCTCAGAGTCCTTGGTATAACTCCGAAAAGAAACGCGGTATAAAGGTAATCTCAGAATATTTGAGTGATTTTCCCACTTCTGAGACCACTCACCTCCAGCCAGGTCAAGTTAGGAATTAGAGAAGTACCATGTTTGTAGAGAAAGACCTGATAGAGAGGTGTGAGAATAACCAAATAAAGCTTTTTTTTTTTTCCCCTCTTCCATAGCCAGAAGTGGAAGATGGGGCAATATTTGTTGTTTCTGTCCCCCAAAATAAATTTTGAAAGAATTTTGAGTCTCTGAAACACCAGCTGAGAATATGGTACAATCCCAGACATCACCATCCTGGGCCCCTTCATAAATTTGTTATTAGGCTTGCACAAGATAGCAGGACTCGTAAGTTTAGTCTCTCTCATGGCTTCCCTCATAGGACCGGAGCATCTCCTTACACTGCTATGAAGTTTAGGTTTAGTTTTCCATACTATCCTAGGTCTCAGCTGAAGAACAACCGGCTACTTTATCCAACATAACCTGCTTTGGGCAAGGAAAGGGAATAAACATTTCATTGTTCTCACCTCCAAATGCTGCCTTTTGTCCCTACTGTTACTAGGACTGCTCTGACCAGTAAGCCACCTGCCTAGAATAATGGTCATTTATTAAGATTGCAGACTTTTGTTTTTTCCCTACCCTTTCTCTGCAGAGGAGATAGGTTTAGACCAGACGACACTATGTTTATTGGTACGTTTCTTGCAGGCAGTTATCTCTCTAGTATAGAGCACTAACACAGCATGTTCTTCTCAGGTTTCCCCATACCTCTCAGTGGATGGATACAAGGGTGAAACTGCCCCAAACCTCTGCATCTGCCAGCTGCAGCAGTTCTGACTGCAGGCAGCAGATAGCAAACCCAACCCAATGTCACAGCATTGACAGAAGTGTAAACATTGGACACAGTCAGGCCAGAATTGTGCATTTACAAGTGACGTTGCATTCAAGAAACTGTTGTATGCTTGAGGAGAGGCATGACGCTTAATTCAAGCCTGATTCCTGCACGTACTGTCAGCAGGATGGAAGCAAGAGGGAAAGAGTAGGGAATCTTGAATGCGCTCCCCTCCATGCTGTCCCCCTGCCAGAGAGCACAGGCAGAGGTCAGAGTAAGAAGGATTGCTTTCCCCTTGAGCCACAGTCAAACAATCAATGCAAGTATATCACCATCGTGTCACAATCCTTGTGATTCAGAGACTCTTAACAGAGCTCTGAGAGGCATTCACAGAAAACTTGTTTCCTCTGAAGACCAGTGGACTGCAATGAAGTTGCTGATAACTTCTGCTCAGGCAGATTTTGGCTTTTCACAGGTCGTATATGAGAAGTGCATCACTGACCCATAAGCAGAAGCACAGGAAAACCTAACATCCAGCCACTCAAGGCAGGGTTTGCAGCAGTATTTCCCCCCAAATACTTTTAGTGTTTGCATATGACAGATAATTTCTGGTGGAAAGGCATGCATTTTTCAGCTGATGTCATTCTGTAAACATCCTTACCAAATGCAAATGAAAGAGACAGTGGGGATTTTGGTGCCTCTTACTTGTCCAGTCTCCATGGAATAATTCTTTGTTGAGTTTAATCATTCTTTCAAAGCAGCATGTGTTGTCCCTCATCCTATTCAGCTAATGTATGCATGTTTGTAGAGAATGTCAAATTCCTTTGATAGTACAGTAAGGGAATATTTAAAGATTTTTAAAGAATGAGTACTTATCATAACAATAAGGATGTTAAAAATAATTATAGTGTATTTTTCACTCAGACTAAGTTTTTAAAAAATGAAAAATCTTGGAATCATCATTAAGAGATTCACCAAATTGTGATTTGATCCATATCTGACAGACACATATGTGACTACACAATTTATTCCAAGAAAAGAAAAAAAAAGCCTCTTTCAAAGAGTAACGGTTTCCTTTGGGTTTATCTAGGAATCTTATTTAAAAACCTCAATGGAAATTTAAATTCAGAACAACTGCAAAATATTGGACAGTGAGATGTGGAAAAAACAAACCTGTCTCAGCTCTCTACATCAAGTCAGATAAGCTTCCTTTATTCACTCTATCTCCATATAATAGCTAGCATACAACATGACCATGCAGAAAATCTCATAACCATTGCAACACACTGTTTAATTCCAGTGTTTTATGTTTCATATTAACATAATCTGTTTTAATATCAAACTATTTATAGTTTCTCAAACGTTCTTAGTCAATCATTCTCGAGTCTAATTAGAAATTGGGGGGGGAGGCAGGGGTTTTTTTTGTGTTTGTTTGGTTTTGTGTTTTTTTTTTTTTTAATGGAATAGTATTAACTAAACTTACTCCCCTGGTAAAAATCATCATCATGATGCACATGGTGCATCCTCCCAGGATGGCACTCTTGTCTGAGTGTTAATCAGCAAATACACCAAATGTCTAAACATAATTTTTGATCATTTCCATTCACTAAAAAGTACATTCATAGTAATATGCATGCCAAATAGCTAAATTTTACAAAGAAATTGATCAAGTATGCAGTTACTATATTTGCATTCATTCTCAAAATATAGCCAAATAAGGTGCATCTTGCTACATGTTTTTTCACATGGTGATCTGTGATATGCTACAATCAAAGTATTAATTTCCCTGCCACATGTGCTGCTAAGAATGGACACTGCTGGATGTTGTACAAGACAAACCAGCACACACCCTTCCACATTAGGTTTACCAAACTGTTTAAAGAGATGAAATGCAGTGGTAGGCCCCAAAACAGAGTTCAAAACATGCACTTTTTTTCACTGTGTTTTGGATGCAGCTGTAAACAGTGACTCTCAAAAGGAGATGAGAGTAAGGCTTCAAGCACCAGGACTTCTGATTAGACTGATTGTGAGATTAGCCTGTTTATCTCAAATCACAATTTTTTCCTTTTTGCAGCAGCTCCGATATAATTTCCAATACCAGATTTAATATGCTGTCATGACCAATCACACCAACGTAGCTCTAAACTTAATCCCACTTTCTGCACCAGTATAAAAACAGATGACCACACCTCATTTAATTGAGCACCTCTTGCCTTTTTTTTTTTTTTTTCCTCTCCTTTCCTTCTGATGACTCTCTGTGAATCATATCAGTTAAGCTAAATCACAGTATTTAAACTGCTTTGGAGCCGTATACAACACTCCCTGGGTTGTCTGTGGCTCTGACCTTTACCAGACATCATAATTTTAATTTATATACCTGACCACAAGCTCTCATCTCATCTGCATGAAACCTAATTGGTAAAGGATTACTGTCTCTGGACAAGCTCAGGACTACCAGCAAATTAGAACAGAGGCTGTGCAGTCGACACGTTTTCAAAACAACAGTACATCAGATTTCTGTTCTCTACTGCTCACTGTTACCGTTATTGCAACATACAGCAGCCATTAAATAGAAACACAAAGAATTCCATTGAATTCAAAGTATAAAATTTTGCAAAAAAAAAAAAAAACAGTCTCTTGATTGAGAAACAATTCTTAGATGTTGGAAATGACTTTGAAGTCACAAGCACTCAAATTCCCGCAATGAAATTCCACAGAAATTTTCCATAGGGATCTGGAGAAAGAAGACTTGATCTGCAGCTAAGATTGCAAAAGCTTTCTGCCTCAGAGGGAAATGTTGCCAGCTCACTAAAATGATCAGAGAAATCACCTTCTTCCTAAATGCTGACACAGTATATAGGATTGGAAGATGTGACCATAGCTATGTTTTGGAATGAACCAAACTATCCCAGAGATATGGGAACATAAACAAAAAAAAAAATTTCCTTTAACTAAAAAAAAAAAAAAAATTATTGTGTTTTTATGCCAGATTTTTTTCCTAATAGTGGTCTTTTAAAACATGTTGATTGTTGATTCTGTTGTATTTTATAAAATCAAAGTATTATGTCACTGCAAGGCAAGCATCAGAGAGAGATATCAAATCAATATCAATCAAAAACATAAAACTTTTGATTGACCAGTTATTCAGAGGGGAAAAAAGTAGAACTCCTAAGAGTTTCAGCAAGGTATGATAGCCGTTGTTTGCCTTCAAAATACCAGGAATGTTTCTAAGAAATTTCTAAGACATTTCTAATAGTTTTTCTTTTTTTAATAATAAAGAAAAATATTCCAAAAGTCAATTAGAAATAAGGTTGTTACCCTAGATTGGACCAAGTCTTCTGTAGCTTTTCACATAACTAATGCATTCCACCGAAAACTTTTAATGTAGACTTTTGCACATCATTTGATCAAATGCAAATATAAGATGTGTATAGCCAGGGAAAAAAAGAGAACGTAGAAACTTTTTTTGTGAGATGTATTTTTGAATCAATACATAGATGGTTGTTTAAAATACTTTTACATACAATAGGCTCTTTGAAGATCGATACAGACAATTCCTAGATAAAAATATCTATTGTAGACTTAATGAGAATATATTTGCAGTGAAAGCATGTACAGTATTTCAAAGCCTCCAACAAATAATTTCCCTCTCGGGAAAAATTCAACTGTCTCTAAAAATATTAGCAGGGGAAAAGTGAATAAGACATACAGAGATGCCATTTAAAAAATAAAAAAGAAAGGAAGAAAAAAAAGAAAATACTTTCATAAAGATGGGGAAAATAACCTAAATTTTTTTTAGTCTTTCATTTAGAAACCTGCAAGTCTAATATAGCTCAGGTTTATTTAAAATATTTTGCTTTACCAGTGTAACATATATGAGAAATCTTAGGTAGATTTAGATGACTTGCGTCAGAGATGAATTTGGCACTCAGCTTTTGAAATTCAGTTTGCTTAGTAGCACTGTTCACTTTGTGCTTCCCATGGCTGTAACAGAGTTTTCATTTACATTTTTTACTGCATTTTGCTACAATTGAATTTGAATTCTAGGCAAGATCTTCCATGTGGTAGAAAATCCAGAACTGACTTTGAGAAGAGCATACAAATTTAAATGGCACAAACGGTTTTTTTCTGTCCACATCCTTTATTTTCAAACAAATGGGCTCACGTAGAACATATTTCTTCACATGGAATACTGGTAAAATATGCTTTTCACATCAGAAAATAGATCTGTGTGTGCCAGACATGCTCCAAAGGTATTGTATGTGTACAAGTGGAGACAGCTGACTGACAAACCTGTGCTGGTCTCAACAAGGCCACAGCAAACACTGCTAGGCTCTCTAAAAATTAGTCAATATACAAAGCGACAATAATTGTGATATTTAAGCACTGAATATTCTCTGCTTCCTGACTGTCACAGCTATCCAATGGTGCCACTAATCACCTACAGTACCTCTTCAATACAATGCAGTAGTGTCACAGATGATCCAAAAGATCATCCTCAGAGAGCAATTATTAGTTTATATCTGTTACATTCAGTGGTTATTGTTCCCCACACAGGAATTTTTCCATATGAGGAGGGGAGGGTTTTTTCTGAAATAGAAGGAAGCAGGAATTTGGCAAAATCAGAGTTGACGGGAGAAAGAGGATGCAAGGATGTACAGAGAACCCCTTGTATATTATCTCAGCTTTTATCTTCATAGTCCTATCAGGGAGGTACAAAGCCCTTTCCTAAAAATATCCTTTTAGAAGCACAGCAAAATCTTTTTTCTACTGTGTAGCCACCAGGTCCTAAGTAACTGGGGAAGGAGAGATGGAGGCAAGAGAGTAATGCTCTACCAACCTTCAGAGAGCAAACTGACATTGGTTATCTAATCAAACAAAGCTCAGAGGGGCAGCTCAGGGGTCCTAAAATTTTTACCTAGGGAACAAAAAAGTGACATTGCAAACCTCCTGTCAAGGTCACTAGTTATGTCCCATTAATGAGAGACCATGGCAGGACTGGCCACCACTCAGTTATGCCCATGAGCAGCAGTTATGTTCAAGAATCTCAGAAGGGCCTACAAGAGCAAGGCAATGAGAGCTGCATGCTCCAGTTCTCCCGCGTCCCATCCAGTTACACCATAAATGCTCCATTTACAGCGCAGCCTTTTCTCATCATCTAGATTCATGCACTGATATTCCCAATTTCCATTATTTCCCCCCATATTATACATCTCACCCATAAGAAAAAGTGGGAAATGAGGCTCTACACACAAAGAGTGTTTAGCTTTGAAGGGAAATCACCCAATGTGGCTGTTCAGGGGACTCAGCTAATCTAAATGATTATCCAGACTGAAAAAATTCAGAGCATACACTTGTAAACATACATACAGAGGCATATATACACATACAAACACAACAAACTGAGTTGCCAAAGTCTCTAGCCAAATGCATTCCTGGATCTAATTACTTAATCCTGATAACCTGGCTTGTTTCAGGACATCTCCCTCAGTTGCACAAGGACATAAGCAACTCAACACATAGGTTCAGAAATCCAAAAGCTCCTACTTACACAGATGCAAAGTCATCGCATGATTTTCCCTGCTGTGGCAACAAAATTACAAGGATTAGCCACAGACATATTGAAAAGTCAGTTTTGAGATAAGAGATCTAATACACACTCTTTAAAGTTACACTATTTTAGCACTTGTGATGCATTTGGGATTGCTCTTTAAATCTTGTTTCCCTTGTTAGTGATGCAACTTTGTAATCATGCTGAAATAAAATGCATGTGATGGCATTTATGTGCCTAAATGTCTGAACAGCAGCAGAATTTCATAGCCAGAAATGTAATGCTAGCACTTACACCCTCAAAAAGTCATGGCTATGTTCATTGAAAGCTTATACTATTTATAGCTACAAGCATTGTAAATGAAGTTCACCCAATCAGCAGGAAACAAAAGCCTTTAGAGAAAGAGAGCGTTTTATGAGGCAACACCACACAGAGCAACTCCAATCTGAAAGAATGTGCAAGAGCATAATGCTTGCTTACATTCCTTGAAAACCCTACATAAATTTGGGGCATTGCAAGGTAAAAACCACTAGCTGCAGGATTCATTGTGCAACACCTACAGCCTCCTCAGAGAGTACACAGTACATGCACACAGTCCTGCCTTACATGTCCTAGCTAAGCAAGACAAGTGCTCACCCCATGGTAGTCACCAAGCCAGCCCCTTCAGGTGTGAAACCCTACCTTCTGAGGATGCTCAGCTTAGGTGACCTCAATTCCTTCATCTTCCCAGGCATCATTAGGAAAATATCTGCCCAGGTGATGCAGATCACCACCCCTCCAATCAAGGTTATCAATACTGCCTGCCATCACAGGCTTGTTTCTACAACTCCAAGTTTCTAAATTTCAGTTTGTAAATTTAGGTTTCTGTTTAAGATTACAAAATTTCTGCTGCTTCTGATTCAAACGAACAAGCCAAAGGTGCACTCTTATACCATTCTCCTGAGCCATTCACAATCTGTGATTTTAAAAACTCATCCATAGGCTGACATAAATAATTTTTCCTGAAATTTGATGTTCCCAAAAGGCTTATAATACTAGTGAGAAGCTGTTAATTTTTAATTTTGCTTGTAAAGCACAGGTGAGCAGGTGCACTTTAAAGCATAAAATGAAATATTAGAGGCAAAGTATTTCTTATTTATTATCAGAAGGTTTACCAGACTTAAAAGATTTTAAAAGATTTCAGCTCCACATTAGTGGGTATCTTTGTCACTCTCCCTACAGAGCTGGTAACATTTAGCCAAGCTCTAGGAGTAACCTTTAAGATGCTGCTTACAAAGGCACCACAAGGGATACTTCAAGATACACAAGCTGCAAACTTTTCCTTGCTGATGGGGGAAGGAAGGAGGGAGGGGGGGGGAAAAACAGAGCATGCAAAAAGTACTGTTCTTTATTTGTAGCATATTACAAAAAGCTAGTTAATCTAAACCAAGACATACTGTAGCTAAACATTTTAAAAATGTCTCTTAGGTATGTCTCTCCAGGCTCTCAGAACGCAATATTAAAAACAAAGCAAAAAGCACCACCTTTAAAAACAAGAATAGTCATTAACTAAAGCTAGACAGACGGATAAAGATTTTTCCCAAAGAATTTTCAGCCTAGCAAGAAACATGGGAGGTTACAGAGAAGAAACATCTGTATCTGCAAATCAAATGTGGACAGGGAGGAAGGATCATCCATCAAGCAGCTTTCATACAGGGTAAGTCTATTTGTTGCTGCATTTTAGTGGTTGACCCACTACTAAATATTCCAGCCATGAAAAAAAAATGCACATGAAAAAAATCTGCTCCTACAAATGTATTTTTAAAGGCTAACTTTCACCTAGAAGATGTATGTTTTCCCACATGAAAAAGTTTGATTGCTGACGAGGAGCTATGTATTATAAATAAAAGCTATTAACTTACCTCTTAGGGCTGGTGGTGTATGTGACATTATTATGTCACAGTTTACATGGTTAGCATGCCTTACTTTTGAGTAGGTTACCTTAAAGGGAACAAAAAGTTACACCTTCAACTCTTATCAGCCCACAGGAGGAAAAAATGCAGGTGTTTGCATATCATTAATTGCCTGAGAATCAGTAAGCTGTTTACCAATCTTGGGGTTTCAATGGCAAGGTACTTCATCTCACCAGACGTGACCTTATCAAGAAAAACTCCAAAACAAATGCCAATGCAATAACATTCTGAAAGTCCTGTTTAACAGAAAATAGGATAGCTTTTAAGATACAATCATACAGCAAGACTCCGAATAGCACAATCACAAGGACACTGAATCATGAGTTACAACTGAAGGACCAAACTCAGTCACATGGCAAAACTTTTTAAAAAGTATACCTTAGGATGCCTAGACTTGGCATTGATATGCTGCCTCTTTGTTTTGTTTGACAAAACAAAGCCTGACTAATTTTGGATAAGCCAATTCACCTGTTATCTTTGCTGCCAATGCCTACAGATTCTTCATGCATGTAAATTTGTCCTGTAAAAGTCCCATAAATGTTTTAATGGCACTGAAAACTCCAGAAAGAGCACTCAAATATTCAAACCATCCCACAAGTTCCAAAAATCACAGATGCTTCTCATAATTCACAACTGCACCAGAGTTCAGATATCTGGATGAGAGGCAGAAAACAGATGAACAAGTTGGATCTTGCCACTGGGAATGAGGCATATACAGCGCAATGACCAGTAGCAGAACGGCTACAGGGACGTGAGTTGCTTTCTGTGACTTTGGTGGTGTTTATGAAAACCCCCAAACCCACTATTTTTATCTGAGAGGGGTAAAGAGGTACAAAAGCTTTGACCAATCATGTCTTGGACACAAGCATCCGTCGTAGTTAACGTAATTGCAGTGATAGGATTCCCTGGACACTTTTGAAAAATCTTAATCTAATTCTTTCCATAAGTAAGGAAATGAACGAAGGATCCACTTCAGAACAACCCGCTATCTTCCCTCAGCCCCAATAACTTCCATGTAGCTCAGCTCTTGTGTGCTTGGTGTTGCCTGCTTCAGACTATGAAACAAATGACATCACACTCATGGCATTCATTTGTGCTCTGTGATCATCACTCTACACAAGACATCAATTTCCTTTTCATTGATTCCCAGCAGAAACACATAGCAGATTTTATTTACAGGAAATATTTCCTAGAAGTTCTTTACAAACAGATCTAGATGAGATCAAACATGTAATGGGAAGAACTTATACTATACATTAGTCCCTAGACATACATTTGTTCATATGCCCCTGTCGTCAAACATCATCTGATCTTACTACAGTATTTTCAAGTACAAATGAGTTTTTGTCATAATCATTGTCTCTTTAAACAATGATTTGTGATACTGATATTTCACATATTTCTCCTGAACCGTTATCCACACCATATTATAAATCCCTCAAATGTTTGCTATTGAGCAAGCTCCAGCGTTGCTCTTTCCAAACCACAGCCAGGTCTCATAAAACTGGTGCTGCTGGAAGACATTCATCAAGCAGGCACTCAAGAAAAAGAGGAAAAAAAAGGTGCAGTGATAAGTTACTGGTGCAAGTGTTAGGTCCTGCTTGGAGCGACAGAAGTCATTTTACCCCTTCATTTGGCACTTTGTAACAAGGCAGGTCAGTCCGAGCATTCCTACTTAGTATCAATGGACAGCAATTGTCCAAAAAGGCAAGCTAACAAACAACAGGGAGCAACACAATTATAACTACAGTCACATGTGAAGCAGAATCTGGACACAAGCTATGGCTGCAGTTCAGCACAGATCAGGCATTGTTCAATGTCATGATTTTTTTTTAAAGGCAAAGACTGAAGAAACATCCCAGATAATTTGAGTACACAGAACAGAGAAAAGCACGAAGAAGCTGACTATATATTATTCATGAAAACACCAAACATTTGAAAACAAACAGGGACAATGTCTACACACTTTCATTGTGCCAGTATCTAAAAGTCTCTCTGTCATCTAGATTACTTCACAAAATCAGTTTGAAGCACCTGAGCTGTTTATGTGCAGCTTGCTAATGCTGCTCCTTTTGTAAAACACGCTTACATGCTGATTTGACTTGTATGACCTAGAGCAATTGGCTTGCCCACACTAGCTACTGCTCTAGCCAGGATGGGAAGAGAGCTGCCACACACAACACCTCCGTTTTCAATACTGAGTGAGTCAGTCTGTCTGATATTCCCCAGTGATCTAGGAAAGACATTCAGCATGTATGTCTCTTAGCAGCAAGACTCTGGCTTGTTCCTCCACTACACAGAGACAGCCTTCATACATTGTGCATCCCCCTGGTGAGGAAGATTTGTTTTACACCATGATTAATGATGTCTGCTCTTCCCTGCACAGGATAACTTCTTAGACTGTTTTCTTATGAAGGATATAATCTTAATTCCCTAGCTTTTTCCTTAAAATACAAAATCATTCCTAGTCCTTCCTGGTTAGGATGCAGAGAGCTTGGGTCTGCGAACCCCTCCATTTTCCTGTGGCCCATTTGCTGGATGCTGTCTCAATAGCTATTTTAAAATTCACACTCCAAATACCAATAGACTGCCTTGAGTTACATCAGCCACCACAGTACCAAAACACAGCAAAGGCCAAGTCAGTGACACGGGAAGCAGCAGTTTTGGAAGGCTAGCCACAGAGCTGCAAGTAAAGGATTACTGTGCTCTACTGCCAGCTCTAACACCATTTGTCTCTCTGCAGGATCGGCTCACTATTTCTGCCTTGGGTCTTCTGGATCAGGTTTACTGAGAAAACCCGGAAAGCCAACATAGGCCTCGACACCATGTCCCAGCAACAGAAATCCTACCCCGAGTCAGGACATGAAAGTTGGCTGAAGACCCTGACCAGAGTATGGGAGGTATTCATTTTCCTACCATGGTGCTTGTGAAGTGGCTTTGAGCAGCAGCAATCACTTTGTATACCCTGCACACTGGGATTTATCAAGGCTTTACCTTATACTCATGCATGGATTGCTCTGCAATAATAGCTAATCAGTTTGCAAGTCACATTTAAAAAAAAAAATAAATTTAAAAAAAAAAAAAAATCACAGACCAAAAACCAAGGCAGTCCCATGCTTTCAGCCTCCACAGGGGATAGGTATTGTCTGAGTGCAGAAAAGAGAGCTGACAACACCATTTAGGAAATTAAGAGTTCTGAATATGTTTCTCAAACTACTTTTAAGAATCTTTAATGTCCAAGAAAGTCAATATAGGCTAGCCAGACAGAAAACAAAAAAGCAAGCAAAACCCTGGAGAGTATAATAGAAAAGAAGCGGTCAAGAAACAGCAGGGAAGGAAACAAAAGATGTTTTCATCAAGGAACACTGCACACTGAAGTGAACAACAAGAGAGAAGCCAGGGACAGCATACTGCGACAGGACTCAGAACAGTGTAAGAGAAGAAGCAAAGCACATTTATGTAGAAAGCTTTATCAGATGAGAACTTGCCACAACTGAGGAACTGATGGAAAGGCTGCACGTCAATACAACAGAGCCTAAATATGCTTGCTCTGAACAGTACCTGGCACACAAAATATAACGTACTGGAAGTAAATCAGCCCAGGGAGGGGAACAGTGAAACAGGTCGTATCCTGAACTGAGAATAGCCACTGTATCAGAGATGTGCTTCTAACAGAAACAAGAGACTAATAATAAGTAGGTATATGATGATAAGAAATATTTGATGAAGATCAGTTTCTTGACAGCAAAGCACAGAAACACGCACCTTTTTTCTTTAAGGTAGGCAACTGGCATGTCCTGTTCCATTCTATAAGGTATTGCACACCATGAAATTTAGCATACAAGACAGCACTACAGAAGGTAGTGAAAACCAAACGTACCAAGTCCTATGTCCTAGTCTACTTGATCTAATGTACTAAATACAAAGGTGTTCTTATTACTCACTGTTTAATGCTTTATAGAATGAAATATCACAATGCAGCTGAATATTTTAGGTTAGATCCTCAGCTGGCATAAATAGCTGCAGCCTCACTGAAACCTGCAATTTTTAAATAGTATTCCCCATCTCCTCGCCTTTGGAAGGAGGCAGCTGAATTGCAGTTTGCATGTTTGTCACCTCATCCAAAACTTCCTGGTCAACTTGGCCTAGAGTTATGATTACTTTTTCTCTTGGCATGTTTATCTGCTTTACAGACAATTAAGTACTTCATCTGCAGCTGACTCTGAACCTGGTCAGCCTTCTGTATTAAAAATCATTCTTGTAACTCCACACACATTATGCAATGACTGAGTGTTATAAAACAGTGGCTGCTTTGAAGGTGACAAAGCAAATAGAACTGACTCATCCATCCACTCGTTTTCCTATTCAATATGATTAACTGGCTGTTTGAGTCAAACTTCTTTATCTTTTTTCAAAGGCTTGCAGTGACAAGGATTATCACTACTGAGACACTCCAAAAATGATTAAGCATTTATTACTGTTCCCTAAACTCAAATCAACTCTTCCACCACATCTCCATCTCGCACACATATGGATGTCTGCTAGCATTCTTGCTGGACTGAGGCTACAATATGTCCTTGCATTATAGCAATCACATTATGACTTACAGTTATCAGGCAAGAGAGACATGCAAAGGCATAATGGCTTTAAAGCATCAAAGTATCAGCAAAGAAGAACTCCAAAATAATTTTTCCCATAAGCAGCTGACAGTAGCTTCTGTGAAACTAATGACATCTTTGTGTCTCTCCAACCAGTTAGTTTTGGACAGAGTTGGATTGCCTTCCACGTCCGTGTGTCCCCTCCGCACCCCCCCAGTGGTTCATAGCCCCAGTTAGAAACAAAAATTAGCCACAACCATGGGATAGATGTCTTTTTTTACAGAAAGCTTCTAAGCTGGTTTGTATTTGCTTTGCAAATACTGAGGGCCCTAAAGAAAAGGAAAGGGAAAAAAATAGAGTATTTCTCCATGAACAGCAGCAATTCATTACCAAGCAATTAGCTTAGTAATAAGTTCCCGTTTCTCAGTTTGGGAAATTTCCATGAATATTGGTAATATAATTATGATAAAGGTTGAAGGCATACTACAGTACTCAACTGCTAATGGTCCACAAACAATTTGTCTTCTCATGACAGACAGGAGAGGCTCTAATTACACTGAACACTTCAAGAAAAGATTGAATGTTTGCCAGACAACTCTCCATTGATTGCCTTTAAAACATAGTACTGGACTGCTGAAGGGAAAATACAGATTCTTGGCTCCAGGTAATTAACTTTCATGCTGTTCTCTTCTTAAACCCTAATGAAACCCCCTTGAAGTCTTCATTACCAAAGGGTATTTGTTAATAAAAAAGCAGAGAGCCAGCCAAAGGTCCTATTTCCCCCTCCTTCTCTATAAATTTCCCCCTATTATACATTTCTCAGGACTCAGTAACGTCTTTGAAGTTAGTCTGATGGCTTGAAAAGTGCAAAGGGTGTGGGTACCTAATGAGACAGGGCAAAACAGGAGTGAGGAAAAAGCTGGGACCTTCTGAAGAGAGACTTAAAGGAGAGAATGGGGGTGTTTGACAGAGAAAAGAGCAGGAGGAAAAGGGAGGCAGAGCTGTACCAATATTTTGTGAAATGGCATTACCATGAAGTTAAACTGGTGAAGGAAAAAGAGCAAATCTTTAGGAAATGCAGCAACTCAGCAGCAGAATCTCAAGGAGGTACAACATTTCTAAGAGATGGTAAATAAACCAAGTCAAGATTTCACAAAGTAAGGAATAAGATTCCTGACTGATACTGGTAACAGAGCTTCCAGGAGGCATCTGCTCAGATATTTAAAGTGCTCAGTGTATCTGGCAGGGCTCCCCACAACAAAGACTCCAATCCAAGGACAGTAAATCCCCTTCCTCCACTCACAAATAAATACTGTTGAGCCAGCTGAGATATACTGGCTGCCTAAGGGAATGTGATCCCTTCTGTTGGCTCTACTGATGACAAAGTCTTTGGACCACACTGACTGGGTGGTGATATTACAATGTATCGTAGACCTATCCAATAAAGCACCAGGGTGCTTTTCTGCAAGGTTCCTGTGAAGTCACCTAAAACCAAGTTTTGGATGATCTCTTAATTCCCAAGATAAACGTACAAGCATTTGCATAAAAAGTGTTCACATTATTACAGTTGGAGACTTTGTTGACCAGTACCTGAGTGCTGGAAGAAAGTCAAGGATGTGCGGTCTGCTTCCTCTTTCATTGTCCTGCCTGAATCCAAGCCAGGAGCCACTAGCAAAAAGGAACAAATATTTCTGTCATTTCATTTTCACCTATTTTCTATGTTAATATGTCTTTTCAAGATATTAATCCACATCCTTATCTGTGTCCAAATGCTACATCAAAACCAGAAGCTAATCTCTATCCCTTCTTCATGCATTGGCAAGAGAGTTTGGCATATGAAAAGCCTCACTACCATTTGTTAGTTAGTCTGTGCCCATGTAGGTGGTTTTCCTAGAGTTTCTAGGTATGCACACTACATTTCTGCTGGCTTCACACAGAAGCCATGTCCTCATCACTATTTTGGAGGGGCAGCTTTCAGATTATAATCAGATAAATCTTAAATAGCACGTACAAACGTACATCCTGGCAATTTATAAAAGGATTCAGATAGAATACCCTCCCTAAGTCTCGCTAGTCACTATTTGCTATTGCTGAAACTACCTTTCTGGGATACTAAGCATCTGAAGATATGACAGTGGTTCCAAGTCCATGAATAATTTCCATTTCCCAAACTAGGAAGTGTTGCTGCCAAAAGCTTTTGGGGTATTTTTTTGTAAAAGCAAAAACAAAACAAAAAAGAACAAAACAAAACTACTAAAAAAGAACCCCAAACCAACCTGTACTTTTGGTGATCTAAAAATGGTTCCTACTTAACATATTTATTCAGCTTTTGGAAGAGCACCTGAATTCTACATAGCTGAGCATCTTACATTTCCTGAGGTTCCATGTCCTATTAAGATATAGCAAAGAATGCAATTAGTGGTTTCCTTTATTAAGCTTATGCCTATGGTTTCTATAGCTTGCTGTACTAGTTAAGTCTCTCCAAAGATGAGATTTATCTTTCTAATTTCAGGGTGGGGTTTATTGCTGTTCAGGCTGTAGCTGTCTTTAATCAGTAGCTGCAAGAGATGTTTATTTACAAGAAAGGGTTTTTTTGAGCAGAGTGGAGACCAGTATAATCTCTTGTTTTTATAAATATTTGTTAAAGATACAGGCAGAATGTCACATTTAACAGTGTAGAAGCTAAAGCTGCATGAGAGAGAACTTAGCTGAAATATGATAAAAGTAGTCCAAGTAAATCCAAGCAATTAAAGGCGGCATATATATCCAAAACATTTCCACAAGAGTATCAAACATGAGCAAACATCTTATCAAAACAGGTAAGGAACTTGCACTTAGATTTTTCAGTTCAGGAGTATTTGTAACCGCTCATATAAATTATGAATTATTACAGAAATAACCTTTGCATCCAAAGCCCATTATTACTTTGCACCACTTCATTTGGCAGAGGAAATTGAGTTCCCTTCAGAACTGCCTTACCACCAGTGATAAGCCAAAGTATCCATTCCAGATCTTTGACATTACAGATATTGGAGAAGCAACTGATCTTCTGATTGTAGACAAGGAAAAAGTTCACCTACAGAGCAAAGTGTTCTGTAGTTCCCTGTTAAGCTGAACTGGAACCAGCTACTGAGTCAGGAACCAACAAATCATTTCAGATCACCCTGACGCTACGTTTTTCAAAGTTTTCACTTCCAGAGAAATATGGTAAGATTAACTTTTTTACACTGACTCTGCAACCAAACCAGATACAGTATTCGCCCACAGCTAGCTGCAAGATAATACTACAGCTTTCATAATAATGCTGATCACCTGTGCCATAGGGCATCACAACTGCTTATAAATTCAACTGGTCTCTTTCTCCTCAATCTTTTACAACAAAGACACAAGGCGGTACTGCTGACAGCTAATGAAAAATCCTCTCTAACAGCAGAAGTACTTGTAGAGCAACAGAAGCTCTTGCACTCCTATACTCAAAGTCCCAAGTCTTAATACCCTTCCTCAAGTTGCGGGCTAAATGCAGGCTGTGATGGCCTCAGGGGGTTCAGGTGTGAAAATGAACTAGCTTCACATGCATCCTGATGGGGCACATCAGCAACATGATGCAAGCTGATAGGAGACGCATTACCCTCATAATCACACTTCCCAGTGGATGCATCTAGGGCACAACTCATTGCAGCAGGGACAGTGACAAGCAAATGTTCAGTCCTAGGAATATAGTGGAAAAAGCTCTTGTCAAGCTATTTGTAGATGGTTTGTGCCTTTCCTCAGGAACGCACTTTCATGAGCTATCTATAGTTTAGGCCCAGGAATAATGGGAATGGAAAACAGATGTCAGTTTTCTATGCCATTCTCTTCTATTAAGGTCTCATGTCCACGCTCATCACTAGAACACCTGAGTGCTTTCCAGCAGTTCGTCAAGTGACATGACTAACATCTGTCGTGTGTTCATGTTCTCGTCCCCTCCCCAGGGGCAGAAGTATGTGCAGTGGAGTGTTTTGTTTTGCCTTTTTTTTTTTTTACTAGACACTTACACAGACTGCTATATGTTATGTTAGGAAAGACAAAGTGAAACACGCACTTTTCACTTAGCACAGAAGGTGGTTTGGTTTGTATTGGTCCTAGTGCCTGTGGGAGTTCAATCCACAGTCCTAAAACATGCTCAAGAAAGTGATTATGTAGCTCCTTGTCTTGCTGGAGTGACTGGTCATAGTAGCCACCTACAGGTCTATCAGCAAATCTTTACTTTTCTTATAGTAAAGGGACATATGATCTCTAGTGTTATGTTACCACAGGAAAATATGGAGGGCAAACTGGCAGGAGAGAAGTGTAATGAGAAAGGATCATGATTTTCCTACTAACTTCAGCATTTGGCTACACTCAGCAAAAACATACTGGCCATACTCTCCCTAATAGATTGGGCCACCTCAGTGGTTCCCTTGCATTCATAATTGCTCCAGATGGGACCATGTACCTGAATTAAATTCCACCTGGAAGCCCCTCAGAGGCAGTGCCGTTCCTCCTCTAAACCAGCACAAGAAACCAACAGGCACTATATTTTTTTTTTATGCAGTCTGTACTAGTTTTCACTTCCAATTTTTTCCTACAATATAAAAAGAAAATCCAGACTAGGCATTTCTACAGGGCTATTCTGTTCTTCCTTTTTGTCTTCTCAAACCAGATGCCAAGGAAGACCACCATGTCTTCACGTTCTATATCTCGCTGTTTCTTCCTTCACTTGCTGATCCCTCCAGTCACTGACTATGACATTTACAGGCCATTTAATTTCTTAACAGAAATACTGAGTCGTAACAGCTCCCTAAAAAGAGCAGCCCATCAAACGTTATCTTTTTTTTTTTTTTAAGATGTTGTTGCAGGACTTGATCCTAACACACTTCATTACAAAACAAGGGCAAAACCTAGCCTTTTCCTAAGGGTTTATTGTCAACACAAAAAACCCAGTGAGACTTAAAAACAAAGGCAAGTGAAGCTGACCCATTTTTAGATGTTAAAATAAAGCACCAGCACCCTCTATCAGGATATTTCAAACACTGGCAACAGAACAGTGATTTATCCTGAATAGAAAATATGCCTTTAGTAGATATTTAGTATGTACTGCAATCTTCGTAAGTCTGCTTTAATTAAAAGTGCTATTTCTGTTTTAAAATTGACATGAACCACTACCATCCAGAGCTTTGCTTCACACAGATATTTTTCAGAGCTGTAGAGCAAATTGTTATGCAGTATCACTCAGATAAAGGCCTGTAATAAGAGAAGTGATAATGAAGACAGCAGCTGTTACTAAATTACAAAAACAAGACAGATTTGTTGGCAAACACTAACAATCTGGGAAACTTTTTTGCAAGTTCAACACTTCTACAAACAGTCCCTATTTGGGTTCCCTCAATGGAGTGTGATGGCACCAGCAAAGTTGCTTCACAGGAAACTTAGGAGGCCCCGCTAACGCAACCTGCTGCTCCTCACACCGATCCCCTTCACAGGGCAGGTAATTGACATTCATCTTGACACTCCATGCAACCCCTTTTTTATGGAAGGGACCATACCATACAGAAGAGGTTCAGAAAGAAAACCTAGATGTCCAATGCCCTCCCTTTCCTAAATAATAGGTGCCACACAGTCAGCAGTAGAACACGCTTCCTTGTTGTGCCTCACCAAAATCCTCAACCACTAGAAGAACAAACCTTCCTCAGTACTGAGGGGCAGTTTTTCACCAGCTCCTTGTATCTAAACCATTAAATCACAGCAGCTTCCAGTCAGTACAGAATCATGCCAGGTGCCAAGCGGAAATCTCAAGGAGAAAGATTTCATAGCCATTCTTCCAGCTTGTGGCAACTACTGTAATGCCACTGGCTTCTTTAGAGCATTGGCGATTTAAACAACTGACCAGATTCATAAGTTTTCCAGTCCCCTCTGATTGTGTACATTTTATCTTTCACAATGACCTTGCCTAGTCAGAGAATTTCCATATGGAAATGATTAACTCATGTCTTTCCCAATTTATTATATTAAAGGGCATAGTGTAGCACAACTACTCATCCATGAGGATTACCAATCACTTCAGGCTTTTCATGTGTGTGCAAGTGTACAACATGGATTTTGAAAATCATTTTATTTGCTGCTTTTTTCCCCCCAAGTCTCCCCAGTAGGTAGCCAAGTACACCCTTCTCTCTTGAAAGGAGCCTCAAGAACTGCATATATTTTTCTTTCACTTTTACCATCATTAAATTGACATTGCTCAAAAATCTGCTTGGTGTCGTGCAAGTTCAAGAACCCTTGCTGAAAAAAATTGCAGTTGCATCTTCAGTGAAGCATTGGGGGCAAGATTACCAGGACTGCTGAAAGGGACAGTGCTGCAGTATGCTTCGAGAAAAGAGGCCAGGAAAAACTCACTCCAAGAGAGCTCATTACTGTTGTATCTGCTCTCAGTTGAGACTCAGTAAAAAGCAACATAAAGGAGATATGGAGAAATTTGTCATGTATGTTTTCAAATACACAGATTGATATGGGATGCAAAGTCTGTGAAAGATGCGTTCTGCACAGAAGCACACAAACTGTAGTTTTGTCCCACACGTAAATAAAGCTATACTTCCTCGAAGTTTCTAGCCCAAAAGAGAGGGGGAAATTTGCATATGTACATAGAAGAACCAGTTTTTAATTAGGAAAAGTGGTCAATCTCTTTGGAGAAAAAATAAACAATGAATTTTGAAGGAAAAGTTTTAATCTATCTACATTTCTAAAAACATTTCAGAGGGGAGACTGCTGTAACAGCTATCATAATCACCTATGCGTGTTCTTTGCCTTTTTGCAGTATTTTTTGAAGGCTTTGATATGCAAAATACTACCACATGGAAACAAATTGCTTTGCCTTAGTTGCTTTGTGGTAACTTCCCAAATGCATGCTATCACCCCATTGCCTTATGTTAAAGGGAGCTTAGCCCTTTCTCATTAAGGGAACTCAAATCTTCCATGGCACACTAAACAATACATACACAAGTACAGTTTCTGCAAAGCATGGTAACACTTTTCTCTCAAAAATATCTAGGCTCTGTGCCTATTTGCCAGCTGCTGCTCAGGTCTTCTAATACTAATGTATACACTGAACATCAAAAGCGAAGGAGGTATATGGTGCTGTAGTAAAGGCACTAGTTTCAGAGAGACAACCACCTATCTTGGAACAATAGGTTCATTGGTAAGACTTACTGGACTCTTCTGCATAAAACCATGGCAAAAGAAAGAAAAAGAATAAACCAGGACAGGCCACAGGTTCAAATCACAGTCACATTGATGAAAAAGATATGCACACAATTAGGTTTCTTCACAGAGATTACAAAGAGCAGATACTCAAAAGTAGAAAGAGACATTGCATGCTACAGTGCACAGCATAGTTAAGCTCCTCCATCATAAACAAAAAAGGACTGTTACTGAGCAAGTGGTTCTGTTGTACATTAGATTTTATATCAAGTGGCACTTCTCGGACAAGAAAGCTGTTTTTCAGAAAAAAATCTTTAGAAAAAAATACTTTTGTAACAAAAAAGAGAAAAGTGGGGAGCAGATAAGGATAGATAATACTCTTAAACACAACAGCTATAAAAGATGTAGATGATAAAAAAGGAAACTTCCTCAGCTCTTTTCAAGGTGATAATAGAACTACACTGACCAGGGAAAAAGGATCAGTCAACATTGACATAATGTTTCATTTCTTCATATATTAGCTTAAATACATTTTATTTAATATACATCAACTGCAAAACAATGATACACAATATACAAATAATTATCTGGGCTTTGACAACATGGAAATGATCCCTGCATCTGCTAAAAGACTTGGTATAAAACGTACACTTACTCATCTTCTTCCATGTTAACCCCATTTAGCAGTTGCTTCCTACCCAAAATGAAATCAGACTAGTAAAAAATAGTATTGCATACACTGCAAGCTTTTTTAATCAGATCTGATTTAATCATTACAGAGCCCACACTCTCTAAGCAGAGGCTGGACCAGAACAGCTCCAATGGAAGGATTGTTTTCTGCTGGGTATATAACACAAACTTGCCCAGCCATGTAATTGCCTGATGGACTCCTAATCTTTTGGGAAGGTAACATTCTTACTAATAATCGCAAAGGACTACTGTCAGCCTTCAGTGGCATTCATTCAGTCCTAACAAAGTTGAGGAGACCTGTACAGTCTCATCAGGAGAGTAGAGGAGAAAGGCACTAGCATCTGATCCTCCAAACATGGGCAAAATACAGAGATCAAATTAAGTAAATGCATGTTATTCTACACGCCTTGCCCAAATAAAGCACAAAGTTGAGCAGCTGGAGCAACAGTCTGAAGAGTAAAGATGAAAAATTCTGGTCCCGGTTCTGCTACAGACACTGTAAATTGAGATTTGCTCTGTGAACATGCTACAACTCAGTTTCCCCAAAAATAACAGGAAGAGTGATGAAACACTCAGTACTTACTTCAGAGAGGGTCCCCAAAACTGTAATCCAAGCTGACTCTTGTGATCACACAACACTCAGCTGATTTCACTGGAACTTTTGACAAGGATCTTCCAGCATAAATTCTATAGCTGCAATGAATATATATAAAATTAGTGAAAGTTTGCTAAGTGCTTAGAGTTTCTGGGATGACAAGTGCTATATAAATGCAAACGATTACTGCTACATCATATTCATCCTGGGAGAACAGAGTGACATTTCTGGAGCTGTTCTGGGAGCTGAGGTGAATAACAGACATTTCATAGTTTACCATAAAATACTCATTTATCTTGAAAGAACAGAAACAAGAAAGTGAAATGGTAAAAAAAAAAAAAAAGAGAAAAGAAAAGTACACCTTATTTTCCTATGAACTGGATAAAACTGTTGGAAACCAGAAGAGCTCCAGCCAAATCAGCCATCAATTGAAGGTGGCAACCAAACATTAGGATTTGTTGATATAACTAGTGCTGGTCATAGGGTAGTAAGCAGGACCAGCATTTAAAAAAAAATTTAAGATAATTATATCAATATTGTCCAGGCAGGTATAGATGCTTATGTTGCAGGAATAAATAGCTTTCACTCAGTCCTTTGGGGAACCATGAGGTGGTTCGGCACTAGTGGTAACCTCAGCAAAACGCCACAGGGAATCTGGCTGATGGTGACTTGCCTTCAAGGAAGGCATGCTCTCCTGCCTCTGAGCTCCCCCTGAGCTGGGATACCCCAGCATGTACATATGCGAGGGCTTATTTTTTGTGAGTCTGCCGCCCCACTCCTTCAGCTTCCAGGTCAGACCCGACACAAACACTTCACCTCCGCAGGCACCGTCCCCTCCCGAGGCAGGAAGCTGACTCCGGGTGGGGAACAGGGGACAGCCCGTCCCTCACCGAGGCAAAGTATTTGGTTTTGTGACAGGAAACTGGTCTTGTCTAGCACTGGGTAGAATTAAACTTTACAAACCCCAAGTTTGGGGGATCTCTGACCAGCTAACAAGTTGTTTTCTTATTTTTGTGAGAAGCAGTCTTCCCTGGCTGTAGCTAAACAAAGAGCTATCCTCCCAAAAACATTTTTCCTCCTCATTGCAAGCACTGAAACTAGCTGTGCCAGCTACCCGTTCACCTGCTCACAGAGCGGATCTCAAAATCCTTTCCTTTCTGTTGCAGCCTTTGGCAGGGGCGGTGGAACATTTGGTTACCTCAGAGATCTCCTGAAGGCCTGTAAAAACCATGCTCTGGAGCGGGCAGGTGAAAGACCCACTTCTGCCCCTCAAATCGCCTTTACAAATAACCGACCTCTGCATTCAGCCAGTGAAAACTGTTATTTCAGGCATTTCTAGCAGCAGTAGAGCAACGGGGATGCAGCCAGAGGCTTGTATGGGCAGCCCTGCTACCAGCCTGGTGGGAGCAAGGCCACACTCCCTGCCATGGAGCCTGCAGGGACATGGAGCAGCCCACACCTTGCTGCCTCATTTTTGGGGGCTGGGGGAGCTTCATCCTGGCAAAGGCCTGCCATCCCCCCAGGGGGCACCCCGTCCCATCCCACCTTCCTCCCTGAGACCACAGCCCTGTTCAGCCCCATTCAGCCCCCCTGTTCTCGAGGGGACTGCTCCTGCCCTCTCAGCTGCCCCGCGGGGACACCAAGCACCAGGACGCCCTGCAAATGAAGCTGTGATAGCTCTCACCAGGGTGCAAGCCCTGCGTGGGCCTGTAGCCCCCTTATAACCCCTCAGGGCTACGCTTGGCCCCGTTCTCCAGGCGCTTCAGTAGGGACTTCAGCACCCACCACTGGGTATGTCCTCTGATGTGCCAGGCTTCTGCTCGGTCCTGCAAATCCCAGTCTCCTCCTGCAGTCCTTGCTCCAAAGGCTGTTGCTGGTGTGCAAAGGGTGGGGGTTATGTCTCTTAAATAAAAGAAATATGTGGCTGTTCTTCTTACTGTGCCCTCATGTGTTCCCATCCAGAGATAACTCACTAACAATTTCCATCATCCTTGTGCAGCTTCTCTGGTTTTCAACGTCTGTTAGTGTGTCAAGGCCGTGCTCCACCCCCCCCAAACACACACACACACACGTACACAGCTCCCAGCCATCAACCGATTCAGAAATAAGGCTTGTTCCTAAACATCACAACAATGACCAGATCAGTCTCTCCTGCACTGCAGACTGAATTTTGCCCCTTGAGCTGCCAAGACAGCTGCTCTCCTCTGGGATGAGGCAGATGACAGTGCTCCAGCAGCAGCAGAGTGGGGAGCCAGGTGTTGCCAGCTGCAGGGATGCTACGGCCACAGCCCCGGAGGATACTTGTTGCATGTCAACTCTGCCTTCAGAAAACCCTGCAAAACCTCCTTCTGTCATACTACCTTCCCAGCACAACAAGGATGACATTCACCCTCTGGGATTCCTCTGGTATTAACAACAGCAAAAGACACTCACTGAAGTAAATGAACACCCAGAAAAATAAACATATTTCCCAAAGTACTGTACAAGACCCAAGCTCTGCTGTAGCTCAAGGCCATGATTTTTAACCTTTAGAAAGTCCAGAGGGTTTGTGAAGTCCAGTTGGTGTTTTATAGCAGATACTGGACTTTATATAAAGTTACTCATATACTGCAATAACAAGTTTTGCAGATGCTGAAAGGCACACAGTGCTTTAAATATTATTGATGGAGAGAGCAAGTAACTGTGCTGGAGAGGTACTAGAGAGTTTATGCTCACTATATGAAAAGTGTGAATACAGCTGCTCTGGAAGCCAGTGGTAACTTTCTCCTCATCTAGCACCCAGCACACTGTCAGTGTAAGGTTAAATCCCAAGGCTTTTCACTGAATATTTATTCTGTAAGACTGCCTGACAATCATTGGTGAATGCTGGCTCCTGTGGTTATTAACATAACACAGTGATGGAATTCTTGCATGGGCGGGGGGGGGGGGCGGGTATGGTGGAAATTGACATTCCTCTGCAAGCTCATTTTAAGACACCGTTTTCCATCTGGGATCATTTTCATCAGCATGACTTCTCCCTCCATTTTCCCATTAAAAGGAACTGGGAATGAACAAGGAATTTGTTTAATCATCTTCTGTGAGATCAGCTGAATTCTAATGCTGTTTGATTACAGCTAGTCACAAAAATGTCAAGTGCATTTCCATTTAGAGTGCTTGCTTAAACAGCCGTGCAAATGGGGACCACCCGAAAATCAGCATACATCATGAGAGATTTGAGCTTCCTTATGGCATATACTTGTTTCAATCCACTCTCTTGCTCTTTAAAATAATGCATTTTCACAGCACATCATTTCCCTAAATGAGCATGATACATCACTGCTGCAGATTGACTCATGAGGGCCATTAATAAAGGCCAGGGTTTCTCAGCAGCTTTTCTCATTGGGAAGGTGTTATCTCACCGTCTAAATTTGTAATGAATATGACGCTTTTAGCCTGTGCCCACCCCACTGTTCCAGCTCCCCTTGTCAATTTGGTTGGAGGCTTTCATTGCACAGGCAGTGGCATCATGTTAGAGAATAAATAATGTATTATTCCTTTCCCTAAGTAAGTAGCTATTCATTTCAAATGCAGCAAAAATGCTTAAAGTGAAATGGTTACCCTTGTCATATGGGACTCACCTCTTATAAAACATCTCTGCCCTGAGTTTCAAACCTATTATATAATTCCTTGTATTACACTGCTGCATGACACACTAGCAGTATTAGACAAGAAATACTAATATTCAGACAGCCCCTGATTTTATGCTTGTAGTTTTCCTGCATTTGTTTGCTGTCCAAAATGAGTAGGACTGATCAGAAAAATGGACTGGAGTCTACAATAAGATATATGAGGAAAAAACCTAAAATCTCAGTTTGATGAAATGTTGTCTATAAAAATGCTTTGGGGTGTCATTTTTTCAGTTTGTCCAATAAAAAAATTCCGGTGTTTCTACTGAAATTCTGATGAAAAGAAAAATGTTTTGTTTAAAAATCTAGCGAGTCTAGTATTTTGTACAGGAACAAAGTGTTTTCTGACACAGTCTGGAAGAGTAATATGCTAGATATCAATTATCTGATTGGGACTGGGATCCCTACAGGGATCAAAATATCTTATAGACATTCACTGAGAACTGAACACCTGAGTCACTGATTGTTTAAATTGCATTATTAAGTGTTAAGCATACTCATTTGAATTGATTAGACTAATGTTTTGGCTCCCATAACAAGATTTTGCAGAGGACACAAAATTTTTAGCTTTCAATATATCTAATTATTAGCTTTGGTGACCTCCTTTCCTCTTTCAGTTTGGGTCTGTGTATTACTGAGAATGGTATATAAGAAATTATCCATGCTTTGGAGGCTTAGAAGAGCGTCGCTAAATTTTGGGAGTGTAGAATTGCACAACAAGCTGTACTGCACTCTCAGCCAGCTGAAAACTATTGTAGGAATGGTATTTCTCATGATGGTACTTCCACTTCCTCTTCTGGTCAAAATTAGGAAGTGCACAGATATTTTCCCGTCCTTTCAAGTTTAACACAGCACTTTTGAATCTTCAGATATTTCCACAGGCTCGAGCTGTGTTCATCCACCACAGGTCCTGGCTCTTCAGCACACTTGTGCAAACTAATTGTTGTTAGTACATGGAGTGTATATCAACTATTGAATCTTCACAGCATACCTCTTCCTGCACATAATAATAGCCCTCCAGGGCATTCACTGTGCAAATATAAAACTGGAGAGATATTTGGAAACATCACTTCCTTATTCATTTGATTCATTATAGAGAGCTGCATCTCAAACCTAACCTGAACAGGCTTAGGCTCTTGTTAGGGCCTGACGCATTTTTAGAGGTTTTAGCTGGTTTAGATGCAATGACTGTATTTATTACTGAGAGGTATTAAAATAAGGATAGTATAGAGC
The DNA here is from genome assembly GCA_008921705.1 of Burhinus oedicnemus. Classification (NCBI taxonomy): domain Eukaryota; kingdom Metazoa; phylum Chordata; class Aves; order Charadriiformes; family Burhinidae; genus Burhinus; species Burhinus oedicnemus. The sequence goes on along the minus strand of VFFE01007878.1, from coordinate 629,261 downwards.
TGTTGGTTAAGAAGTGAGGATTTTTTAAAAAAGAAAACTCTAAAAGAACAAAAGAATAAAAGCCAAATAGAGCAAGAGATCCCTTGCAGGTATACAACATTGCCACAACAGGAATAACAAAGCAGTAGGTTCTCTTTTGTACATGAATTCCACAGAATCAATTAAAACAGAGAATTCAGAATAAGATTGCCCAGACATTTTGAAAAAAGCCCAAAAGCCTAAGATTTATCTAGTTAATTGGACACACTCTTTCTAGGTCTAGATAAGATTCTCTAGCTTTACTCTCACAATTCCCTGTAGTCTGCTAAAGTTTCAGATCTAGCCTTGTCTGATGGAGTTCAAATTAATAACAGTGTCTTGAAGACACAAGAGGTTTGACAAACTTTGCTAAAGGCCAGTCTAATAAATGGAAGGTGCACTAGGTCAGTCAGATCTGCAAACCACATTACTGTGCACACCTGCAAACTATATTGGACCCAGGAGAGGAGTAACCAGATAATTAGGTAGACTGACATTTTACTGCAGGTTGAAGTAATTAGGGATCAGGCAAAATAGGAGAATGACTTTCTAAATCTTACATTGTTGCATATATTGCCTCAGGTTTAATGAGAACCATAGCATAAAGGAGAAAACTTGATACTCTCTGATGTAGGCAAGCTTACCAGATACAGGACCAAGCTGTAACGTTTCGATTCAGCTCTGAAATTCTTCAAATTTCTAAGGGCCAGAATTGATGTCCTGGTTTGAACCTGCATGCAAAAGAGCAGCTAAAATGTTCACAACAGCAACAACAAAAGATCTTAGTGCATTTTCATAGATTGAATATATAGTTATACTATATCGTAGCTCCCAGTGTATTACCTGAGCTATAAGATAAGAACACACCCGGCAACAGCCTTCACTCTGTCTTTGCTTCACAAATCATTCTCCGCACTTTGTCCATGCAGAAGGCGGCAAATAGGACAAAATCCCAATCTGATCTTTATCATTATGCCTCCTAGCCCTTTTCCATAATGTTTTATAACTGTGCATCAGCCACAAGTGGTGACCATATTTCCCATCTGCTGGGGCTAAATGTGCTGTGATCAGTACCAGCAAGGAGAGGCAGAGGGACATTGAGACTGTGTCCAACTAGATTAAAATCTGGAAAGCCACGCTATCCAAGGGATGTATTGATTCTGAGGATATCAGCAACATTTCATGCTGCAAAGCCGCAGTCATGAGCTGAACCATAGCATGTTGGCACCAAATCTGAAACTTGCCTCTTTACCTTTAATTGAACATCCAGCAGTAAAAAAGGAAAAGCAACAAAATGGAGAAAAGCGGACTGTATAAAAGAAGATTAATTGTTTAGTAACTACTGCAGCTCCATAGAAATGGCGTCTGTTAAACAGCGCTCCACTTACCTTCTTATAAAATCTTCTTTGTGGAATTGGGATAAAATACTGCTGCCTCAAAACACAGCATATTGTTGTAAAGCCACTCTGTTCGTTAGAGAAGCTGAAGTATAGGTAAAAACTTTTCTCCTGGCTAAATTACTGCTGAGAATTGATCAAACTCAGCATGGATGGATGGATGTGGAGTTTTTGTCCTCTTAGCAGTTTCCTTTGCTTCATTTTACCTTAACAACTTTAGGGACAAGCTACTACCCTGACCAAAATAGTGGGTCAGACTGTATCACAGGTACCCCAAAGGGGCAACATATTTCCTGTAACTTTTCTGTGCTTTTGGCTGCAAAAGAGCCTGACAGCCCACCTTCATACGAAGGACACCTGCCTGGAAGGAGAAAGTGAGAGCAAGACCCCCCGTCATGTGATCAGTTACCCTCGATTTGTAATGCAAAGATCTGTAATAAGAGCCATCTGTCTTGCACAAAGCCTCCCTCCACTGAACACTTTTACTGCGGGCCCCCAAACCGACAACCAACTGAGACTTATCCCGAGGCAGTCTGCAGATGAGAAGAAAAGACTTGGATTAAAGAGGCACTTCCCAGGATGCCTGCTGAATGGTTTTAGGAAACCAGCCAAGGCACTGAAGCCATTACTCACTAAAGACAAAAATCAACCCAGTTGACAATTATCTTCAAGAACCAAGGCTTACTGCCCAAGCAATGCCCATTCCTCTTCTGCATCAGTCATCCTCCCATTTCACTCGTGCTGTCGTATTCTGCAATAACGGGAGGAATCCCTCTGTGGCAGTATGCATTAAGTAATCACGCTTTCACATACATATCTGTGATAGCAAAATTTCACAGTTCCTGAGATCCTACACTTAAAACAGAATAATTACAATGAATAAGAACAGCACTTTTCTTTTTCTATGAGAGCCTTTTAAAGTGGCCTTACATGAAGAGATCATTTGGAAGTCTGGTCAATGCTACATGTTTTCCTCTGAAGAAAATGCAGTGTCTTAAAATGGATTAGATAAGATGCAGAAAAGCAAAGTAACTTTTTTACACCAGCTGAATGATCAAAATTTACACTAGCTAAAGGTTCTACCCATTAATACTGTGAAGTTCATTAAGCTCTTGTGAGATAAGAGGTATTACACAAATTTGATAGAAAAAGGAAAAGGAAGTAGTATTACACAAATTTTATGTCATTCCATTATCTTTAATACAGGACATGAGCAATGCTGGCTTACTTTTTGCTTACAAATGAAACTCGGATCTGGCAAGATCACATAATCACATGGGACATGTTGTTTGTGTCACATGCCACATTGCCTGCATCTCTCCATCCACTTAGCCAGCACAACATGCGACGTTGCCCTCGGTGCACTGAGGGGCTATCTGTGAGCAGATCCTCAGCAGCAATGCCCATGGAACAGCCTTCTACGGTCAGCAACAGCCCTGGAAGGAACTTCAGAAAAAAACCCTACCACACTATTGGGATGGTATTTGTGTATTGGTACTGTAAGGGTTGTCTGTCTTTGGTATTGTCCCTCGTGTGTGTGTGTACTGACCTCCTGAATGACTTTTGTGAACAAGCTGTACTAAGTGGCAGCATAGATTGGAACCTGGCAGTGGTCCCACAAGCAAGACTGCAGTTGCATACGATTCCTGAAGCAGAAAACTTGTTTCCTGTTGTTTCCAAGAACAGTGGCATATGCCTCCGAAAAGCAGTGAAGGAGCTATAGCTTTCCGCAACTGATGCTATTGCTAGTTATCTTCTCTAATAACAAGGATGTCAAGGTTTAGGCTTGTGCTTCATTCAGCTGAGATGTCTGTAACAGCAGTAATGACTGACGGTGGGGAGTTACGAACAAGTAGGAGGAAATTGCCAAGAGAAGGCAAATTTCAAGGTGGCAATGGCATTGGTCACTGTTTGATAAATCTGTTTGGTAGGGAAGATGGTGAATATATGTGTGCCACTGCATCTTAAGAGGCCAGAAGATTGCCATGTTCATGTGCCTACATATTCCTGGGAAGAGAGCAAACCTGTGACTGGGGGTGGCTAAGGGACAAGAAACCATGGTAGAGTGAAAACAATGGATGTAGAGGGATTGTTAGAGCAGAGGGTCAGTGAAATGGTGGCAAACCACTCCAGTCCGTAAGTAGAGCGGTGTGATTCTGATTCACATCACACATTTTCAGTAAAAGCATTTCTTCACAGTAGCCAAGTGAAGCCGTGCCAACGGTGCCCTGATGCCACTACTGCATGAGGCACACTCAAAGCACAGGAAGGAAGAGCAATCTGTGCAAGGCTGGCTGGGAGACCTGCCAAGCTGGTAAATGACAGGGGATTGCTATTTTTGTCTCTCCAGCTACAGTTCAGTATTTCAGGCCCTAATGCATAAGCTGAAAGTCAGTGAGTAATTGAGGATATCTTGAGACTGGAGGTGAGGGAAGAAAGGAGCGAGGGATTGAGAACTGCCTGGATGTATTCCATGGCATGAATTCAAGATAAAAACTGACCAGCTGAAAATTTTTCAACATTTCAAAAGACTAGAATCATGGTGCAAAAGCATGGCCAATGTGACCTGCTTTCCTCTTTGGCAGTTTGACCAGAAAAGACTAGTCAACCAAATTCAAAATATTCTGAGCCTCAAAGCATGTTTCCTTATGTGACAGACTAGTTATTTTCTGCATTATGGGCATCTTCTTCAGCACCAGCTGAATGAACCACCTGGGGTTCATTCAGACTCTGCTGTTCAGCTACTGGGTACCCAGGGCCCAGTTTTGTTAAGATCCACTGCATAACCCAACTTTACTGTAACAAGTTGTGGAGCTGTTGCTATTGCACTAATATGTGGGTAAGAGAGCACGTGTTGGTTGCAAGAGTGACTCAAGAGAAAACTACCGACGTAAGAAAACATAAAACCCTAAGGAAAAAGAAAAGAGGAAAAGTCAGAAGTCAGCAACTCAACACGTGAAAGGATCAGCCCTTATGTTTCTCATGCTGTCAACTTGTTAATCTGAGCTGTAGATCAGGATCCATGATGCTTATTGTTGTGGGAATTTATATGGAATAAAAACATCATCTTCACATTTTACAACTCAGCTGTATTTTATGTAGGAAGAAAAACATCAACCAATTCTATATTTTCAGTTTACTTGTGAAGTCTGTAAATAATAATACAGATCTATCCTTTTATGACACCTAGGTATCCCCAGGAACTGACACAAAATTAGCACACAGGGACTCCAAGAAAAAAAACATAGCTGATTGCAAATTCTTGCAATTCCCAAAGAACAGCTGATCACTGACATTTGGTTTCAAGGTATTCTGTGATTTTCACAAAATATTATTGCACCAAGTTTTATCAAATTCGTTTGTTCAGTATACCACAAACTCAAGCAAATATAAATATAGCATGACCTTTTATTTCCAAGGCACAAATGACAGTGATTCAGTTTTGTCATAGTCTGCCTGTAAGTCACAGATAATTATATACTATATTTGTAAGGAAACTAGTCCATAAATCTGTAAATATAGCACTTTAACCAAGCTTCAAGGAATGAACAGCTGGGTAGAATTGTAATGATATATAATGTGGGAGCATAAAAATTGAAGCCTTTCACTTACCTAGTAAATTTTCTGAATTTTATATTTCTGTTCTCTTCTGTAATTTTTATTCTTAACTATATATACAGAGGACATCAACATCTATGAGTATGGTAAATCTGAACAGGTCTCGGTTGATTTGTAGATACAAAAGACAGTGATTTTCTTAAGCACTTTATAAAAAGCAAAGGGAGCACGTTAGGGTGTATCATCTCAAACGCTGGCACTTCACAGAGTTTAGGGTCAGGTGGACCTGATGGTCTTCCTTCAGTAGCAGCCTTGGAGGTTCAGCTGGGCTGGAGAATTTGCCCACCAGCCCAGTTCTGACTGCGGTTCATTCATTCAGGAACAAATGAACAAACCATATTTTACAGAAGGCATTTGGGCAAGATTCATCTCAGCCAAATTTAGGCACTTGAAAAGGTGTGTCTGAGGCACGAATCGTTTCATTCAAGGATAATCTGTCAGGTGAATCACTGGCTGGAAGTGCCCATTTCTCCCCATTGACTATAAAGGCAGTCTCAAGCAAGGATGTTTATGATTTAGATATGTAAAGGTATGTGAGATATCTTGCACCCTGAGTCTTCACCTGAAAGACCAAGGACAGAGAATGCCTTGTTTATGCAGTCAGTAGACTACCCCTTCAGTAGTTTGCGCCACTCTCACTGCAACAGATTGGGGCTACCTTTCAATTAGACTAGCTTGCCTGTAATTTCCAGCTCATTATGACTTTTCTCTGGCAAATGGAAGATCCCTTTAATACCAATAATTTTCACAATAAAAATGCTTTTACATCTGCCAACCGTATCATCACTCTGTCTTCTACTCAATCTTTCACTCAATTTAAATGTTGATTTCAAATTTACCTATGCAGATGAAGATTCCTTAGAAAAAACACATTGACTATGGACTGATGTGCTCTGAAGTGTAGTCATCTCACTGAAAAATTGGCAACTGGCTTCTTTCTTGCACTGTAAGATATTTCTAATGCTTACTAAGTATGGGAGGGTTTGCTCACCTTCTGCAACAGAAGTGCATGAGTATGATGCAATAGGGAAAAAACTACATTACAAGCAAATTAATCTGCTTTGAAACAGTAACAAAAATTCATTTTAGATGCCAAACAATATTTATAACTTTAAGTGTAAATTGGTACAGTAAATATTTTTTCCAGTTTATTGATCTACAGAAAAAAAAAGCTAGATTTTGAAAAGCTAGATTTTGCAGGGAGATGTCCTATTACTGTCTGTAATTATATTTGTGTGAAACATAAACACTTAGTCATATTTTCTGCTTAGAGCCTAATGGCATTGTTCTGGGCATAATATACACTTTACCGGTGAAAGCAAAGCGAAAAGAGATATACTGTTCCCATAGTAATAACAAATAGTAATAACATAGTAGTAACAAAAACACTGGCTTCAACAAACATCTTCCTTGTGGAAGTTCAATGTCTAGGGATAAGAATGTAAGTATAGACCACAGCATCAGAAAATAATACACTAAAACACTAGTAGTTCTATCTGTTAAATTTTTTAATCCAAAATTTAAAAACCAAATCCTTAAAAAATAAATGAATTGATGATTTCTTCATTCATGAAAATTCCAGAGCAAAATGTATTATCCTGAATCATAGAATAGTTTGGGTCAGAAGGGACCTTTAAAGGTCAGCTAGTCCAACCCCCTTGCAATGAGCAGGGACATCTTCAGCTAGATCAGATTCCCCCGTCCAACCTGACCTGGAATGTTTCCAGGGATGGGGCATCTACCACTTCTCTGGGCAACCCGTTCCAGTCTCTCACCACCCTCATCGTAAAAAATTTCTTCCTTCTATCTAGTCTAAATCTACCCTCTTTTAGTTTAAAACCATTAACCCTTCTCCTATCATAAAGGCCCTGCTAAAAAGTTTGTCCCCATCTTTCCTGTAGGCCCCCTTTAAGTACAGGAAGACTGCTATAAGGTCTCCCTGGAGCCTTCTCTTCTCAAAGCTGAACAACCCCACCTCTCTCAGGCTGTTCTCATAGCAGAGATGCTCTAATCCTCTGATCATCTTTGTGGCCTCCTCTGGACCCGCTCTAACAGGTCCATGTCCTTCTTGTGTTGAGGGCTCCAGAGCTGGGCACAGTATTCCAGGGGGGACTCATGACAGCAGAGTAGAGAGGCAGAATCACCTCCCTCAACCTGCTGGCCACGCTTCTTTTGATGCAGCCCAGGATGCAGTTGGCTTTCTGGGCTGCAAGTGCATGTTGCTCGCTCATGTCCAGCTTTTCACCCACTAGTACTGCCAAATTCTTCTCAGCAGGGCTGCTCTCAATCCCTTCATCCCTCAGCCTATATTGATACCAGGGATTGCCCTGACCCAGGTGCAGGACCCTGCACTTGGCCTTGTTGAACCTCATGAGGTTCACATGGGCCCATTTCTTCAGCTTGTCCAGGTCCCTCTGGATGACATCTCATCCCTCAGGCATGTCAACTGCACCACTCAGCTTGGTGATGTCACCAATGGGAAGGAACCCATTGATTTCAGCAGACTTTGGGTTAGGTAATAAAATAAGAAAGACCAAAACAGTGGAGAAGGAAATCTGCTAATTGTATGTTCAATCCAACTATGAAAAAGAGTTGCCAAAAATATTGACAAACCTATTATCAGAGAAAATTTGACAGAATTAAAAGATTTGGCTTATTTAGGCGAAACTTATAAAATCTATTTAGAATTTGATACCTGAACTAAGAGCAACTTCCAAACTTTTTCAGAGGTCACTTATCAGTACTAATTGTATCACATAAAAGTTTCTGTTGAAAAGATTACTGATTTTGTTTTTATCTTGCTCCAAATGGATCTCAAACCACTGCCTACAACACAATACATCTGCCATCCAGGTTTAGACATACACACTAGATATCTGTCTTTATACTGAAACAGACTATTGCACCAATTGGTATGACCAACCTCTTCAAATCAGTTCAGACTTGGATTTAAGCTTAACAGTTAATTTCTGTTTCTACCATATGACAAAGCAAACATTTTTCATGGCAGTTCATGAGTATGAAAAATTTTTAATCTTATCTCTGATTCTGCAAAACAGACCAGTATAGCATTAGTTAACTAAAAAACACAAATTAACTTTTTTCTGAAGTCTCACTAGACTTTAACTTTGAAAAGGAAAATATTTTTGAGAGATTAGAGATGTGAATTTTGCTTCACTTTTAGGACATGATAACATTATTCTTCATTCTGTTTCTGAATAAAAAAAGTAATCCTGCACTTCTAGAAAATATTGAGAAGTTTTTCAAAAGGAAAGTAAGAGGTAAATTGTCTTCATATAGTTTCTTAGATCCAGGCTATGCACATGTACCTGCATCTTGTCTTGAGAAATGGCAATTCCATGAAATGGGATTGATATTTCTTCTTAATCAGACAGACACATCTATAACTCCAGGCAGGTATCCTTGCATTCACTCATTTCCTCAGTGTTTTTGCAATTGAGGGAAGATTTTAAATAACAATGTTCCCTGATTCAGCAAGACTTGTTTTAAAGATTCTTTGGCAAGGAAGACTCTTAGGCAAATGAGACTGTTGTGACTGGGAAAACAAGCATCTCATAATCTTGAATCCTTGGAAATTGAGTTTGCTTTCTTTCACACCATCATGGAAAGCAAAATACAAAATGTTGAGCTGAAGGCATGACATGACAACAAGAAAAATAAAACTGTGGAATATGTTGCAAAAATGTCCTGCAAATTTTCACCTACCTATCTGTATCTTGTTAGGTTGATGATATTCCTTATCAAAGAGAAGTGTTCTCTCGTACTTGTCAGAATACTTCTTGCTAAGCTCTGCTCTCCAGGAGGACTGTCTGATGACAGATCAGTTGTAGCTTTTCAAGCTATCAATCTCCTAGGCCAGCTGGGAATCCCTTCTTATAGTCAGTTCCCCAAAAGATTTAGCTTAGGATATTCAGAGTGGTTCAGAAACTCAAAAGAAATAAAATATATTAAGTAAATTCTTGTAGCTGTATAATACTTTTTGAAATTGATTTCTGATTCTTTCCAGTCTTCCCAGTCTCACCATTTGGCTCTTCTTTCCAAGAAATTTGCCAGCAGTTTATTATTAGTGGCTGAGATTTAAAGAATTCCAGTTAAGGAAGTGAACTACTTGTTACAATTATTCTTGATCAAAACCAGAGCTTTGGTAACATTTCATGTCCAGTTCTATAAAATTAGGGAAAATAGCTGACAGTCAGGTGTGTGTGTCTAAAATTAGTAATCTTTCATTCTATTCATTAGAATGGAAACTACTTGAAGGCCAAGAATGCTATTTTAATAAATACACTTTAGGCCAGGAAAACCTCTTCTTTGAATTTAAAGTGTTTTGGCATTTAGATCAGAGATGTTTGCTGGGAGAAACTGTATAAAGCTTCTTTTTATGATTATTTTTGTTTTCAACCACTTTTAATGAACAATGAGTAGGAAAAAGATACAAGAAAGGGAATAAAATAAAACACATGGAGGAGTCTCTACTGGAATGACACCAGTATAGACTTGCAGCAGATAATTTAGTTAAGGCACACTTGCATGGTTTGCTTAGCTGAGCAGAACAAACAATCAGATAAGCTGGCTGGAGCATATTCACAGTCTTTCATTGAAACAAAATAAAAAAAGCCAGTTCCACAGTATGCTGAACATTGACCCTAAGACATGTAACAAACAGAAACTATGATTTATTATAGCATTTATATTACAGAGAATAGTATATCAAGGAGCAGCAGTGGAAAAACGCTTTTTGATTGTCTTGTAGTTCATCCTTTTCTCTCTTCCATCATTGAAAAAGAAATAAAACAGTGCCATTGACCTACAGGTTCCAGGTTTCCAGTAGCACAGCGTAAGCTGTAAAACATGCTCTATTCTCTGATTCTGTTTGCATGCACACTCAAGTTGATCAGAGCATCTTTTTCACATTCAGTGGGCTAAACCAGAAGACAAGAAAACAAGGAAAAGGAGTGACTGGCAGGCAATTGCACCAAATGGATCATATGCATTTTTTAATGGGCGTGCTGGATGCTCTCTTTAAAAATGAGATAATAACCCGAAAAGATTAATTATGTATGAATGCAATTCTGTGATGTCTGTCTCTCAGAAACTACATATATCCTTTTTTTTAAACTGGCATTTATGTGTATACCAGGTATCTGAAAGCAAGGCAATTTCCTTTCTTATAGTGGAGTAACTGTGACACAGGGCTATAACATGAGTCATTACACAAACTTATGTACCCTCTCTCATACAGACACGCATGCAGAAGCATGTGTGTATCTATACCATGTATTTTAGAGTCATGGAGCCTTCCTAAGCTTTAGAACTTCTGCAGTTGCTACAGAATAGCTCAGCAGTTCTGGAAGTGATTTTTTTTTCTTTGAACAGACCACGTAACTATTCTTACTAAGCACTGATTAGAGGATCCACCCACATCCTTTCTTGCCAACAGGAAACATTAGCTATTGAGAGATGCAGCGTACCAGGCTAAAATATAACCGTAGTCAACAGTGCTTTCAAAACCCAAGTCACTGTATCTACATCAGAGCAAAATGATTTCCATGTTAAAATCACGCAGTTTTGGAGTATGCTTGATAGATATCAAGCCCTTCTGAAATATACTTGGTAGACGTAGGTGTTATATTCAGTCTAATAAATGAATACTATTAACTATATAGGTTAGCAGATATCTCTTTTTTTAAATCTCTACCTGTTCCTGCCTTTCCAAGTATACTCAACAAACATACTTTCATCTTCATCTTTTAGACAATGTTCCTTCCACAGTCAGAGTATTTTTGTACAACAGAACTAATATTATTTCTCATGATTAAAGTAACACAGAACCTAAATAATCCCTATAATATGAATCATCTCCTGTGATTTTTTCTTTTATCTTCCAACATTAGATCTACCCAATATAAAGCCCTCAGGAATGCCAGTGAACAGAGCTCTCTCTAGCTAAAATCTTCCCTTGGCAAACAAAATTTTGGCCAGGCTCCAGCTCTTCTCCAAAGTAATCTATGACTTACATTTATTTTATATATTTTTTTCTAGGATGGAAGTCCAAACAATGATTGTTAAACACATTCCAGAGGATAATATTAACCTTGGGAAAAGTTATCCCTTGATGAATAGTTACGAAAGTTGCAAACAGCAAACAAAAGCCTAAAGAAAATCTAAATGCACTCCCTGTCTTGCATCTCAAGTTTTCCTTTACTCTCCATCTTATGGTATAAAACTATTGGTTTATCCATCCTTGTCCTGCCTCGTCTTTCCTCACCTTGACTCAATTGTTGTCACTCCATGCAATTAAAAAATGTTGACAGTAGAAAGGACCAGAGGGCTTCTTAGAAGGCCACTCACACATGGTGTTTATGAAAGATAGATTCAGACACACTACATGCTCACACATGCACACATATAGACAGTTAAGACAGTTGCTACCAGCAGCTGCTGCAGACAGAAAATGTTTGGAGAGTTTAGCAGGTACAATTCAATTAGTGCATGCGCTCTGCAAAACCGTTGCTCAGGAAGGTTTTCTAAAAAAACGCCAAGCCAGGCCAGATTTGGGTCTATTCTGCCTTCAAAATCGCAGCACATTTTACCTTTTTCTGAAAAACTAAGTATGTCCAGATGGGTGCATGCATGTCTGCCAACATATTTGTCCTGCCTTCATTACCTGTCGCACACCAGACCTCTGACAAACTCCACTGCCAAAATGATCTTCTTTTTCAAATTATCTGACCTTATCACTGGCCACCATGAGCTGCTCTTTGGTTGCTTCTTATCCAGTTTACCAACTTAAAGTCTTTGTCATCACAGCCCCTGTCCCCCAACTCCATTTCAATATGCATTTCCCAATTCATCTTTCAGCACTCATCCCAATTCCCACAAAAGTATCGGTATTCACATTCTCAATTTTTTTTGTCTTTTACTGCTTACTATATGTTTGACAAGACACACAAAGACTTTCTAAAGGCTTCATTCCCACTGACTTTCCAGTAGTACAGAATCAACTTTATAAGGGATATTAACGCTGAGAGCACATTGAAATACCTACAACTGGTATTCTGAGCATTTCCCTTTGTCAAATCCTCTGATTTTTTTCCGCATAAAAATGTCATGTCAGTCAATGAGGAAAATCCAAAAATGACATTTTTGTCATTTGGTACCCATGGGCGTCTTTAGGTGTTCCAGCACCTTTGCCAGTTTGCGTACCTCTGAAAGGCACTGCCAGATGGGGAGTAATATTGATTTATACAAGGGGAAAGACCGACCTGAATAGCTACTACAACAGAGAAAGCTTTCTATGAACGTACAGCTATGGCAGCTGGTGGCTTTTCTAGCATGTTTAGGGCACTGAGATCTCCTTTCTAGGAAAAAAGCATCACTGCAGTTACTATTATTAAGCCCTGACAAAAAGCACCAATAAATTGTCTTTTCACATTCTTATTTGGTGTGACATTGATGACTACTGCTTGATTATATATGTAAATAAAGTAGTGGCCATCACCTTTCTATGATGATGTTGCTCTGAGTTAATGATGAAGTGGGACATGGGGAGGATGTGGGACATGTCAGTGCTTATGAAGATTTATTCAGTAGTGACATTTGTTCAAATGTACTTGGCGAAGTCTTAGGTTTCATTAGTTAAAGACATAAAGCAGTCTGCCTGATTAAAGGGAGAAAAAGCAGTGGGGAGCTCACATAAATTACTACAGCTCAATTAGGTGCAGACAGTTTAGTGAGTGTTTATTACCAGTAGAAAGGAAGATTTTCCAATTAGATTAAAAGGTTTTGAAAACAACTCTTATAGTGCACAGTGATTTAGACCCATTGCTGGAATAATACATTGTGAGAAGCTGCATTGATTAAAAGTAAGATGGTAAGTTATCTGCATTGTTTCATTGTTTATCAATGGAGCCCCTGCTGCCTAGGTACAATTTACCTCACAAGATCAATGTCTGGACTTGGCTAATTTTCTCCTTGCCCTGAAGATTTATATGGATGTAAAGGGCATCTACATCATGGCTGAAAATACCAATGAGATTTATTTGGGATAATCATCAAGGAAGTGAAGTTTTATCAATCACCACAAGTGCACCCAGGCCATGCTGCGCCCTTCAGGCTGGCATCCCTGCTGCAAAGCTAGGTTTGAAGAAAAGATGTTTTAATCAGAAGGAAACTTAATTCCACTGAGGTTCCACAGGCTCATTGTGAACACTGAAAAGGCATTAAAACAAAAGTGGAAGTATATAGAGTGCTCAGGCAGTGGTCAGCCAATGTTTTTGACAACTGATTGAAGGTACTTGGTGTACAGTGCAAGCCTGTGATTCATGAATCCCAGCATCCAACAGCACAGAATGTGACTTCCAACAGTGCTGAGCTAGCTGGAGTCCAGGTCTGCTTTGCCAAAGGATTTTTGGATATGGGCTGTGAAAGGTAGGGGGTCATTGTCCATGGCTCTGAATGACTGATTGTTTCCCATGTGGAATGGCATGGGGAAGGGCACGGGGGAAGAGGAGCAAAGGAAAAGAAAATGAATGATATTTAAATTCCTTATACTCCTACTGTGCGCTTCAGATCACACAGAGGCCTGCAGCTGCTTCTAATCCCTCTCTCCCAGAATTGTTTATTGTGAAGACTGGAGGAACTGAGACCAACAAATGGAGAAATAAATACAATAATTCTAATTTTACATGTTTAGTTTAATAATGACAAAGTTCCACACTGAAGTCTTTCTTTTACCTAATGTGTAAATAGAACTCAGAAGAATCCTAATGTTACAATATTGAACTCTCATATCTTTATTTCTTTTCCCTGCAATATTTGCACATGCAGCATTTCTCCTCTGTTAATGCAGGTCCCCAAAGTCTAAGTTTAAATCAATGCCATCGGAGATGCTGACGCTGTTCGACTGACTGCCGTGAAAGCAGAACTGTGCCCTTCCTTTTGGCTCTAACGATCAGTCCTTCTGCCTTCAGAAAAGTGTGTGTGCATAGGGGTGGTGCTGAGGGAGAAGGACCTATGGCACAGCATCCTTGACAGAAAAATGAAAACTGGGTACGCAAGGGTTATTGTCCTGCATTGCACTAACTACAGCCATGCCTCAGTGTATGGTATGTGTTCTCCAAACACACATGATACTGAAAAGCCGGTTAAAATACACTCTCTAAGACTTATTTTGAAGTTTTAGAAAGCAGGCGTTCTTTATTACAGCGCTGGGTGCACAGGGGATCGTTCCACCTATCGTGCGCACCCAAGCTTCTTTAGGTTGCATCTTAAATGTAAGTATCTCATACATATTCATGAACAGGTAAATCTTCCCGAAGAATAGGTGGTATCTTTCAAGAACTAATTATCATAAAATTCACTCCTCCTTGTGCAGGCGCAGTCTTATCTGGTGGTCTTCTTCGGGGGTCTTCTGGATGAAGGCTGTCAGTCTTCCTCGTTGTCAACTCTTCACCTTTCCCAAATTGTAGCATTGTCAAACCACAATACTGGTTTCTTCTGGTTAACTTGCTTGTTAGCTCCCCTATCTTTCATATATCACGTAGCCTTTGACCTTGGTTTAGTCATTCGGGTGATAAAACATCTTTTATCTTGTAGATTCATGTTCTCAGTTCCTCCCTCCTTGGGTTTCAGTCTCTGTTTTCATAGCTTAGCAGCATTTTAAGTTCATGTTATCTTTTGGCTAAGTACACTGTATAGTCTGCTATAGTTTAACTTTATGGACTAGTTTATCCCTAAACTACGTTTGTCATTCATTTTCTAAAATACATCCTATATCACACAGAAACGTACATTCTCCCTGAAAAGGCTTTGTGACATTTACAGACAGTAAATGGGCGGTTCTTCTGTATAAACATTTTGTTGTGTACAAAAACATTATTTAAAAGCACGTGTGTAAGCACAAACTGTTGCACAAATGGCATACAACAAAATGTTGGTTGTTTTTAAAAATATGGTTCATTGAAGCTGCAACAGCATGGTACTTACTCATGTGAATAATCCCATTGTTTTACATGCATGTACTCACTGCGTGCTTCTAAATTACACATCTGAGCCCTAAAAGTCTTAGTTCCTACCTCATAATGAGCAGAGTTCAAGTAGTCCATATTCAAAGTGCTTTGGTCTATACAGTTAAGCCACGAAGATTTCCCTGGGGCTTCTTCTCTACGTTTCAGTAGACATCACTGCCCTCACCATAACTACACTTCACCAAAACAACCAGCAACCATTTTTCAACAAAATAAGGCACATTCAAACCCCTCCAGGCACCCCAGATAGTACCTCTTTACCATATTGAATAACTACTCATGAATAAAACACTGGTATTCTTTGTAATGTAAACACCCTGTTGGTTAGCAAAACTGGGCTTTGATTTGTTCTCTTTATAATTGAAGGTCTTGTCATTTAAGGAAACAATTAATGTTTGTTACGAGCAACTTGACTGTAAATGACTCCTACTATTACACTAAATACATTTAATTATGATTTATTGGTGCATAGCAACCTTTCGTAACATTGTAAGCCAACATCCATTTTTGCTTAATTAAACTCATTATAACAACACTTTGCTACATAAAGGGGGGGGGAAAAAGGAAAAATGGGTAAAACCCAAAATTCCATAATTAACTGCTCAAAATTAAGGTCATAATGTAACTACGTAGCAGATTTCCTAGTATAAAACTGTTACTATTACTAATAGGAGAAAAATCTGGAAAAGATGTAAATATATAAGAAGAGGACCCAGGATTTTGGTCTTAGCTATAGAATTAAAACACTCTTGAACATGCTGAAAGTCATGTCTTGGGACAAAGGCATCAGCATTCTGCGTTGCTCAGATTGTTTATTGACTTTTCAGTAGTAGAATTTCCTGCATTGTCTTGACTGTTCTCTTCCAAAAAAAAAAAATCTCGGTAGAAAAGATTCCTTTTTATTAAGGGCTAAATATACAGCACCTGTACCAACTGCCTTTGCCCCCACAACTGGTGACATAACATTTCACTACAATTTCTTAAAATTCAGTGGTAAAGAAGGTTAAATATAGGAGATAAGGATTTGAATTATTAATCTCCAATAAACCTAAATCCTCCTAAAATTATATCTAAGCCATTTCAAACTAAAAATAAAATCTCTGAATATAATTCTGCGTGAAATGTAGTGTGACACACATTATTTTGTTTTAAATTTACCAGCATTGTGATTTGACATTATTCACACTAAGTCTTTAATGGGGACATGGTCAAAACGATGTGTGAAATGCATGTGCTTAGATCCTTCTCTTTCTAACAGGATTTAATCATGCAACTCCTGGGTGGAGATTAAAACTTTAGCCCCCACACAACCCCCTTCCTTTCCACTGTTAATCACGAGGTCAGAGCTAAACTGCAGCCTGTCAGTACTTCTAATGAATATGTTTTACACATCATAGCTGGTTGCTTGCTCAGCAACAGCCTGTGCTATCTGGAGGCCAAAGATAAGTGCTCAGGGATTACCTTTAAAACAATCCCCCCAGCTCTTTTGTCACTAAGAGCAGAAAGTGGGAACAAAAACAGTGCTGTAATCCTTACTTCTGTGGACTGCCCAAATTTTAACAATTGAACGTTCAGAAAAAAGCACTTGAAAATCAAAGCTCAACAAAAGTGCCTCGGCTGTTGCAAGGTCAGGATGTCTGGTCCAACTCCCTTCCCTCTCCCTCAACTCCTGCCTGTTGCCGCCACGTGAAGGTAATGCACTGCTGGCCCATATCTTGCACAGGGCAATGGAGAACAGAGGGCTGAGCGTGGAAACATGCGCTGCATGCCCTGCCCAGGCTCCTGGGGAACCAGGCAGCCCTCCAGACCAACTGGTTATTATTTCAGCCACATCCATGGGGGTGTACGGCATTGGGTGTCCGACTCCTGAGACCTTGTTACCCACAGGTCCTCTCACTGCCCCGGATTTACAGGGCCACTGCTGCACAAAAACTGCTTGAAGGGCAGCATTTCCCCTTGTCGGAGGGGAAGACTCACAGAAATGGCCTGACTTGGTTTTGTCCCTTCTGAAAATGAATCTTTCCAATTTGTTACTGTGACCACAGGGGTTTTTTTAAAGGAATTCATAAGGTATACAGGTGGATACAACTATGACCGTAGCATCATCACATCCACTAGTCAGAGCTGGTTTCCATAAAACTTCTTAATTTCTCCACACTGTGCCAGTATCTCTCAAGGGCCATAAAGCACAGTGCTGTACTCTGTTCTCTTCAGTGTCTTCCAAATACAGAAGCAGAATAATATGGATCTCTGCCCATTCAACAGACAAAGAATTTAATTGATCAAGCAGATTAATTATTATCTTACCTTGCAATTTCTTCTAAGGTATTAGTAAATATTAGCTGTAGCTTGTACTTGCTCTTCATGTGAAAAAAATTTTTTAAAAGAAAAAAGAAAAAAAATGCTAATCTGTTAAGTCCAGACAACAAAAAATACGGAATGAACAAAAATTTTTCCCTTCCTTCCATTGGATTACCTGAAAAATCCTCAAACAAATTCTGTGGTAACTGTGACTTAGTAAAGAGAAATTTCACATTCATGCTAGAAACCCAACTGTGTACTTGAAGCACCAAAAAAGGGCGAGAAGAAAAAAAGGAAAAGAAAAAAAAAAAAGCAACCTCAGAGGAATTGAAAGGATGGCATCCAGTCAAAACACAGTATCCAGTGTACCACTGTAGCGGCACCTTGGAATGCAAGGCAGATAGCAGCCTCACCGACGGGCCTGAGAAGCAATGAGCAAGGACATAGATAAAGAAGTAGAACTGGATCTCAGCCAGACCATAACAGGGGTTCAAAAGTACACAGCTGTGTGTGGGTGCATGTGAAAAGAGCATAATCAGAACACTGATTGTGCATGGCTGGATGTTTATGTCCTGGAACACCGGGACATGCTGGATGTATGGGAAACAGAAAGAGCAAAGTATGTGAACACCCTGTTTGGCTGCATAGTTGAGATCCATATCTGTATCTGTAGCTATATAACAGCAGCTCCTGTGAATAAAGTTGGATTTAGTACACCACACGGACTCAGTGTTAATCAGACCACTGCATACCACCATGGAGCGAGAAACTCTTTGGGATATTTTAATGATGTAAGAAGTTATATTTGCTTATAAACTTAATTGAAAAGAGCTGCATCTGCTGAGGCAACAACCAGCACCATGGGCTTCAGCTCTCAACACACACATATTAAATTCAAAACTCTGCCTACAACATGCTTTGTATACACTGTGACTTGTTCATTTGTACAACTGTGGCTTCCACATATTTCCCTCTGCAGATTTAGAACTGCAGGGAGAAGGCATAGAAAGACCACATGCCTATTCAGCAAAGAAAATCAACCTTGATTTACCATCTGAAGGGCTGCAAGGTCGCTTAGCTGCCGAGCGCCCTGTCGTATTTCTTACCCTGGAAGAGCTCTCTAGGTTAATGGGTAAACACCAGTCCACCCTAGATGTCACCTCAAATCGGGAAGCACTTACTCAGGTCAGTCACCAGGGAATAGCAATATTGTTGTGGACCATTGCACACTGTGATTCCTATAGGTGTTTTGGCAGCATCTGCCATGCACAAATGAAAGCATCTCATGGCTGTTCTCCTGCCACCACCACATATATACCACCAACACTCACATGCCCTTTTTATCACTTCATTCACAAAAGTCAAACATGCAAACAAATGGGTAATTGCATATGTAAATTTTTTTTTTCTTTTTTTTTTACCTATTCTTTTGCAATGTGTCTCCTGCGCTGCTCCATTCTCAACTTTCAAATACAGTCACCACAGCAAGGGGAAAAACTGTCACTGACAGAAAACACACCAACAGCTTGTTTTAAGTATTGCCAGTCAGGATGCTTTTCTGGAAATAAAAAAAGCAGAAATAGCTGAGATATTTAAATTTTACAATGAATTATTAACTCTACATGGCAGATAATTATTCTAATATTTTGTATAATGATACCGGCTCTTATTAAAATGAATGGGATGATCAGCCAAATCCTTTAAATCTTAGCACAGATTTTTATAACAAAATACTTTCTCTTCCAATATCACAACACTAGATCCCATTATTAACACCAACGGGAGCTGCTGTACTAAGAAATTTGTGTGTTGCTTCTTTTGTGGTGTTTAATATAACAGAAGTCTTTACAATCAAGTCAGGTATGCTCAGCACTTCAAAGAAACATGTTCTAGATTAATGAAGCAGGACAAATCTACAATGAGTTATTCCAAACCAATGGCTGATTAGAATATTTTTCATCCTAAGAGCTACGGATATCCAATAGACTATGGTGACTGTGCTATGCTGGGTGTTGTTTAGTTACCTTATAAATGCAGCACTTACTTTCATACAGCTCTTTTTTTTTTCTTTTAGAGACAAGAGAAATGTTTTTTATCAATGCTCTACTTTCAAAAATGTTTCAAAACATGTTTCCATGACTGCAGAGCTTTGTTCCCATTTTGAGTGTGCTGGTTAAATGAAGAAAGTTCATGAATTCTTTTGTGCTATGAATTTTGCAGAGCTACGATCGCTGGGAATGACTTTGTAGTAGGAAGAGCTCTAGTAGCTAAGCACTGACTTTATTAGGTTGTGAGAAAAAGAGGTTATCAATGACTACAGTGAATTTAAGACACTTTATTGCTGAGCGTTGCAATGATATATTGCAGAATGCTTTTTAATTGGTAGTTAGCTTTCAGTGTTTTGCTAAGACCTGCAGTTTACATCTATTCAGCACCCACATAAAATCAGTTTTACATTTGCACTCAAAATTATTAGTCAAAATTAACAGGCAAACATACTTTCCATTTTCAAAACTTCTTATTTATTAAAGCTTTCTTTTTTTTCTTGGTTCTACCCCACTGGTCAAATATCAATATGCAAAGACATGGAGCAGTCATTTATGTATTACATGTAAGCACTTACCATCTACCTTGTGGGTGTGCCTCATTCCAGAAGACTCGGCTTTTTTCATGGTTAGATGGTTAAGCTTTTTTCTTTTCCTTTCAGTTGTTCATCCTAATGCCTCCAGCACCTCTAAGAAGTGGTACCAGTGACAACAAAGATGGAGAAAACTTGTTAAGCTATGTTATGTAGGTCATCCTCTCGGTCTGTTCTGTGAAAAATATTCTCAATTACTTTTTCCAGTTACTATCTATTTAAAAGAAATACTGTAGAGGGTGTGAGTTACTGGATAGCGTTTTCAGTCTAAATAACTGGTATGTTTACTTCCAGGTTCTTATAATGGGGGGGGGGGGGGGGGGGAAGAAAAAAGAATTCTTCAAGTCATCAGCTTGCACACATCTTATTATAGCAGCCTCTCCACTGAAATTCATGCATGCTGATGACAACGCTGGTACACACACATGTCATCTGAGCTGTTTATAGCCACTCTTTCATTTAATACGTCTCATCTGCCAGACTTTTTTGCAGGTTTTGTCTACTTTACCATGTTATCGTTTAAGTCTTTATCTATAAATCAAACTGATATGTAAACCACTTTGTCATCTTTTGTTTTGAAACAGATGTACAGTAAGCAGAGACTGCTTCTGAATAGGAAAAAATGAGAAAGTAAACACAGGTTGGGATACGCACGGAAATTCAAAAAAGACAAGATGGGTTTTCTTATTGATAACCAACGGCACAGAAGGATGTTTATGAAAAGAATATGAGAGGTGAAAAGAACGAGATGATGACACTCTTTAGATGCAAATGTGATTTCTTCCTCTCTATAATCAGGCCAGCAATCTGAGGGAGTGACACATGGAATAATTAGGGCTGAACTGTTTGCAGGAGGCTCATAGGACACAGATGCTGAAACAACAAATCAGTTGCGTAAAAAAGAACCTAAGATAGATTTCTGTTATGTTAATGAGCTTTCATTGACAAGCTCTGATCTTTGCCAACACACTCTGACCACTCCAAACCCCTATCATGACTCCTGTGACACCGTTACTACTGAGAACACCATAAGTTGTAGCTACATTGCTTTTGTTCTCTAATCAGTAACAGAAAATACACAACCGCTGTCCAGTTCAAAAGGCTTCAGAACATCTGATTTAGTGCTGATGGAAAGGGTTTTCTGCACAGTACAGGATGCCATTTTTCTAGGTTTACTTGCATTCCTGACACTTAATCACATTTATTATTAACACTCCTCTTCTGGAGGCTTCTTTCACCCTGGAGAGGTGAGCTGATCCAAAACATGAAACACAAATTTCTCCCAGCAAACGGGCAGATGCTAAGGTGTGGTGCCGTAGGCAAAGACCTACAGTCCAGTCCATCTGGCTTTGGCACAGATGACGTTGAAAGCAAAAGCACACCGCACAAGGTCAGATACCTCAATAGATGGCTTGCATGAGCCAATGTATCCCATCCATCCTTATAGCTAAACCATCTTAAGCATTAGACATAATGTTTAACATCACATCCAGCATTTCTATAAGCCTGAAGTGTAGTTCTCCTTATTCTTGTAATCCATATAAGCATCCAAACACCTGAAACTTCCTTAATCTCTTGGTCCAAGAGACTGCTGTCTTGAGAACAAACTTCCTTATGAGATTTCAGGTCCCTGGGGTTTTGGTGAATATGGGGGAAAAAAAAAAAATAAGAAAAGGACCCTTAATCAGTTAAACCTTTAGCCAATCAGATTTAAATATTGATCAAATGTGAAGACTGAAAAAGTTAATAATTACTTCTTCAAGAATCTTATTTTTAGTTCAATTTTGGAAATGCCTCCAAACAACAAAAAATGTTGGGACAAAGACTGTAGGCATCGTTTTCTTTACCGTATAACCCAAATACACTTGTAGGAATCTTCTCCTCTGTAAGCAATGACCTTAGTATTGGTAAAAACAGGTTTTAGAAAACCCAGAGAATACAATTAATATATACCCCAAATTAAATCTTTATATCATAAACACTGATTAAAAATCAAGAAGAGACTGAATATTTTGAGAGGGGGAAAAAAAAAA